>JAEHOE010000135.1:0-347500 GCA_016858145.1 Edaphochlamys debaryana
CTTTGTGCGGAGCCTAGCGAAGACTGGCTGCCGCTTCTTCCGCAGCGCCCTCCCTAGGGCCGTGAGGTAGGGCGCCACCACCACCCCGCTCGCCTCCCGCACCTCCTTAGCCCGCAGGCGGAACTCCGCCCGCTGTGCGGTCGTCACCCCCAGCACGACGTTCCAGCCCCCCTCACCCTTCCAGCACCGCTGGACTGACGCGCTAAGCTGGCTGGCGCCTGATGGGCCCAGGCCTGACATGTCGCCCGACTTCAGCCGGTCGGCCATCTGGTCCGCTGCCAGCTCACCACCCCCCACCTCACCACCACCACCCGCACCCACCACCCCCTGCTGCCCGTGACGTGCCGCGACGTTGAGCGCGGTCCAGCCCAGACCGTCCTGGGGGGGGCCGGGGGAAGGGGGACGGTCTGGTTTGTTGTGTGGGGGGGTCGGGGCCGCGGCGAAATCAGCCTTCCCAGATACCGGATGGAGGGCATCCAGTACGAAAGCGGATCTGTCGTGCGGATCTGCCGTGCGCACCTGCAGGTCCACGGGAGCCTGCCCCAGCAGGAGCTCCTTGACCACCTGAGGCAGGGGGCAGGGGAGGGGGGGGTAAACGGAGGGACAGGGGGGACGGGAGGTACAAGGATCAGGGGTTGACGTGAGGGACGAGGCCAGGGTGGCAAGCAGCCTGCTGCGGCTCGCCAGCCCTGTTCTTGACGTTTCCAAGCGAGCTCTTCTGTGTTCCACCCCCCTCCGCACCCCTGGTCCCCACCCACCCCTCCATGGTCACCCACCTGCACCTCCCCCCCCTGCGCCGCCCAGTGCAGCCGGAAGTGCGGGTTGGCCCCCGCCGCCGCCAGCACCGCCTCCGCCGCCTTGTGCCGCGCATTGAGCGCCGCCACCAGCGCCGTCTCGCCTGGGGCAAAAAGGAGGGGTGGAAACGCAAGGGGGCAGGGGGTAGGGGGCAGGATGGGGGCAGGGGATGCGGGAGGACGGCACGGGGTAGGTGGGGGCAGGGGGCCAGGGCGGCATGATGTGTATGATAGCGGGGCAGGGGGGGGGCGACCTGGGAGCGGTTGGAGCAGGGGCGGGCGAGACCTAGACCTACTCCCCCCTCCCTCTCCCCGGGCTCCCGCCCCCCACCCACCCACCCGCTGCATTGCGCCAGTCGATCTTGGCGGAGGCGGCCAGAAGCACCTGGGGGGGGGGGGGGGGTTGGGGCAGGGCCCGGTGGGGGGGCGGGTGCGGGTTAGGAAGGGGGTGGGAGGGAAGGAACGCATACAGCTGTGGAATGATCAACCACAACACCGCATCGACCTCCCTCCCCCAGCGAGCCCCCACGGCCCCGCCCCTACCTGGAGGGCCGCCGGGTGGCCGTTGGCCGCCGCCGCGTGCAGTGCCGTGTTGCCGGCCGCATCGACAGAGTTCACCTCGTCACCCGCCTCGAGGAGCAGCTGGGGGGGGGAGGGGGGGAAGCCTTACAGGGGCGAGGAGGGTTGCAAGGCAACGGGAGGGGTTTGAGAGAGGACCCAAAGCGAGCCGGCCCCGTCCCTCCCTCCCCCCCCCTACCGAGATGAGGTCCGCCGCCCCGCACAGCCCCGCCAGCACCAGGGGGCTGCGGCCCTCGGCGTCCCGGTCGGCCACCTGTGGGGGAGGTGGGTGGGCAGGGGGTTGGGGCAGAAGGCAGATGCAGGGCCCGAAGGTGGCGACGGGCCCTGGAAGGAAGGGCTGAGGTCCTCAAGAGGCTGTACCCACTGCCCACCCCCTGCCTCGTCAACGCCACCCCACGCCACCCCACCCACCCCTAACCCGCTCTACCCCACACCCATCCCCCCCCCACCGTGGCCCCCGCCGCCAGCAGTCGGCGTACTGTGTCCGTGAAGCCCCCCGCAGCCGCCAGCAGCAGGGGGGTGGTGCGATCGCCCTGGGGGGGGGGGCGGGGGGGGAAGGGAGGAAGAGGGCTGGAGTATGCAGGGACCACCCCCCTGTTCACCAACAGTGTGCTCTACCCTCCTTCTACTTCCCCCCTCCCTATTCGCCTCCCCCCTGTTCGAAGGAGTCCCCCTTTCCCTCCTCCCTCCCCCCCAACCCCCAACCCCCCAAACCCACCTCGACCGCTCTGTCCACCGCCGCCCCCGCCCTCAGCAGCACCTCCACCGTCCCCGTGTGCCCCCCCATGGCCGCCTTCTCCAGGGGGGTCACTCCGAACTCGTCCTCCAGGTCGGGCGGGGCGCCAAAGCCCAGCAGCTCCGAAACCAGCTGTGTGTTTAGGGGGGGAGGGGGGGAGGGGGGGAGAGAGGGGTGTCGGGGCGCGTGTGTGTATGGGCTGACAGGCGTTCGTCCTCTAGGAGGGGGGGAGTACCAAAGCCCCCTAGCTACCGCTAGGTGAAGCAGGGACTACCTGCTCAACAGCTCCCCCTCCGTACTCCCCTTCTCCACCGCACCGTCTCCTCGCGGTCTCCGCGCCCCACCCTCAACAGCCTCAGCCTCTCGCTCCAAACCCCTCCCTCCCTCCGCCCCCTCCTCTCCTCCCCCACCCCCCCTCCTCCCCCCTCCACCCAGCCCTCCCGCCCCCTCTCCCCCATAACCCCACCTTGGCCCGGCCGTGCTGCGCCGCCCAGTGCAGGCGGTAGTGCCGCTGCGCCCCCGCCGCCAGCAGCGCCTCCACGGCGGGGATGGCCCGGGCGTTGACCGCCAGGACCAGGGCGGTGGCGCCGGAGGGGTCGAGCAGCTCCAGGTCAATGTCGCCCTTCTGTGGGGGGAGGAGGGGGGGGGATGGGGGGGGGGGTTGAGAGGGGGGCGGGGGGTTGAGAGGCAGGGGGGGGGGGGGTTGAGGGATGGGGGTGAGGCATAGGCGCCGGAGGGGTCGGAAAGCAGGTCCAGGTCGATGTCGCCCTTCTGAGGGGGGTAGGGGGAGGGAAGAGAGGATGGGTGGGGAAAGCCCGCCCCCCCACCATCCAGTTCTTCCCAACTCCCGCTGCTGCTCCCCCTGTCCCGCACACCCGCCGCGGTCCCCGCTCCCCCGCCCCCAAACCCCGCGCCCAACCTCCTTCCCGCATCTGCACCCCCCTCTCTCGGCCCCCCCCCCCCTCCTTTCATCCCTCACCTCCAGCGCCCTCCCCAGCCGCTCCATGTCCCCCGCCGCCACCGCCGCGTGCAGCTCCGTGCCGGCGTACGCAAACGGCAGCGCACCCGGCACGTGGGCCGTACTGACGGGGGCGGGCCCAGCCGGGCCCAGGCGCTTGATGACGCGGGCCACCACCGCCTGGAAGGCGGCGGCGGGCGCGGCGGCGGCGGCGGCAGGGTTGGCGGCGGTAGGAGTGGCGGCGGGTGGTGGCGGCGGTGAGGTGGCGGCGGGCTTGGTTGCAGCGAAGGTGGGAGGGTCGACGGCGGCGGTGGCAGCGACGCGGACGGAGGAGGAGGCAGGCCGTGGCGGCGGCGCCGCCGCCAGGGCGCCGTCAGCGGAGTCGGTCTTGCCCGCGCTAGCGATACGGCTTCCGCTAGCCGGCGGCGGCGGCAGCGGGTGCGTTTGGCTAGACGGGGGCCGAGCCAGCGGCGGCTTGGGAGCCAGCGTGTTCGCTGCCTTCACCGCCGCCACCGCCGCCGCCGGTGGGTGCGGCCCCGCCGCCGACAAACCCGGTACGGCGGCGGCGCCCGTGCCGGGGTGGCCTACGGCCAGGATCGTGCTGGATCCTGTCTTAGTCATGGGAAGAGAAGCAGCTCCCCCAGCAGTGGCAGTGACGGAAGCCGAGGCGGCGCCGCCAGCGGACGGCTTGGCGCCGGCGGCGCGAGGTGCGGCGGCGGCGGGGCCGCCGGCTGGCGGCGGCGGCGAGGTGGCGGAACGCGCACCATCGGCGGCGGGGGCGCCCCCTCCGCTGCTCCGCTTAGAGCCGATGGGGCTCACTTTGACCATGTTAACTTGACTACTCAATTCACTTGAAGACGCAGTAGAATGTTGAGGATTATAGGCAGCCGAGGGCAGTGCTAGCTCGAGGCTGCGCCGCCTCGCCGCAACGGGGGAGGCGGGCGCACGCTCGCGGGACGGGGGCCTGACGACACGGGGCAGCCCTCCGCGAGGAGAGCCGGGCGCCTGGTCCGCGAAGGAGGAGCGTCGAAGGCTTCCACTCGCCTGATGATTGCAAATGGAGATCGAGAACGGGACAAACGTTGGTAGCTAGTGCGGGCGCGGGACGACATGCACGTCGTCCTGACAAGCGGGCCCGCGCGCGCCTCGCGCCCCGTCTCCAGCCCCGTGGCTTACCTCGCTTGTGTTGCCCCTTGCTTCGTGTCGGTAGCTTCCCGAGATGTTCGAGTTGTTGACAGCGGAGCGTGAGTCCCAAGCCAGCGGGCCTCCCGGGATGGCGTGCGAACGACCGGGCTGAGACTACCTCCAACAAGCAGCCGTGTAGAGCCTGGCAGCAAGCGCTAGGAGTCCGGTCGTGCTGCCGTCGATGGGGTCTATGCTGTCGGGACGTCGAAATTAGCTTGCGATGGCGTGCTGGGTCAAGTCAAAGTCAGAGCTGTAAGGTAATCCGATGTGGTTGAAGATATGTTGGCCAAAGTACCACGAGTTCGAGGGTACAATTGTCCCGCACGACTCGCGTGCCGATGAGGATAGTCCTGTTTCGGCAACGGAGCAGTTGCCTGCGACGCCGCAGATGCGCCCAGGTCCGACACCACTCCGTTTCACGCCTCCTGGCAATTCCAAACACCTTTATATGGCTCTGGCGCGTCCCATATTCGTGCTTGTTGCTTGCCTTGGCACCGAAGCATTACTGAGACCAACTGCCGTGACCCTCCGTGGCGCCGGAACAAAGCGTCGAGGCCTTGCCTCTGCGGGGACACAAGAGGACGGGCCGAGAGCTCGTAGGTTTGGACGTTTGGACGTTTGGTGCCCAGCACTGAAACGTTAGGGTCCCCACGTTTGTTCCCCCACCGCATACCCCACCGTGCGTTCCCGCCCCGCCCGCCCCCTGCCCGCCCTCAGCCTGTGTACCGCAACCTCAGCTCCTGCAACCCCGCCCCACCCATCCCCCCTCTCAGTCCGTCAGTCGCCGAGCCTGGACTGGACTGGCCCATATTCCATACACCTCCGTCCAAGCATGCAACGCCTACCTATCTACCCCTCCGCCAGTCGACAAGCCGGGGACCCAGGGCTGCTGAGAACTGTGCCGTCGTTGACTGCTTTCCCAAGTCCGCTTTAGTTCCGCAACACGCACCACTCCCGCTCCGCTCCCGCAGCCCGCAGCCCCCGTAGCCTCGATGTGAGCTGCGCTGCAACTCTAGGGGTAACGCCCCCGTCCCCCTCCACGCGGCTCCCTGCCCCTTCCCTCCCATCCCACATCTCCCCTCCCCATTCCGCACGCAGTCCCACTCAAGCCCCCTTCTCTCCCCCTCCATGTCTCTCTCCCTCTCTCTCACCCTCTCCCTCTCTCTCACCCTCTCCCTCTCTCTCACCCTCTCCCTCTCTCTCACCCTCTCCCTCTCTCTCTCCCTCCCTCTCTCCCTCGCTCTCCCGCCCTCCCTAACTCTCTAGCACACCTCCTGCCCCCCCGGCCTACCTCGCTCATGGCGCTCCGTGCTGCCCACTGGCTGCTGGCGTACCGCGCAGGGGACCACCGTGCCCTCCAACCCCGTCCACCCCCTCACCCCAGCACCTCCGCCACCCCCCTCCCCCCCTCGTCCAGGAGCACCGTCACGTCGGACCCCGCTTCGAACAGCTCCCGGACCTGGGGGGCAGGAGCAGGGGAGAGGGTGGGGGGAGGGGGCCAAGGGGAGGTGGTGAAGGGCAGTGACGGGCGCGTGCCGCGTCATGTCGGGTCGGACCCCGCGTCGTACAGCTGCCGGGCCTAGGTGGTGTGAGTGGCAACGGGGCGAAAGGCGAAGGATGGGTCCCGGGTCAATCTGAAGAGTAGGTTTGAGAGCCAGAATGGAACCGCCCCCCCCCCCCCCCAAGCGACTTGCTTCTGGCCCCTTCCCCCCTCCCGATGCCCCTGAATCCTCGCCCCACCTTGGCAACCAGATCCGCGGGGCTATTCCCCGGATCCAAATCCAGCGTGTCCCCATCTGCTGTCATGACGGACAGCACGCTGTCCCCCGCGTCGATGACCTGGAGGGCAGGGAGGGAGGAGGGGGTCAAAGGATGGAAGGGGAAGAGTGGCCCCGGTTAAGACCATCTATAAGGACCACCATTTCCGGTTTTCGGGAATCAGACCTAGCCTGCAACCTGCTCCCTAGTCCGCTCCCTTTTTTCACCTCTGTTAAGCCTCCCACCTGCCACTTTTGCCGCTGCTGCTGGGGCGCCCCGGCGCCTGCTCCAGCAGGCCCTGCGCCCCCCGGCTTCAGGCGCTCCAGGTGCTTGAGAAAGGTCTTCTTGTGCGAGGTGGTGAAGACCGTGAAGGGCATCTTGAGCGCATCCTCGACCAGCAGCAGCGCGGGCTCGCGCTCCTCCTCCGAGAGAGAGGCGTGGCTGCTCGGGGAAACGGGAGAGGGGGTTTGGCGGGGATGGGTAGATTGATGGACGGACACCCGAGGTCGCCGACCCCAACGCGACTGCGGCTCTGCCTGGCAACTGGCCTGTCGCGCCAGCTCCCTTACGCGACCCGTCGCCGGGCACATCGTGCGCGCCGACCGGACCTGGAGATGTGGGCTTGCACGGCGCCGAAGAGGTGCGTCTGCGCGCGCTCCGTGAAGCGGTATTCCTGGTTCTTAAACAAGAACTTGCGAAGTTTCTCTACTTCTTTCGCGGTTCGGGCGTCGCGGGGCCTCGCCGCGTCGGCTTGGAATTGCGCGCAGCGCTCATCCATTTGCAAGTTATTCGAACAACAAGATGAATTGGGTGCTCAGGCATGGCTTCGGCGAGGGCAGTCGCTCCTGGGTCCAGCGACGGCGATGCGCTGCGGGGCGCGGCACGAACACAGCAGTTTCTCGCCGGGCCCTCCTCAGTCCCGCCTCCCCCCTGCTGGTCCTTGCACGCTGCCCGAGCCCCCATCCGAGGTCTTTGCTAGGCGAATCTTGTGAGGTAGTGTGGGCTGCGGCGATGGAGAGGATAATGAAGCCTGACGAAGGCTGGAGCGCGGGCGGGTGGGTACGTGGTGCGCGCCTGCGCCCTTCTCAGAGCACGTGAACGCTGGGGCTGCGCACGGCTCCTGCGAGACTGTGACGCTGCACGAGGGAGGTGGGCCTCGGGGAAGGAAGGGAGGTGGGCCTCGGGGGAAGACGCGCGGGAAGCCGCGGGTGCCCGTGGGGGCCCAACGACAGCTGGCACCAGATCGCGGACTGCAAGAGTGAGGTGTGGACACAGGGAGACTGCTAGCTTAGTGCACACAGAGCTGAAACAACCATACGCGACCCGCTCAATATATATTCATCGTAGAATAAGCCGCAAGCTTGACCGACCTCACTTCGCGCTTGTTACTCTGTTTCCCACCTGCTCGGGAGCAAAACCTCTGGACAAGCTCCATGGCTCGCGCAGCCACTCACTTGGCTGTCGCACTGCTGCTCGCCAGCCTCGCGCAAACAGCATGGGCAGCCTGCACACCGATACAAATCGGGGCCCAGAATGCCACCTTCTTTCGGAATAATACCGCGTCTATTCGAAACGCTAAGGCAGCGGATGTCGGCGTGTGGATAAACCTCGAGCAGGAGCTCCAGCAATGCCTGCGCGTGTACCCGCCTCCAAACATCGCGTCGACGGACGTCTGTCCCGACTCATTCTGGCAGGTCAGTCAGGGCCCCCGGCGGAACTTACCTTCTCGCCGGTTGCATCGTCGCAAACTTTGCGGTTCGGGCCTGGGCTCAGCAGAGCAGCTAAGCGAGAGAAACTGAAGCGCAGGTCACATGTCGGAAACCGCACAGCCGGGGGGTCGCGCAACACCCATGCCCCCATGCCGGCCGCACAAGTCGGCCTCACGTCGATTGGCTGGGCCTGCAAACCCTCCCGCCGCTCCCACCTCTCCCCCCGCTCCAACCCCTCCTCCCCACCCCGCAGTCCTGGAGCCTGCTGCACCCCGCCCCCGAGTACCACCCCTACACGTGGACCAACGAGGAGTGGCAGGACTATCTGCGGGTGCGCCCTGGGCCCGGGGGGTCCGATTCGGTTGGACGGGGGAGGTGCGAGAAGCTTCGCGGGCGTTTCGGGGCCCAGCCGGGCCCGAAGCTGAAGGGTAGCTTCCCATCCACGATCTCCAAGGCTGCAAGCCCGGCCAAACTTGGACGCAACCAACTCCGGCGTCTCTGTTATGACTAATCCCTTATCCGTTGCCGCCTGTGCCAGGGTTACGGCCGGAGGCCGAGGGTAACTGACACCTGCAGAGCATGCCTTTATCCCTTACCTCCCTTCCCTAGGACTACCCCCTCAAGGTCGCCTCCTTCTCCATTGTGTGGTTCATTTTGGCCATCATAGGACTGGCGGCTGTGCTCATCTGGTGAGGAGCGGCTGGCGACAGAGGGACAATTTGTTGGGGACAAGGGGATGGAGAGAGAGGGGGCAGAGCGCAATGGAGAAGAGACGGGGGAGGCGAGGCGGGCCGTGGGGTGCGGGGTCGAGGCGGACGGCCGGTTGGGAGGGGGCCAGAGGGGGGCTGGGGAACCCTTTGTCCTCCCCAAACCCTAGCTCTCCCTCCACGTCCCGCCATCAGTGGAGGTGCCTCGCACGGCGCCATACCCCTCCCCCGTCTCCCCTCATCCCTTGCCTTGTCCCCGCCCCCCGGGCCCGCCCCCCTCACCCTCCCTACCCCCCCCTCCTCTTCCCCCCCGCCCCCCCCCCCCCAGGCGCCTGGTGCAGTGGTGCGTGGGCTGCAGTGCCTCAGGCTGCGGCGGCCGCTGCCAGAGCCGCGCATGCGCCCGGTGCTGCGGGGTTGGGTCGGAGACGACCAGCTTCCTGGGGGACACCAAGCACGGCTTCTACCTCAAGGCAAGAGGAGAGGGGACAGGCGAGGGGGGCAGGGGGGGGGGGGCTAGCAATGAAGCCAGGGACACCAAGCACGGCTTCTACCTCAAGGCAAGAGGGCGAGGAGGATCTTTCTTCTCGGGGGGTGAAGGAAGACATGTTTGGGGTAGATGAGGGAGAATGGGGGAGCGCTGGGCAGGGGGGGGGCTAGCAATGAAGCCAGGGACACCAAGCACGGCTTCTACCTCAAGGCAAGAGGGCGAGGAGGATCTTTCTTCTCGGGGGGTGAAGGAAGACATGTTTGGGGTAGATGAGGGAGAATGGGGGAGCGCTGTGCTTTCGTCGCCGCAAAGCTTACCGGTCCTTGTTCCCTCTCCCTGCTTCCCTCCTTCCCGTCCCCAGTTCTGGATCCTGATCCTGATCGCCGGATCCATATCCATGGTGATCTGGGGCATGCTGGCGCTTGATGCGCAGCTGCTGAACCTGTTCTGGAACACGGTCAAGGTGTGTTGGTTGAAGGGGCGGGGGTGCATGGGCGCGTCTGGGTCGGTGGGTTTCAGGGAGCACGGGGAAGGGTGTGGCAAGGGGGCTGAACCGCGGGCCTGGGATTTGAGGCGAAGAAGGGGTGCCGGTTATAAGGTGTGTGCTGTGCTGACCCTATGCTGCGCTGCCCCTCCCCCCCCCCCTCAGGACATTCTGCAGCAAGGCAACGACCTGAGCAGCAGCCTGGAGGGCATCAAGGTGTGGGGGGGCAGGGTGGGGGGTCGGGGGGGAAGGCGCGGGGGAGGGGGAGGGGAACACCTGGAGTGGAATGGAAGCGGAGAGGGGGCGGGGTACGGTAGGGGTCGTTATGAGGGGGGAGGGGCTGCGGGGGCCCTGGAGGGACCCTAGGTGGGAGCTGGGACTCCAGGTCTGTGACGGCAGCAGAGGGCCTGGGGTCTGGGGACCAAGGGGGACAAGGGATTGCGCAGGGCTGGGTGGTTTGTTTCCCCACCTCCAGTGGAGGCACAGCTCCCGGGCACCCAACCCCCACATGCCCCCTTCCTCACCTTTCGTCACTGTCCACCCCCTCTTGCCACCCGTACGACAGCTCAACATCAACACATCAGTCATGGGTAACGTTACTCAGCTGCGGCAGGTGGCGGTTACGCTGTTCAGCTCCGAGGCGGTTGACGAGTTCGTACAGGTGGGGCGCGCGAGGGAGGCGGTTGTGCGGGTGCACGCAAGCCGCCGTACGCCGGCGTCGTACCTGTTTACATGCGAAGCTTAACTGCCCGTCTCGCCCATCCCCATTCTCGGTGCAACGCTGTCCTCCCCGCTTCACAGAAGGGCGTGGGTTTCGTCATCTCCAACAGGACTGAAGTGGAGGCGTGAGCAGGGGGGGCCCGGACAAGGGAGCGGAGAGGGGATCTCTAGGGCGAGACAAAGGAACGGGGGCGGGGGGAAGGGGGCTTCTCGACAGCAGCTGGTTGCTGGGAGTGCGGACGAGACAGCTCTGGGTCCAGGAATGGGCCGGGAAGGGGGGGGGGGGCGCCACGCGTAGGCATGAGCTCGCCGCTGGGTCCAGGTGTGCCACTGCCTTCAGTGCTTGAGGCGCCTTTCCCATCAACCCCCCACCCATCCTCCACCCAGGCTCCTGGCCAACACCACGGCCCTGACGGCGGGGCTCAATGCCACCCTCACGGGGGCGGCCCTGCTGCTGGCGGAGGGGGGCAGGTGCGTGTGAGGGGGGCGGATGGGCGGATGTGAGGGGGCGGGGGTGGGTGGACGCACCCGCAGGGGGTGGTGTGGCGCATGGGGTGGGGGGAGGTAGGCGTCAGGGCTGCCGTCCTCCGGCGTTACGTCTCGCCACGCCCCGACCCACATCGCAGCCGCGGCCACAGCCCTCCCTGCTAACCCATCTCCCCCCTTCCTCCCCCCACCCCTTCTCTCCTCAGCCGCCGCTTGCTCAAGGCCTCCCCCAACTCCAACGTCTCCGCCTCCGCCGCCTCCGCCTCCGCCACCGCGCTCCTGGACCGCCTCGACGAGCGCATGGGTGCGCTGCGGCTGCTGCCCGCCACCGCCCCCGCCGTGCTGGCGGCGCTGCAGGTGGGGAGGGGTGGGGGAGGGAGGGTGGGGAGGGGAGCGGAGGGTGGGCATCGGACGGCGCACGCGAGGACGCACCCCCTTCCTGCCGGCCAGCCTCGGCTGTGCGCACGCCTGCCATCCCCCATGCCTCACACCTCCCTCTCATGTCTGCCCTCCCTCCGCCCCGCCCCATCCGTCAGGACCTGAACGCGTCTGCACGCCTCTTGACGCCTCCTGAGCCGCCCTGCACGGCCAAGTGTGTGGCCCCAACCGTCCCTCTGACGCCCTACCTAACTGCAACCCTCCCCCCCCTCCCCCCCCCTGTCAGGACCTGAACGCCTCTCTGTCCGCGGTCGCGGGCTCCGGCCCCTCCGACCCCACGGCCCCCAGTCAGGAGGCCGTGCGGGCGCTGGCGGCGGCGCTGGGGGCCCCCGCGCTGGCCCCCGCCGCACTGCAGGGGGCGGTGCAGGCGCTGCAGGTGGGAGAAGGGCAGGAGCAGGGGCAGGGGGGACCTGGGGAGGGGGCCGTGGGCTCTAGACTCCTTCCTGCTCACCCTCCCTTCCTGTCCCCCCTGACCTTTCCCCCCCCTCCCCCCCCCCTGTCAGGACCTGGAGGCTGTCCGCTCGGGGGCTCTGCAGGCGGCGGTGGACGCAGCGCGGCTGGTGGCATCGGGAGGTGGGGGGGGGGGGGGCCGGGGGGGAGGCGGAGTGGAGTGGGGTGGGTTTCGGCACTTGCGGGGGTGAGGAGGTATTGGGGCACTGTTGACGATGGGTACCGTGAAGGCCCTCCCTTCCCCCCTCCTTCCCCCCCTCTCACAATTTCCCCCCCCCCGTCCCCCCACCCCCTCTCCTCCCTCGCAGCCGGCAGCGGCCAGACCCTGACCGCCTCCCCCCCCCCGCCCCCCCTTCCGCTCTCAAGTTTGTACGAAAATCCACCCCCCCCACCCCCCACCCCCTCCTTCTCTCCTCTCCGCAGCCGGCAGCGGCCAGACCCTGACCGCCTGGCTGGCCTCCAACATACCCCGCATCAGCTCCGCACTGTCGGGGGGTGCGCTGACGGCGCTGCAGGTGGGGTGGGGGTGCGCTGGTGGCGCTGCAGGTGGGGTGGGGGTGCGCTGGGGTGGAGTGGGGTGGTGGTGATGGTGGGGAAACGGGGTCCGGCTCATCAGGTGCATCTGCTACAGGAAACCGCATCTCGCCTCCCTACCCCCACTCTCCAACCCCGCTCTCCAACCCCACAGCGTGTGGTCGGGGGGCTGGTGACGTCCACAGGCGCCAGCAACTCATCGGTGGGTGGAGCCCGGCCTGGGGGGTGGTGTGGGGCTCGGGCGGGTGGGTGGGCGCTGTTATTATTGCTACGCAAGGGCATCAGCCGTGAACTCCCATCGGGGCCGTTGGCAAAAGGGGCGGCCGTTGGGTTGGGTCGGTGCGGGTCGGTGGGTGGCGTACTTTTGCCCCGACACGGTTCCACCTCATGTGACTGATCTGGTACCTCTTTTGGCGGCTGACCCTTCTGCGTGTGCGCCGTACGCACGCCTGTCGTACAGTTGCTGTACCAGGCGGCGCAGCTGGTGGACGAGATGGAGCAGTACCTGGCGCTACAGACCAACGGCTCGACCTCTGGATCTGGATCCGGATCCGGGCACCACCGGCGGAGGGCGCGGGAGCTGCAGGCAGCTGACTTCAACCTGTCGGCCTTCCTGGGGGTGAGGCCGGGCGTGGGATGCGCTTACATAGACCGAGGGGTTGGGTTATCATAGCCAGCTCACATTGGGGCACTGCAGAATGGACATGAACTCCAGAGTTCAAATGGGACGCAGGTCGCCTCAACATTACGCCCCCCCATCCGCCCTCGTCTGTTCTCCATCCGCTCTACCCGCCGAGCCCCTTCCGCCCCCTTCCCCCCGCCCCCCAGTCGCTCCTGTCCACCTCGGACGTGCTGCAGCTGCTGGGGGACACCGCCGACACGTACATGGGGTGAGGGGGGCTGTGGGTCGGGGCTGGGCCTGTAAGGCGCAGGGCAGGTGAGTGGACGGGCTGAGGGCAGAGCCCGGGTGAGGGGAGGGGACGAAGCGCAGCCCTTGGTTGAATCTGACCTCATCGCTACGCACTGACTTGTTCCTTCGCCGCCCTTCCGCGCAGCACCGTTGCCAACGTCAGCACCACCGCCGCCTCCGGCCCGGCCACCGACACCGCCATCACCGGACTCAACTCCACCCTCGCAGCAGTGCTCGTCCTCCAGCCGGCAGTCACGTCATACGAAAACGGTACGACGTCTGACGTCAGCACATTCCGTAAGGCCGTGTACGGCGGTACGGCGGCCGTGTCGGCCGCGATCCCGGCAGTCAACGCCACGGCGGCTGACGCGGCGGCGCTGGCGGCGCTGGCGGCCTCGGTCAACGCCAGCGTGGCTCTCGTCCCGTACATCAATACGACGTACTTGGGCAACGTGTACGATAATCTGGCGCAGATGAACGTCAGCATCAGTTCGTACGCTTCTGGCGTCTCCAACTACCTGCAGCTCGGCTACTCGGTGCGTGCGCTAGCGTGCCCCGCTTACCTTGCATGTACCCTCGCCCTTGGACTCAGGCCCCTAGCGCCTGCCCCCCCCCGTCAAGGATCTACCCCCTCTACGCCCCCTCTACGCGAGCCCCACTTCCCCCACTGCTTCCCCCCTGGAGCCCCCCTGCCCCCCCCATCTCCCCCCCCTTCGGTCCCCCCCCCCCACACACAGGCTTTCAAGAACGAAACGCTGCAGCAGATCAGCGCCCGAGTGGCGGAGGCCTCGGCGGAAGTGGTCAACTCGGTAGGGGCGGGATGGTGGGAAGGGGGGAGGGCGAGGGCGAGGGGCGAGGGTGAGGAGCCCGCCCCCAGCCCGACTTCCCGCGCCGAACTCGCCATGCCCTAACCTGCCTGCCTGATGTCTGCCCGCCCCCCCCACCCTTCTTCCTCCCCCCCCCCCCCCACCCGTCCCCCCAAACACAGATTAACGATGCCGCCGACACTGTTTCTGGCGCCGCCACCGACGCCACCGGCGCCCTGAACCAGACCATCGCCAAGCTCAACGTGAGGGGGGGGGCGAAGAGAAAGGGACGGAAGAGGAGAGGCAGGAGGCAAGGAGGCAAGCGGCCTGGGAGACGCGAGCACCTCCCGGTGCCGCGCTGGGCCAGCTCTCGCCAGCACTCGCCACCAGCTCCCCCCCTGCGACGCCCTCCCCCTCTTCCCCCCGTCCACCCCCGTCCACCCCCACCCCCCCCTCACCCGCAGGACGACATCCTGGCCACGGGTCACCAGACCTCACCCCCAAGCGTCTCCTCCGCCTCAAACCCCCTTCTGCCCCCCCCCTCCGTCCACCCCATATCCCCCCCAGGACGACATCCTGGCCACGGGTCAGAACTTCGTTGATGACTGGGAGGACGACTCGCAGCAGGTCACCAACGTGGCGTACGGGGTGAGCGGTTGGGGGTTGGTTGGGGGTTGGTTGGGTTGGGGGTTGGGGGTTGGTTGGGTTGGGGGTTGGGGGGTGAGCGAATTACATGAGGTTACCAACGTTGATGGATCAATGGTGCGGGGCAGGCTGAACCGTCAGCGCCGGGTGAGCGGCCGTACGTTGCGGCGCGCGACTGCACGTGTCCCCCCCGCCCTCCTCTTCCGCTCCCCCCATCCCACCCCTATCACCCCCACCCCCTCCCCCCAGATCTGGATGGGCGTGTGGGGCCTGGCCGCCCTGCTCCTCCTGATCCTGGCGGCGGCAGTGCTGCTCAACTGGCCGGCGGGCTTCGTGGCGACCATGCTGGGCCTGCTCGCCCTGTGTGCCGTCAGCATGGTGAGGGACGGGGGCTGACACTGCTTGGTGGGGGTGGGCGTGGGGGGAGGGCTGCGGGCTTCGACCCTGGTTCGACCATGCTAGCTGGGGCTGTCACCCTGTGTGTGATCAGCATGTGGAGGAAGGGGAAGGGCCGGACCCTTGGGGTGCACTGATGGGTGAATGACGAAGAAGCGGGTTCGGGGGTGTTGGGCACCGCGGAAACCGTAAGCAGGTGTAAAGGGTTCGGGGGTGGATGGATGTGATGGTGAGGCTGCGGGGTCCGTGATCACACCGTTGGGGCTGTGTGCAGTCAGCAAGTTGAGGGGAAGGCCAAGGGACCCATGGAACGAGACTAACACAGCTACAGAGACACATCCCCACCTCCACCCCCATATCCCTCATGCCCCATCCTTAATCCCCTCATCCCCCCCCCAAACACACACAACCACACCCCACAACCACCCCCCACCCCCCAAGGGCCTGAGCTCCGCCTTCGCCTTTGGCATCGGCGTGTTGGACGACGCATGCAACGGCCTGGAGTCAGCCACGCTGGCGGAGCTGGTGGACGTGAGTGGGGCTGGGGCGAAGGGGTAGGAGGAGGGGGAGAGGGGGAGGGGGAGGGGGAGTGGAGGGGGATTGGAGGGGCCTGTTCGGAGCTGAGCTGAAGCTGGCGTCGGATATGGAGCTGCGGGAACAGCGGGTGGGGAAGGGGGAGGGTGGGGAAGGCCGCGACAACGAGCGGGGTGCCCGCGTACCCCTGGTCCCTCCCCCCAACCTCAACCCCTTGCCTTCCCCCCCCCCTCCCCCCCTCCCCTCCCCCTGACAGGACAACTCCAAGTGGCAGATCTACCCCGTGGCGTCGTACTTCCTGTACAACTTCCCCACGGAGGATCAGGCCATATTCGTGAGTTCCGAGGTCTCCAGGGTCCTTGGATTCGGGATCCAAGGCGGATTAGGCGGCTTGGGGAGGGGGAAGCCCCAGGAGGATGAGGCCGTCCACGTGAGGGGTAGAGGGGTGGAGTGGACGGGCCCTGAGGCAAGACGTGTAGCGGGGAGGGAGAGCCCCCACGGAAGATCAGACCAGACGCGTGAGATTCAGGGCCCCTTGAGTTTGGGGGTGGGGGCTGAGTCGAGGGGTGTAGCGGGGACGGGGAGCCCCCACGGTGGGCCATCCGCCTGTGCTGTCCTGACCAGGCGTCCCCCGGTGCGGTTCCCCCTCCCCTGCACCATCAGGCCGCAACGAACGTCGACCCGCAGTGAGTGTGCGCTGCGTGCGGCGATTCGAGGGGGAGGGTGCGCTGGCTGGGCGTGTGTGTCGGGGGGGGGGGGGGGCGGACGCGTGGGCCGCAGGTCCTCGTGTATCCCCATGATCCTCCTACCCCCCTATCCCCATGATCCTCCTACCCTCCTATCCCCATTCTCATGTCCGAACCCCCCACCCCCCACCCCACCCCAGGTTCGTGCGCCAGCTCCTGGGCCGCATGAACGACTCCCTCACAGAGCTCAAGAACACCACCGTGCTGGACGGATCGGTGAGCGCCCGGCCCCTTGGTGCCTAGGGGTTGCCCACGCCGCCTTCCTGCTCTCCGCGCTTCCTAGCGGCCACTAGCGGTTACTACTACAGCGCTCCCACATAACGCCGCCGTGCTGGACGGATCGGAGAACGGCCAGTCCTGCCTCATCGGGTCCGGCCCAAGCAATTCCGGGTCGCTTCAACGGCTGGACCGGGGCCCTCCCTGCTTCTCCCTCCCAGCGCTTCCTGGCGGCAGCGGTTGCTGCTGGCGGTTACTGGGCGAGGCAGAATGTCAGGGATGGACGAGCAGCACCACCACCATGCCCCCCTCCACCTCCCCCCCTCCCCCTCCACCCCCTGTCAGGTCGCCAGCCTGGCCTCTGCGCTGCAGGCGCTGGCGGCCTCCACCCTGGACTCTTTTAACATGGCACTGGCGGAGGTGGGTGGGAGGGAGGGGGGGAAGGGGGGGGGATACTGCTAACAGGCGATTAGGCCCGCCTCGAAAACGCCCAGCAAACCCGCGGGGGGGGGAGGGAGGGAGGGGGGAGGGAGGGGGGCCAGGGAAGGGGGGGGGGCAGAGAGTGTGTGTGTGTTTCAAGCCTGCCTCATAAACGAAGGCACTGGAGGAGATGGGGGGGGAGATTGGTGGCGGGGGCTTGAGGGGGTCTGGGCGTGTGTTGAGGAAGGGGGGCGAGGTGGTGGGGGGCTTGAGGGGTCTGCTGCGAGCAGGTAGGGGGGGGAAGGGCAAAGCGGACTGACCTCCATGGGTGCACACATGTCGATGCATGCATGGCGATCTGATCAGCCCTGCCCGCCGCCGTACAGGTGTCGTACTCTCAGATCAACCCGCTGTACGTGAGCGCCAAGAGCCTGGCGTGCTGTGACGCGGGCGACTTCGCTGTACGGCAATGGTGTGCCATGACGGCAGCAGGTGTGTGTGTGTGTGCGTTTGTGGGTGTGGGTGGGTGGGTGGGTGGGTGGGTGGGTGGGTGGGTGAGGGGGGTTGGGGGTGTGGGGGGTGAGGGCGAGGGAGACGGGGGAGCGAGGACAGGAAGCTCGGATTCTTCCTTGGGGCGTTGCGTGTGTGTGTGGGGGGGGTGTTTGAGCCGGAAGCTGGGCGCAGGCTCACCCCGCACCCCGACCACCCTCCACACGCATGGATCGCCGCCCCGCCAGGCACCACCCTCCCTTACGCCCCCTCTTGCCTCCCCCCTCCCCCCCTCTTGCCTCCCCCCCTCCCCCCAGCCTCCCTGGCCTTCGGTGCCTGCATGTTCGCCGCCTACCTGCTCGCCCGCATGGACCTCCTGCCGAGGGACGCCTGCTGCTCCTGCTGCGGCTGCGCGCTGCGGAGGCCACCGCGGAAGGCGGACCCGGAGGCGGCGGCGCTGGACAAGGCGTGTGTGTGTGGGGGGGAGGTGGGGTCTGTGTGGGAGCTGGGAGAGGGCAGGGGCGCGTGCATTGTGTGTGCGGCGGGGGGGCTGCGTGGAATGGAAGCGCAGTGGGAGGGCACCGCTACCGCATAAGCCAAGCGGCTCACGCACTCTTTCCCCCCACCCCCACCCCCACCGCACCTTCCTCCCCCACCCCGCCCCCCCAGACCGCCGACGCCGCCAACGCCAAGCTGAGGGAGCAGCGCGACGAAATGGAGGCGGCTGCCGCTGCCGCCGCCGCCGCCAAGAGCATGGCCAAGAAGCACGGCATAGCGCCCACGGCCGCGGCGGCCGCGCAGCCGGCGGGGCCGGCGGTGGCGGAGGCCGAGGTGCTGCCCACGGGGTTCATGACGGCGGCAGGTGGGGGCAAAATGGGGGGGGAGGAGGGGCGCCGTGAGGTTTATGATAAGTGCAGGGGGAGTTTGTACACAGGGGGGCTCACGGCTGGGTTCTGGGTGCTGCCTCTTTTGCGTGCGGTCAGCGAACCCCACCACCCCGCATGCCCGCCCTGACCCCGTCCACCGTGTCTCCCGCCCGTCCCCAGGGGGTGCCGCCGCCGCTGCCGCCATCTCCGGTGGCGGGGCGGCCGGGGGCGCCTATGCGGCGCCCTCCGGGCCCACCATGACTAAGGCGTGAGGGCCCCACCGGGCCTGCCCCTGCGATCACGGGCTGGGCCTGGGGCGCTCCGCTCGGGCCTCGCTGCGGAATGGGGGGCCGCCCAACCGCCGGGGGCCTTCCGCAGTGGCTCTTGCGTAGGGGCCAGGCCGGCATGAGCTGGGGGGCGGGGGGTGGTGAAGGAGGGCGGCCCGCACGCCGTGGAGGCAAGGGGGCCGTGATGAAGCCTTCGCGTGACCCCTTTCGGACGCATGCAACCGTCATGTGTGTGGGCTTTGGGGTACCGGTCGCTGGCAGCACATGTCCTGGAGCTGTTCTTTTCGTGTGTTTGGTGGGCGGGTGAGTTTCAGTTGCGTACCCCATAGCGGGCAGTGGTGTGTGCAGACCCCACGCCATCGGTGAGGGGGGGGGCGTCCAACGCGGGCCGCAGATTGCGGCCTTGGCGGGGGCCGGATCGTGTGTGGATCTTGTGCAAGAGGCGGGGCCGATCTGGTGATCTGATGACGGGTTTATTCACAGCAGGCTAGCCTTGCTAGTTTGGATGAGCTGGGTGCCTCCGGGGTCGATGTGAAGCGTGTGTTGCGGCGGGGGACAGACACAGGCTGGTCCATACCGGTAGGGTGAGGGGGAAAAACACGTAACGGCAGCAAGCACTATTGCCGAACGCCTGGTGGAGGACGCGGCCCGGGCTCCGTGGCGGCTAGGGCGTGCGTGGGGACGCTGTGGCTTCAGGAGGTGGGGGCCGCCCCTGTGATCTGGGGTAGAAGACATCAACGAAGCGTAGCGCTTGGTTGAGGGGCGTAGGGGTGATCAATCTGGGGCCCTTGCGGTCTGGCGTCTGGCATTGCGCCGGGTAAATGTGCTATAGGGAGATGGGGTACTCGTGATAAGGTAATCGGCAGGGCAAACGCCTAAGGCCTCGGTGCCTCGCTGGACTGATTCCACGTGGCTAGCTGTGGGACCATGGGTACTGGCTGGCTCGGTTGCTGTGAGCCGCATTTGCGGTATGTGTTCATTACGGTGGCTACATGTATGTTGAAAACACTACCGGTACGTACTGATACTATGCCGTACGTACTGCTTATTGGGTTTCAGGAGCACGTCATGCAAAATTGCATGAGAGAAAAACAGCATGGAGCTCCGTGAAGTTGTTGCGGATTTTAATGTGTGAAGTTGACTCCACCACACCCCTTGCGGCCCTTTCCCGCCCCTGCGGCTAGCCCACGTTTCGGCAGTTGACTGCCGGCACGGCACAGCCCACGGCGCCGCTGCAAGGGGGCAAGGCGGGGGCGGCGTGGATTTCAGCAGTTGACTCCACCACACCCCTTGCGGCCCTTTCCCGCCCCTGCGGCTCACGTTTCGGCAGTTGACTGCCGGCACGGCACAGCCCACGGCGCCGCTGCAAGGGGGCAAGGCGGGGGCGGCGTGGATTTCAGCAGTTGACTCCACCACACCCCATGCGGCGCTTTCCCGCCCCTGCGGCTCACGTTTCGGCAGTTAACTGCCGGCACGGCACAGCCCACGTTTCGGCAGTTGACTGCCGGCACGGCACAGCCCACGGCGCCGCTGCAAGGGGGCAAGGCGGGGGCGGCGTGGATTTCCGCAGTTGACTCCACCACACCCCTTGCGGCCCTTTCCCGCCCCTGCGGCTCACGTTTCGGCAGTTGACTGCCGGCACAGCACAGCCCACGGCGCCGCTGCAAGGGGGCAAGGCGGGGGCGGCGCGGATTTCAGCAGTTGACTCCACCACACCCCTTGCGGCCCTTTCCCGCCCCTGCGGCTCACGTTTCGGCAGTTGACTGCCGGCATGGCACAGCCCACGGCGCCGCTGCAAGGGGGCAAGGCGGGGGCGGCGTGGATTTCAGCAGTTGACTCCACCACACCCCTTGCGGCCCTTTCCCGCCCCTGCGGCTCACGTTTCGGCAGTTGACTGCCGGCACGGCACAGCCCACGGCGCCGCTGCAAGGGGGCAAGGCGGGGGCGGCGCGGATTTCAGCAGTTGACTCCACCACACCCCTTGCGGCGCTTTCCCGCCCCTGCGGCTCACGTTTCGGCAGTTGACTGCCGGCACGGCACAGCCCACGGCGCCGCTGCAAGGGGGCAAGGCGGGGGCGGCGTGGATTTCAGCAGTTGACTCCACCACACCCCTTGCGGCCCGCTCCCGCCCCTGCGGCTCACGTTTCGGCAGTTGACTGCCGGCACGGCACAACCCACGGCGCCGCTGCAAGGGGGCAAGGCGGGGGCGGCGTGGATTTCAGCAGTTGACTCCACCACACCCCTTGCGGCCCTTTCCCGCCCCTTCGGCTAGCTCTCGTTTCGGCAGTTGACTGCCGGCACGGCACAGCCCACGGCGCCGCTGCAAGGGGGCAAGGCGGGGGCGGCGTGGATTTCAGCAGTTGACTCCACCACACCCCTTGCGGCCCGCTCCCGCCCCTGCGGCTCACGTTTCGGCAGTTGACTGCCGGCACGGCACAACCCACGGCGCCGCTGCAAGGGGGCAAGGCGGGGGCGGCGCGGATTTCCGCAGTTGACTCCACCACACCCCTTGCGGCCCTTTCCCGCCCCTTCGGCTAGCTCTCGTTTCGGCAGTTGACTGCCGGCACGGCACAGCCCACGGCGCCGCTGCAAGGGGGCAAGGCGGGGGCGGCGTGGATTTCAGCAGTTGACTCCATCACACCCCTTGCGGCCCTTTCCCGCCCCTGCGGCTAGCTCACGTTTCGGCAGTTGACTGCCGGCACGGCACAGCCCACGGCGCCGCTGCAAGGGGGCAAGGCGGGGGCGGCGTGGATTTCAGCAGTTGACTCCACCACACCCCTTGCGGCCCTTTCCCGCCCCTGCGGCTAGCTCACGTTTCAGCAGTTGACTGCCGGCACGGCACAGCCCACGGCGCCGCTGCAAGGGGGCAAGGCGGGGGCGGCGTGGATTTCCGCAGTTGACTCCACCACACCCCTTGCGGCCCTTTCCCGCCCCTGCGGCTAGCTCACGTTTCAGCAGTTGACTGCCGGCACGGCACAGCCCACGGCGCCGCTGCAAGGGGGCAAGGCGGGGGCGGCGTGGATTTCAGCAGTTGACTCCACCACACCCCTTGCGGCCCGCTCCCGCCCCTGCGGCTCACGTTTCGGCAGTTGACTGCCGGCACGGCACAGCCCACGGCGCCGCTGCAAGGGGGCAAGGCGGGGGCGGCGCGGATTTCAGCAGTTGACTCCACCACACCCCTTGCGGCCCGCTCCCGCCCCTGCGGCTCACGTTTCGGCAGTTGACTGCCGGCACGGCACAGCCCACGGCGCCGCTGCAAGGGGGCAAGGCGGGGGCGGCGTGGATTTCAGCAGTTGACTCCACCACACCCCTTGCGGCCCTTTCCCGCCCCTTCGGCTAGCTCTCGTTTCGGCAGTTGACTGCCGGCACGGCACAGCCCACGGCGCCGCTGCAAGGGGGCAAGGCGGGGGCGGCGTGGATTTCAGCAGTTGACTCCACCACACCCCTTGCGGCCCTTTCCCGCCCCTGCGGCTAGCTCACGTTTCGGCAGTTGACTGCCGGCACGGCACAGCCCACGGCGCCGCTGCAAGGGGGCAAGGCGGGGGCGGCGTGGATTTCAGCAGTTGACTCCACCACACCCCTTGCGGCCCGCTCCCGCCCCTGCGGCTCACGTTTCGGCAGTTGACTGCCGGCACGGCACAGCCCACGGCGCCGCTGCAAGGGGGCAAGGCGGGGGCGGCGTGGATTTCAGCAGTTGACTCCACCACACCCCTTGCGGCCCGCTCCCGCCCCTGCGGCTCACGTTTCGGCAGTTGACTGCCGGGACGGCACAGCCCACGGCGCCGCTGCAAGGGGGCAAGGCGGGGGCGGCGCGGATTTCAGCAGTTGACTCCACCACACCCCTTGCGGCCCGCTCCCGCCCCTGCGGCTCACGTTTCGGCAGTTGACTGCCGGCACGGCACAGCCCACGGCGCCGCTGCAAGGGGGCAAGGCGGGGGCGGCGCGGATTTCAGCAGTTGACTCCACCACACCCCTTGCGGCCCTTTCCCGCCCCTTCGGCGAGCTCTCGTTTCGGCAGTTGACTGCCGGCACGGCACAGCCCACGGCGCCGCTGCAAGGGGGCAAGGCGGGGGCGGCGCGGATTTCAGCAGTTGACTCCACCACACCCCTTGCGGCGCTTTCCCGCCCCTGCGGCTCACGTTTCGGCAGTTGACTGCCGGGACGGCACAGCCCACGGCGCCGCTGCAAGGGGGCAAGGCGGGGGCGGCGTGGATTTCAGCAGTTGACTCCACCACACCCCTTGCGGCCCGCTCCCGCCCCTGCGGCTCACGTTTCGGCAGTTGACTGCCGGCACGGCACAGCCCACGGCGCCGCTGCAAGGGGGCAAGGCGGGGGCGGCGCGGATTTCAGCAGTTGACTCCACCACACCCCTTGCGGCGCTTTCCCGCCCCTGCGGCTCACGTTTCGGCAGTTGACTGCCGGGACGGCACAGCCCACGGCGCCGCTGCAAGGGGGCAAGGCGGGGGCGGCGCGGATTTCCGCAGTTGACTCCACCACACCCCTTGCGGCCCTTTCCCGCCCCTGCGGATAGCTCTCGTTTCGGCAGTTGACTGCCGGCACGGCACAGCCCACGGCGCCGCTGCAAGGGGGCAAGGCGGGGGCGGCGTGGATTTCAGCAGTTGACTCCACCACACCCCTTGCGGCCCTTTCCCGCCCCTGCGGCTCACGTTTCGGCAGTTGACTGCCGGCACGGCACAGCCCACGGCGCCGCTGCAAGGGGGCAAGGCGGGGGCGGCGTGGATTTCAGCAGTTGACTCCACCACACCCCTTGCGGCCCGCTCCCGCCCCTGCGGCTCACGTTTCGGCAGTTGACTGCCGGCACGGCACAGCCCACGGCGCCGCTGCAAGGGGGCAAGGCGGGGGCGGCGTGGATTTCCGCAGTTGACTCCACCACACCCCTTGCGGCCCTTTCCCGCCCCTGCGGCTCACGTTTCGGCAGTTGACTGCCGGCACGGCACAGCCCACGGCGCCGCTGCAAGGGGGCAAGGCGGGGGCGGCGCGGATTTCAGCAGTTGACTCCACCACACCCCTTGCGGCCCGCTCCCGCCCCTGCGGCTCACGTTTCGGCAGTTGACTGCCGGCACGGCACAGCCCACGGCGCCGCTGCAAGGGGGCAAGGCGGGGGCGGCGTGGATTTCAGCAGTTGACTCCACCACACCCCTTGCGGCCCTTTCCCGCCCCTGCGGCTCACGTTTCGGCAGTTGACTGCCGGCACGGCACAGCCCACGGCGCCGCTGCAAGGGGGCAAGGCGGGGGCGGCGCGGATTTCAGCAGTTGACTCCACCACACCCCTTGCGGCCCTTTCCCGCCCCTGCGGCTCACGTTTCGGCAGTTGACTGCCGGCACGGCACAGCCCACGGCGCCGCTGCAAGGGGGCAAGGCGGGGGCGGCGCGGATTTCAGCAGTTGACTCCACCACACCCCTTGCGGCCCGCTCCCGCCCCTGCGGCTCACGTTTCGGCAGTTGACTGCCGGCACGGCACAGCCCACGGCGCCGCTGCAAGGGGGCAAGGCGGGGGCGGCGTGGATTTCAGCAGTTGACTCCACCACACCCCTTGCGGCCCGCTCCCGCCCCTGCGGCTCACGTTTCGGCAGTTGACTGCCGGCACGGCACAGCCCACGGCGCCGCTGCAAGGGGGCAAGGCGGGGGCGGCGCGGATTTCCGCAGTTGACTCCACCACACCCCTTGCGGCGCTTTCCCGCCCCTGCGGCTAGCTCTCGTTTCGGCAGTTGACTGCCGGCACGGCACAGCCCACGGCGCCGCTGCAAGGGGGCAAGGCGGGGGCGGCGTGGATTTCAGCAGTAAACTCCACCACACCCCTTGCGGCCCGCTCCCGCCCCTGCGGCTCACGTTTCGGCAGTTGACTGCCGGCACGGCACAGCCCACGGCGCCGCTGCAAGGGGGCAAGGCGGGGGCGGCGCGGATTTCAGCAGTTGACTCCACCACACCCCTTGCGGCCCGCTCCCGCCCCTGCGGCTCACGTTTCGGCAGTTGACTGCCGGCACGGCACAGCCCACGGCGCCGCTGCAAGGGGGCAAGGCGGGGGCGGCGCGGATTTCAGCAGTTGACTCCACCACACCCCTTGCGACGCTTTCCCGCCCCTGCGGCTCACGTTTCGGCAGTTGACTGCCGGCACGGCACAGCCCACGGCGCCGCTGCAAGGGGGCAAGGCGGGGGCGGCGTGGATTTCAGCAGTTGACTCCACCACACCCCTTGCGGCCCTTTCCCGCCCCTGCGGCTCACGTTTCGGCAGTTGACTGCCGGCACGGCACAGCCCACGGCGCCGCTGCAAGGGGGCAAGGCGGGGGCGGCGCGGATTTCAGCAGTTGACTCCACCACACCCCTTGCGGCCCGCTCCCGCCCCTGCGGCTCACGTTTCGGCAGTTGACTGCCGGCACGGCACAGCCCACGGCGCCGCTGCAAGGGGGCAAGGCGGGGGCGGCGTGGATTTCAGCAGTTGACTCCACCACACCCCTTGCGGCCCGCTCCCGCCCCTGCGGCTCACGTTTCGGCAGTTGACTGCCGGCACGGCACAGCCCACGGCGCCGCTGCAAGGGGGCAAGGCGGGGGCGGCGCGGATTTCAGCAGTTGACTCCACCACACCCCTTGCGGCCCGCTCCCGCCCCTGCGGCTCACGTTTCGGCAGTTGACTGCCGGCACGGCACAGCCCACGGCGCCGCTGCAAGGGGGCAAGGCGGGGGCGGCGTGGATTTCAGCAGTTGACTCCACCACACCCCTTGCGGCCCGCTCCCGCCCCTGCGGCTCACGTTTCGGCAGTTGACTGCCGGCACGGCACAACCCACGGCGCCGCTGCAAGGGGGCAAGGCGGGGGCGGCGTGGATTTCAGCAGTTGACTCCACCACACCCCTTGCGGCCCGCTCCCGCCCCTTCGGCTAGCTCTCGTTTCGGCAGTTGACTGCCGGCACGGCACAGCCCACGGCGCCGCTGCAAGGGGGCAAGGCGGGGGCGGCGTGGATTTCAGCAGTTGACTCCACCACACCCCTTGCGGCCCTTTCCCGCCCCTGCGGCTAGCTCACGTTTCGGCAGTTGACTGCCGGCACGGCACAGCCCACGGCGCCGCTGCAAGGGGGCAAGGCGGGGGCGGCGTGGATTTCAGCAGTTGACTCCACCACACCCCTTGCGGCCCGCTCCCGCCCCTGCGGCTCACGTTTCGGCAGTTGACTGCCGGCACGGCACAGCCCACGGCGCCGCTGCAAGGGGGCAAGGCGGGGGCGGCGCGGATTTCAGCAGTTGACTCCACCACACACCCCTTGCGGCCCGCTCCCGCCCCTGCGGCTCACGTTTCGGCAGTTGACTGCCGGCACGGCACAGCCCACGGCGCCGCTGCAAGGGGGCAAGGCGGGGGCGGCGTGGATTTCAGCAGTTGACTCCACCACACCCCTTGCGGCCCTTTCCCGCCCCTTCGGCTAGCTCTCGTTTCGGCAGTTGACTGCCGGCACGGCACAGCCCACGGCGCCGCTGCAAGGGGGCAAGGCGGGGGCGGCGCGGATTTCCGCAGTTGACTCCACCACACCCCTTGCGGCCCTTTCCCGCCCCTGCGGCTAGCTCTCGTTTCGGCAGTTGACTGCCGGCACGGCACAGCCCACGGCGCCGCTGCAAGGGGGCAAGGCGGGGGCGGCGTGGATTTCAGCAGTTGACTCCACCACACCCCTTGCGGCCCTTTCCCGCCCCTGCGGCTAGCTCACGTTTCGGCAGTTGACTGCCGGCACGGCACAGCCCACGGCGCCGCTGCAAGGGGGCAAGGCGGGGGCGGCGTGGATTTCAGCAGTTGACTCCACCACACCCCTTGCGGCCCGCTCCCGCCCCTGCGGCTCACGTTTCGGCAGTTGACTGCCGGCACGGCACAGCCCACGGCGCCGCTGCAAGGGGGCAAGGCGGGGGCGGCGCGGATTTCAGCAGTTGACTCCACCACACCCCTTGCGGCCCGCTCCCGCCCCTGCGGCTCACGTTTCGGCAGTTGACTGCCGGCACGGCACAGCCCACGGCGCCGCTGCAAGGGGGCAAGGCGGGGGCGGCGTGGATTTCAGCAGTTGACTCCACCACACCCCTTGCGGCCCTTTCCCGCCCCTTCGGCTAGCTCTCGTTTCGGCAGTTGACTGCCGGCACGGCACAGCCCACGGCGCCGCTGCAAGGGGGCAAGGCGGGGGCGGCGTGGATTTCAGCAGTTGACTCCACCACACCCCTTGCGGCCCTTTCCCGCCCCTTCGGCTAGCTCTCGTTTCGGCAGTTGACTGCCGGCACGGCACAGCCCACGGCGCCGCTGCAAGGGGGCAAGGCGGGGGCGGCGTGGATTTCAGCAGTTGACTCCACCACACCCCTTGCGGCCCGCTCCCGCCCCTGCGGCTCACGTTTCGGCAGTTGACTGCCGGCACGGCACAGCCCACGGCGCCGCTGCAAGGGGGCAAGGCGGGGGCGGCGTGGATTTCAGCAGTTGACTCCACCACACCCCTTGCGGCCCTTTCCCGCCCCTGCGGCTCACGTTTCGGCAGTTGACTGCCGGCACGGCACAGCCCACGGCGCCGCTGCAAGGGGGCAAGGCGGGGGCGGCGTGGATTTCAGCAGTTGACTCCACCACACCCCTTGCGGCGCTTTCCCGCCCCTGCGGCTCACGTTTCGGCAGTTGACTGCCGGCACGGCACAGCCCACGGCGCCGCTGCAAGGGGGCAAGGCGGGGGCGGCGTGGATTTCAGCAGTTGACTCCACCACACCCCTTGCGGCCCGCTCCCGCCCCTGCGGCTCACGTTTCGGCAGTTGACTGCCGGCACGGCACAGCCCACGGCGCCGCTGCAAGGGGGCAAGGCGGGGGCGGCGTGGATTTCAGCAGTTGACTCCACCACACCCCTTGCGGCGCTTTCCCGCCCCTGCGGCTCACGTTTCGGCAGTTGACTGCCGGCACGGCACAGCCCACGGCGCCGCTGCAAGGGGGCAAGGCGGGGGCGGCGTGGATTTCAGCAGTTGACTCCACCACACCCCTTGCGGCCCGCTCCCGCCCCTGCGGCTCACGTTTCGGCAGTTGACTGCCGGCACGGCACAGCCCACGGCGCCGCTGCAAGGGGGCAAGGCGGGGGCGGCGCGGATTTCAGCAGTTGACTCCACCACACCCCTTGCGGCGCTTTCCCGCCCCTGCGGCTCACGTTTCGGCAGTTGACTGCCGGCACGGCACAGCCCACGGCGCCGCTGCAAGGGGGCAAGGCGGGGGCGGCGCGGATTTCAGCAGTTGACTCCACCACACCCCTTGCGGCGCTTTCCCGCCCCTGCGGCTCACGTTTCGGCAGTTGACTGCCGGCACGGCACAGCCCACGGCGCCGCTGCAAGGGGGCAAGGCGGGGGCGGCGTGGATTTCAGCAGTTGACTCCACCACACCCCTTGCGGCCCGCTTCCCGCCCCTGCGGCTCACGTTTCGGCAGTTGACTGCCGGCACGGCACAGCCCACGGCGCCGCTGCAAGGGGGCAAGGCGGGGGCGGCGTGGATTTCAGCAGTTGACTCCACCACACCCCTTGCGGCCCTTTCCCGCCCCTTCGGCTAGCTCTCGTTTCGGCAGTTGACTGCCGGCACGGCACAGCCCACGGCGCCGCTGCAAGGGGGCAAGGCGGGGGCGGCGTGGATTTCAGCAGTTGACTCCACCACACCCCTTGCGGCCCTTTCCCGCCCCTGCGGCTAGCTCACGTTTCGGCAGTTGACTGCCGGCACGGCACAGCCCACGGCGCCGCTGCAAGGGGGCAAGGCGGGGGCGGCGTGGATTTCAGCAGTTGACTCCACCACACCCCTTGCGGCCCTTTCCCGCCCCTGCGGCTCACGTTTCGGCAGTTGACTGCCGGCACGGCACAGCCCACGGCGCCGCTGCAAGGGGGCAAGGCGGGGGCGGCGTGGATTTCAGCAGTTGACTCCACCACACCCCTTGCGGCCCGCTCCCGCCCCTGCGGCTCACGTTTCGGCAGTTGACTGCCGGCACGGCACAGCCCACGGCGCCGCTGCAAGGGGGCAAGGCGGGGGCGGCGTGGATTTCAGCAGTTGACTCCACCACACCCCTTGCGGCCCTTTCCCGCCCCTTCGGCTCACGTTTCGGCAGTTGACTGCCGGCACGGCACAGCCCACGGCGCCGCTGCAAGGGGGCAAGGCGGGGGCGGCGCGGATTTCAGCAGTTGACTCCACCACACCCCTTGCGGCCCGCGCCCGCCCCTGCGGCTAGCTCTCGTTTCGGCAGTTGACTGCCGGCACGGCACAGCCCACGGCGCCGCTGCAAGGGGGCAAGGCGGGGGCGGCGTGGATTTCAGCAGTTGACTCCACCACACCCCTTGCGGCCCTTTCCCGCCCCTGCGGCTAGCTCACGTTTCAGCAGTTGACTGCCGGCACGGCACAGCCCACGGCGCCGCTGCAAGGGGGCAAGGCGGGGGCGGCGTGGATTTCCGCAGTTGACTCCACCACACCCCTTGCGGCCCTTTCCCGCCCCTGCGGCTAGCTCACGTTTCAGCAGTTGACTGCCGGCACGGCACAGCCCACGGCGCCGCTGCAAGGGGGCAAGGCGGGGGCGGCGTGGATTTCAGCAGTTGACTCCACCACACCCCTTGCGGCCCGCTCCCGCCCCTGCGGCTCACGTTTCGGCAGTTGACTGCCGGCACGGCACAGCCCACGGCGCCGCTGCAAGGGGGCAAGGCGGGGGCGGCGCGGATTTCAGCAGTTGACTCCACCACACCCCTTGCGGCCCGCTCCCGCCCCTGCGGCTCACGTTTCGGCAGTTGACTGCCGGCACGGCACAGCCCACGGCGCCGCTGCAAGGGGGCAAGGCGGGGGCGGCGCGGATTTCAGCAGTTGACTCCACCACACCCCTTGCGGCGCTTTCCCGCCCCTGCGGCTCACGTTTCGGCAGTTGACTGCCGGCACGGCACAGCCCACGGCGCCGCTGCAAGGGGGCAAGGCGGGGGCGGCGCGGATTTCAGCAGTTGACTCCACCACACCCCTTGCGGCCCTTTCCCGCCCCTTCGGCTAGCTCTCGTTTCGGCAGTTGACTGCCGGCACGGCACAGCCCACGGCGCCGCTGCAAGGGGGCAAGGCGGGGGCGGCGTGGATTTCAGCAGTTGACTCCACCACACCCCTTGCGGCCCTTTCCCGCCCCTGCGGCTAGCTCACGTTTCGGCAGTTGACTGCCGGCACGGCACAGCCCACGGCGCCGCTGCAAGGGGGCAAGGCGGGGGCGGCGTGGATTTCAGCAGTTGACTCCACCACACCCCTTGCGGCCCGCTCCCGCCCCTGCGGCTCACGTTTCGGCAGTTGACTGCCGGCACGGCACAGCCCACGGCGCCGCTGCAAGGGGGCAAGGCGGGGGCGGCGTGGATTTCAGCAGTTGACTCCACCACACCCCTTGCGGCCCTTTCCCGCCCCTGCGGCTCACGTTTCGGCAGTTGACTGCCGGGACGGCACAGCCCACGGCGCCGCTGCAAGGGGGCAAGGCGGGGGCGGCGCGGATTTCAGCAGTTGACTCCACCACACCCCTTGCGGCGCTTTCCCGCCCCTGCGGCTCACGTTTCGGCAGTTGACTGCCGGCACGGCACAGCCCACGGCGCCGCTGCAAGGGGGCAAGGCGGGGGCGGCGCGGATTTCAGCAGTTGACTCCACCACACCCCTTGCGGCGCTTTCCCGCCCCTGCGGCTCACGTTTCGGCAGTTGACTGCCGGCACGGCACAACCCACGGCGCCGCTGCAAGGGGGCAAGGCGGGGGCGGCGTGGATTTCAGCAGTTGACTCCACCACACCCCTTGCGGCCCTTTCCCGCCCCTTCGGCTAGCTCACGTTTCGGCAGTTGACTGCCGGCACGGCACAGCCCACGGCGCCGCTGCAAGGGGGCAAGGCGGGGGCGGCGTGGATTTCAGCAGTTGACTCCACCACACCCCTTGCGGCCCGCTCCCGCCCCTGCGGCTCACGTTTCGGCAGTTGACTGCCGGCACGGCACAGCCCACGGCGCCGCTGCAAGGGGGCAAGGCGGGGGCGGCGCGGATTTCAGCAGTTGACTCCACCACACCCCTTGCGGCGCTTTCCCGCCCCTGCGGCTCACGTTTCGGCAGTTGACTGCCGGCACGGCACAGCCCACGGCGCCGCTGCAAGGGGGCAAGGCGGGGGCGGCGCGGATTTCAGCAGTTGACTCCACCACACCCCTTGCGGCGCTTTCCCGCCCCTTCGGCGAGCTCTCGTTTCGGCAGTTGACTGCCGGCACGGCACAGCCCACGGCGCCGCTGCAAGGGGGCAAGGCGGGGGCGGCGCGGATTTCAGCAGTTGACTCCACCACACCCCTTGCGGCGCTTTCCCGCCCCTGCGGCTCACGTTTCGGCAGTTGACTGCCGGCACGGCACAGCCCACGGCGCCGCTGCAAGGGGGCAAGGCGGGGGCGGCGTGGATTTCAGCAGTTGACTCCACCACACCCCTTGCGGCCCGCTCCCGCCCCTGCGGCTCACGTTTCGGCAGTTGACTGCCGGCACGGCACAGCCCACGGCGCCGCTGCAAGGGGGCAAGGCGGGGGCGGCGCGGATTTCAGCAGTTGACTCCACCACACCCCTTGCGGCCGCTTCCCGCCCCTGCGGCTAGCTCACGTTTCGGCAGTTGACTGCCGGCACGGCACAGCCCACGGCGCCGCTGCAAGGGGGCAAGGCGGGGGCGGCGTGGATTTCAGCAGTTGACTCCACCACACCCCTTGCGGCCCGCTCCCGCCCCTGCGGCTCACGTTTCGGCAGTTGACTGCCGGCACGGCACAGCCCACGGCGCCGCTGCAAGGGGGCAAGGCGGGGGCGGCGCGGATTTCAGCAGTTGACTCCACCACACCCCTTGCGGCCGCTTCCCGCCCCTGCGGCTCACGTTTCGGCAGTTGACTGCCGGGCACGGCACAGCCCACGGCGCCGCTGCAAGGGGGCAAGGCGGGGGCGGCGCGGATTTCAGCAGTTGACTCCACCACACCCCTTGCGGCGCTTTCCCGCCCCTCGGCGAGCTCTACGTTTCGGCAGTTGACTGCCGGCACGGCACAGCCCACGGCGCCGCTGCAAGGGGGCAAGGCGGGGGCGGCGCGGATTTCAGCAGTTGACTCCACCACACCCCTTGCGGCCGCTTTCCCGCCCCTGCGGCTCACGTTTCGGCAGTTGACTGCCGGCACGGCACAGCCCACGGCGCCGCTGCAAGGGGGCAAGGCGGGGGCGGCGTGGATTTCAGCAGTTGACTCCACCACACCCCTTGCGGCCCGCTCCCGCCCCTGCGGCTCACGTTTCGGCAGTTGACTGCCGGCACGGCACAGCCCACGGCGCCGCTGCAAGGGGGCAAGGCGGGGGCGGCGTGGATTTCAGCAGTTGACTCCACCACACCCCTTGCGGCCGCTTTCCCGCCCCTGCGGCTCACGTTTCGGCAGTTGACTGCCGGCACGGCACAGCCCACGGCGCCGCTGCAAGGGGGCAAGGCGGGGGCGGCGCGGATTTCAGCAGTTGACTCCACCACACCCCTTGCGGCCGCTTTCCCGCCCCTTCGGCGGCTCACGTTTCGGCAGTTGACTGCCGGCACGGCACAGCCCACGGCGCCGCTGCAAGGGGGCAAGGCGGGGGCGGCGTGGATTTCAGCAGTTGACTCCACCACACCCCTTGCGGCCCGCTCCCGCCCCTGCGGCTCACGTTTCGGCAGTTGACTGCCGGCACGGCACAGCCCACGGCGCCGCTGCAAGGGGGCAAGGCGGGGGCGGCGCGGATTTCAGCAGTTGACTCCACCACACCCCTTGCGGCCGCTTTCCCGCCCCTCGGCGAGCTCATCGTTTCGGCAGTTGACTGCCGGCACGGCACAGCCCACGGCGCCGCTGCAAGGGGGCAAGGCGGGGGCGGCGCGGATTTCAGCAGTTGACTCCACCACACCCCTTGCGGCCGCTTCCCGCCCCTGCGGCTCACGTTTCGGCAGTTGACTGCCGGCACGGCACAGCCCACGGCGCCGCTGCAAGGGGGCAAGGCGGGGGCGGCGTGGATTTCAGCAGTTGACTCCACCACACCCCTTGCGGCCCGCTCCCGCCCCTGCGGCTCACGTTTCGGCAGTTGACTGCCGGCACGGCACAGCCCACGGCGCCGCTGCAAGGGGGCAAGGCGGGGGCGGCGCGGATTTCAGCAGTTGACTCCACCACACCCCTTGCGGCCCTCTCCCGCCCCTGCGGCTCACGTTTCGGCAGTTGACTGCCGGCACGGCACAGCCCACGGCGCCGCTGCAAGGGGGCAAGGCGGGGGCGGCGTGGATTTCAGCAGTTGACTCCACCACACCCCTTGCGGCCCGCTCCCGCCCCTGCGGCTCACGTTTCGGCAGTTGACTGCCGGCACGGCACAGCCCACGGCGCCGCTGCAAGGGGGCAAGGCGGGGGCGGCGCGGATTTCAGCAGTTGACTCCACCACACCCCTTGCGGCCGCTTCCCGCCCCTGCGGCTCACGTTTCGGCAGTTGACTGCCGGCACGGCACAGCCCACGGCGCCGCTGCAAGGGGGCAAGGCGGGGGCGGCGCGGATTTCAGCAGTTGACTCCACCACACCCCTTGCGGCCGCTTCCCGCCCCTCGGCGAGCTCACGTTTCGGCAGTTGACTGCCGGCACGGCACAGCCCACGGCGCCGCTGCAAGGGGGCAAGGCGGGGGCGGCGCGGATTTCAGCAGTTGACTCCACCACACCCCTTGCGGCCGCTTTCCCGCCCCTGCGGCTCACGTTTCGGCAGTTGACTGCCGGCACGGCACAGCCCACGGCGCCGCTGCAAGGGGGCAAGGCGGGGGCGGCGTGGATTTCAGCAGTTGACTCCACCACACCCCTTGCGGCCCGCTCCCGCCCCTGCGGCTCACGTTTCGGCAGTTGACTGCCGGCACGGCACAGCCCACGGCGCCGCTGCAAGGGGGCAAGGCGGGGGCGGCGTGGATTTCAGCAGTTGACTCCACCACACCCCTTGCGGCCGCTTCTCCCGCCCCTGCGGCTCACGTTTCGGCAGTTGACTGCCGGCACGGCACAGCCCACGGCGCCGCTGCAAGGGGGCAAGGCGGGGGCGGCGTGGATTTCAGCAGTTGACTCCACCACACCCCTTGCGGCCCGCTTCCCGCCCCTTCGGCGAGCTCACGTTTCGGCAGTTGACTGCCGGCACGGCACAGCCCACGGCGCCGCTGCAAGGGGGCAAGGCGGGGGCGGCGCGGATTTCAGCAGTTGACTCCACCACACCCCTTGCGGCCGCTTCCCGCCCCTGCGGCTCACGTTTCGGCAGTTGACTGCCGGCACGGCACAGCCCACGGCGCCGCTGCAAGGGGGCAAGGCGGGGGCGGCGTGGATTTCAGCAGTTGACTCCACCACACCCCTTGCGGCCGCTTTCCCGCCCCTGCGGCTCACGTTTCGGCAGTTGACTGCCGGCACGGCACAGCCCACGGCGCCGCTGCAAGGGGGCAAGGCGGGGGCGGCGTGGATTTCAGCAGTTGACTCCACCACACCCCTTGCGGCCGCTTCCCGCCCCTGCGGCTCACGTTTCGGCAGTTGACTGCCGGCACGGCACAGCCCACGGCGCCGCTGCAAGGGGGCAAGGCGGGGGCGGCGTGGATTTCAGCAGTTGACTCCACCACACCCCTTGCGGCCCTCTCCCGCCCCTGCGGCTCACGTTTCGGCAGTTGACTGCCGGCACGGCACAGCCCACGGCGCCGCTGCAAGGGGGCAAGGCGGGGGCGGCGCGGATTTCAGCAGTTGACTCCACCACACCCCTTGCGGCCCTTCCCGCCCCTGCGGCTCACGTTTCGGCAGTTGACTGCCGGCACGGCACAGCCCACGGCGCCGCTGCAAGGGGGCAAGGCGGGGGCGGCGTGGATTTCAGCAGTTGACTCCACCACACCCCTTGCGGCCCTCTCCCGCCCCTGCGGCTCACGTTTCGGCAGTTGACTGCCGGCACGGCACAGCCCACGGCGCCGCTGCAAGGGGGCAAGGCGGGGGCGGCGTGGATTTCAGCAGTTGACTCCACCACACCCCTTGCGGCCCGCTCCCGCCCCTGCGGCTCACGTTTCGGCAGTTGACTGCCGGCACGGCACAGCCCACGGCGCCGCTGCAAGGGGGCAAGGCGGGGGCGGCGTGGATTTCCGCAGTTGACTCCACCACACCCCTTGCGGCCCGCTCCCGCCCCTGCGGCTCACGTTTCGGCAGTTGACTGCCGGCACGGCACAGCCCACGGCGCCGCTGCAAGGGGGCAAGGCGGGGGCGGCGCTGGATTTCAGCAGTTGACTCCACCACACCCCTTGCGGCCCTCTCCCGCCCCTGCGGCTCACGTTTCGGCAGTTGACTGCCGGCACGGCACAGCCCACGGCGCCGCTGCAAGGGGGCAAGGCGGGGGCGGCGCGGATTTCAGCAGTTGACTCCACCACACCCCTTGCGGCCCTCTCCCGCCCCTGCGGCTCACGTTTCGGCAGTTGACTGCCGGCACGGCACAGCCCACGGCGCCGCTGCAAGGGGGCAAGGCGGGGGCGGCGTGGATTTCAGCAGTTGACTCCACCACACCCCTTGCGGCCCTCTCCCGCCCCTGCGGCTCACGTTTCGGCAGTTGACTGCCGGCACGGCACAGCCCACGGCGCCGCTGCAAGGGGGCAAGGCGGGGGCGGCGTGGATTTCAGCAGTTGACTCCACCACACCCCTTGCGGCCCGCTCCCGCCCCTGCGGCTCACGTTTCGGCAGTTGACTGCCGGCACGGCACAGCCCACGGCGCCGCTGCAAGGGGGCAAGGCGGGGGCGGCGCGGATTTCAGCAGTTGACTCCACCACACCCCTTGCGGCGCTTTCCCGCCCCTGCGGCTCACGTTTCGGCAGTTGACTGCCGGCACGGCACAGCCCACGGCGCCGCTGCAAGGGGGCAAGGCGGGGGCGGCGTGGATTTCAGCAGTTGACTCCACCACACCCCTTGCGGCCCTCTCCCGCCCCTGCGGCTCACGTTTCGGCAGTTGACTGCCGGCACGGCACAGCCCACGGCGCCGCTGCAAGGGGGCAAGGCGGGGGCGGCGTGGATTTCAGCAGTTGACTCCACCACACCCCTTGCGGCCCTTTCCCGCCCCGGCTAGCTCACGTTTCGGCAGTTGACTGCCGGCACGGCACAGCCCACGGCGCCGCTGCAAGGGGGCAAGGCGGGGGCGGCGTGGATTTCAGCAGTTGACTCCACCACACCCCTTGCGGCCCTCTCCCGCCCCTGCGGCTCACGTTTCGGCAGTTGACTGCCGGCACGGCACAGCCCACGGCGCCGCTGCAAGGGGGCAAGGCGGGGGCGGCGTGGATTTCAGCAGTTGACTCCACCACACCCCTTGCGGCCCTCTCCCGCCCCTGCGGCTCACGTTTCGGCAGTTGACTGCCGGCACGGCACAGCCCACGGCGCCGCTGCAAGGGGGCAAGGCGGGGGCGGCGTGGATTTCAGCAGTTGACTCCACCACACCCCTTGCGGCCCTCTCCCGCCCCTGCGGCTCACGTTTCGGCAGTTGACTGCCGGCACGGCACAGCCCACGGCGCCGCTGCAAGGGGGCAAGGCGGGGGCGGCGTGGATTTCAGCAGTTGACTCCACCACACCCCTTGCGGCCCTCTCCCGCCCCTGCGGCTCACGTTTCGGCAGTTGACTGCCGGCACGGCACAGCCCACGGCGCCGCTGCAAGGGGGCAAGGCGGGGGCGGCGCGGATTTCAGCAGTTGACTCCACCACACCCCTTGCGGCCCTTTCCCGCCCCATGCGGCTCACGTTTCGGCAGTTGACTGCCGGCACGGCACAGCCCACGGCGCCGCTGCAAGGGGGCAAGGCGGGGGCGGCGTGGATTTCAGCAGTTGACTCCACCACACCCCTTGCGGCCCTCTCCCGCCCCTGCGGCTCACGTTTCGGCAGTTGACTGCCGGCACGGCACAGCCCACGGCGCCGCTGCAAGGGGGCAAGGCGGGGGCGGCGTGGATTTCAGCAGTTGACTCCACCACACCCCTTGCGGCCGCTTTCCCGCCCCTGCGGCTCACGTTTCGGCAGTTGACTGCCGGCACGGCACAGCCCACGGCGCCGCTGCAAGGGGGCAAGGCGGGGGCGGCGTGGATTTCAGCAGTTGACTCCACCACACCCCTTGCGGCCCGCTCCCGCCCCTGCGGCTCACGTTTCGGCAGTTGACTGCCGGCACGGCACAGCCCACGGCGCCGCTGCAAGGGGGCAAGGCGGGGGCGGCGCGGATTTCAGCAGTTGACTCCACCACACCCCTTGCGGCCCTCTCCCGCCCCTGCGGCTCACGTTTCGGCAGTTGACTGCCGGCACGGCACAGCCCACGGCGCCGCTGCAAGGGGGCAAGGCGGGGGCGGCGCGGATTTCAGCAGTTGACTCCACCACACCCCTTGCGGCCCTTTCCCGCCCCAGCGGCTAGCTCACGTTTCGGCAGTTGACTGCCGGCACGGCACAGCCCACGGCGCCGCTGCAAGGGGGCAAGGCGGGGTCGGCGTGGATTTCCGCAGTTGACTCCACCACACCCCTTGCGGCCCTCTCCCGCCCCTGCGGCTCACGTTTCGGCAGTTGACTGCCGGCACGGCACAGCCCACGGCGCCGCTGCAAGGGGGCAAGGCGGGGGCGGCGTGGATTTCAGCAGTTGACTCCACCACACCCCTTGCGGCGCCTTTCCCGCCCCTGCGGCTCACGTTTCGGCAGTTGACTGCCGGCACGGCACAGCCCACGGCGCCGCTGCAAGGGGGCAAGGCGGGGGCGGCGTGGATTTCAGCAGTTGACTCCACCACACCCCTTGCGGCCCGCTCCCGCCCCTGCGGCTCACGTTTCGGCAGTTGACTGCCGGCACGGCACAGCCCACGGCGCCGCTGCAAGGGGGCAAGGCGGGGGCGGCGCGGATTTCAGCAGTTGACTCCACCACACCCCTTGCGGCCCTCTCCCGCCCCTGCGGCTCACGTTTCGGCAGTTGACTGCCGGCACGGCACAGCCCACGGCGCCGCTGCAAGGGGGCAAGGCGGGGGCGGCGCGGATTTCAGCAGTTGACTCCACCACACCCCTTGCGGCCCTTTCCCGCCCCAGCGGCTAGCTCACGTTTCGGCAGTTGACTGCCGGCACGGCACAGCCCACGGCGCCGCTGCAAGGGGGCAAGGCGGGGTCGGCGTGGATTTCAGCAGTTGACTCCACCACACCCCTTGCGGCCCTCTCCCGCCCCTGCGGCTCACGTTCCGGCAGTTGACTGCCGGCACGGCACAGCCCACGGCGCCGCTGCAAGGGGGCAAGGCGGGGGCGGCGTGGATTTCAGCAGTTGACTCCACCACACCCCTTGCGGCCCTCTCCCGCCCCTGCGGCTCACGTTTCGGCAGTTGACTGCCGGCACAGCACAGCCCACGGCGCCGCTGCAAGGGGGCAAGGCGGGGTCGGCGTGGATTTCAGCAGTTGACTCCACCACACCCCTTGCGGCCCGCTCCCGCCCCTGCGGCTCACGTTTCGGCAGTTGACTGCCGGCACGGCACAGCCCACGGCGCCGCTGCAAGGGGGCAAGGCGGGGGCGGCGTGGATTTCAGCAGTTGACTCCACCACACCCCTTGCGGCCCTCTCCCGCCCCAGCGGCTAGCTCACGTTTCGGCAGTTGACTGCCGGCACAGCACAGCCCACGGCGCCGCTGCAAGGGGGCAAGGCGGGGTCGGCGTGGATTTCAGCAGTTGACTCCACCACACCCCTTGCGGCCCGCTCCCGCCCCTGCGGCTCACGTTCCGGCAGTTGACTGCCGGCACGGCACAGCCCACGGCGCCGCTGCAAGGGGGCAAGGCGGGGGCGGCGTGGATTTCAGCAGTTGACTCCACCACACCCCTTGCGGCCCTCTCCCGCCCCAGCGGCTAGCTCACGTTTCGGCAGTTGACTGCCGGCACGGCACAGCCCACGGCGCCGCTGCAAGGGGGCAAGGCGGGGGCGGCGTGGATTTCAGCAGTTGACTCCACCACACCCCTTGCGGCCCTCTCCCGCCCCTGCGGCTCACGTTCCGGCAGTTGACTGCCGGCACGGCACAGCCCACGGCGCCGCTGCAAGGGGGCAAGGCGGGGTCGGCGTGGATTTCAGCAGTTGACTCCACCACACCCCTTGCGGCCCTCTCCCGCCCCTGCGGCTCACGTTTCGGCAGTTGACTGCCGGCACGGCACAGCCCACGGCGCCGCTGCAAGGGGGCAAGGCGGGGTCGGCGTGGATTTCAGCAGTTGACTCCACCACACCCCTTGCGGCCCTCTCCCGCCCCTGCGGCTCACGTTCCGGCAGTTGACTGCCGGCACGGCACAGCCCACGGCGCCGCTGCAAGGGGGCAAGGCGGGGGCGGCGTGGATTTCAGCAGTTGACTCCACCACACCCCTTGCGGCCCTCTCCCGCCCCTGCGGCTCACGTTTCGGCAGTTGACTGCCGGCACAGCACAGCCCACGGCGCCGCTGCAAGGGGGCAAGGCGGGGTCGGCGTGGATTTCAGCAGTTGACTCCACCACACCCCTTGCGGCCCTCTCCCGCCCCTGCGGCTCACGTTTCGGCAGTTGACTGCCGGCACGGCACAGCCCACGGCGCCGCTGCAAGGGGGCAAGGCGGGGGCGGCGCGGATTTCAGCAGTTGACTCCACCACACCCCTTGCGGCCCTCTCCCGCCCCAGCGGCTAGCTCACGTTTCGGCAGTTGACTGCCGGCACGGCACAGCCCACGGCGCCGCTGCAAGGGGGCAAGGCGGGGGCGGCGTGGATTTCAGCAGTTGACTCCACCACACCCCTTGCGGCCCTCTCCCGCCCCTGCGGCTCACGTTCCGGCAGTTGACTGCCGGCACGGCACAGCCCACGGCGCCGCTGCAAGGGGGCAAGGCGGGGGCGGCGTGGATTTCAGCAGTTGACTCCACCACACCCCTTGCGGCCCTCTCCCGCCCCTGCGGCTCACGTTTCGGCAGTTGACTGCCGGCACAGCACAGCCCACGGCGCCGCTGCAAGGGGGCAAGGCGGGGTCGGCGTGGATTTCAGCAGTTGACTCCACCACACCCCTTGCGGCCCGCTCCCGCCCCTGCGGCTCACGTTTCGGCAGTTGACTGCCGGCACGGCACAGCCCACGGCGCCGCTGCAAGGGGGCAAGGCGGGGGCGGCGTGGATTTCAGCAGTTGACTCCACCACACCCCTTGCGGCCCTCTCCCGCCCCTGCGGCTCACGTTTCGGCAGTTGACTGCCGGCACGGCACAGCCCACGGCGCCGCTGCAAGGGGGCAAGGCGGGGGCGGCGCGGATTTCAGCAGTTGACTCCACCACACCCCTTGCGGCCCTTTCCCGCCCCAGCGGCTAGCTCACGTTTCGGCAGTTGACTGCCGGCACGGCACAGCCCACGGCGCCGCTGCAAGGGGGCAAGGCGGGGGCGGCGTGGATTTCAGCAGTTGACTCCACCACACCCCTTGCGGCCCTCTCCCGCCCCTGCGGCTCACGTTCCGGCAGTTGACTGCCGGCACGGCACAGCCCACGGCGCCGCTGCAAGGGGGCAAGGCGGGGGCGGCGTGGATTTCAGCAGTTGACTCCACCACACCCCTTGCGGCCCTCTCCCGCCCCTGCGGCTCACGTTTCGGCAGTTGACTGCCGGCACGGCACAGCCCACGGCGCCGCTGCAAGGGGGCAAGGCGGGGGCGGCGCGGATTTCAGCAGTTGACTCCACCACACCCCTTGCGGCCCGCTCCCGCCCCTGCGGCTCACGTTTCGGCAGTTGACTGCCGGCACGGCACAGCCCACGGCGCCGCTGCAAGGGGGCAAGGCGGGGGCGGCGCGGATTTCAGCAGTTGACTCCACCACACCCCTTGCGGCCCGCTCCCGCCCCTGCGGCTCACGTTTCGGCAGTTGACTGCCGGCACGGCACAGCCCACGGCGCCGCTGCAAGGGGGCAAGGCGGGGGCGGCGTGGATTTCAGCAGTTGACTCCACCACACCCCTTGCGGCCCTCTCCCGCCCCTGCGGCTCACGTTTCGGCAGTTGACTGCCGGCACAGCACAGCCCACGGCGCCGCTGCAAGGGGGCAAGGCGGGGGCGGCGTGGATTTCAGCAGTTGACTCCACCACACCCCTTGCGGCCCGCTCCCGCCCCTGCGGCTCACGTTTCGGCAGTTGACTGCCGGCACAGCACAGCCCACGGCGCCGCTGCAAGGGGGCAAGGCGGGGGCGGCGCGGATTTCAGCAGTTGACTCCACCACACCCCTTGCGGCCCGCTCCCGCCCCTGCGGCTCACGTTTCGGCAGTTGACTGCCGGCACGGCACAGCCCACGGCGCCGCTGCAAGGGGGCAAGGCGGGGGCGGCGTGGATTTCAGCAGTTGACTCCACCACACCCCTTGCGGCCCTCTCCCGCCCCTGCGGCTCACGTTTCGGCAGTTGACTGCCGGCACAGCACAGCCCACGGCGCCGCTGCAAGGGGGCAAGGCGGGGTCGGCGTGGATTTCAGCAGTTGACTCCACCACACCCCTTGCGGCCCGCTCCCGCCCCTGCGGCTCACGTTTCGGCAGTTGACTGCCGGCACGGCACAGCCCACGGCGCCGCTGCAAGGGGGCAAGGCGGGGGCGGCGTGGATTTCAGCAGTTGACTCCACCACACCCCTTGCGGCCCTCTCCCGCCCCTGCGGCTCACGTTTCGGCAGTTGACTGCCGGCACGGCACAGCCCACGGCGCCGCTGCAAGGGGGCAAGGCGGGGGCGGCGTGGATTTCAGCAGTTGACTCCACCACACCCCTTGCGGCCCTCTCCCGCCCCTGCGGCTCACGTTTCGGCAGTTGACTGCCGGCACGGCACAGCCCACGGCGCCGATGCAAGGGGGCAAGGCGGGGGCGGCGTGGATTTCAGCAGTTGACTCCACCACACCCCTTGCGGCCCTCTCCCGCCCCTGCGGCTCACGTTTCGGCAGTCGACTGCCGGCACGGCACAGCCCACGGCGCCGCTGCAAGGGGGCAAGGCGGGGGCAGCGTGGATTTCAGCAGTTGACTCCACCACACCCGTTGCGGCCCTTTCCCGCCCCAGCGGCTAGCTCACGTTTCGGCAGTTGACTGCCGGCACGGCACAGCCCACGGCGCCGCTGCAAGGGGGCAAGGCGGGGGCGGCGCGGATTTCCGCAGTTGACTCCACCACACCCCTTGCGGCCCGCTCCCGCCCCTGCGGCTCACGTTCCGGCAGTTGACTGCCGGCACGGCACAGCCCACGGCGCCGCTGCAAGGGGGCAAGGCGGGGGCGGCGTGGATTTCAGCAGTTGACTCCACCACACCCCTTGCGGCCCTCTCCCGCCCCTGCGGCTCACGTTTCGGCAGTTGACTGCCGGCACGGCACAGCCCACGGCGCCGATGCAAGGGGGCAAGGCGGGGGCGGCGCGGATTTCAGCAGTTGACTCCACCACACCCCTTGCGGCCCTCTCCCGCCCCTGCGGCTCACGTTTCGGCAGTTGACTGCCGGCACGGCACAGCCCACGGCGCCGCTGCAAGGGGGCAAGGCGGGGGCGGCGTGGATTTCAGCAGTTGACTCCACCACACCCCTTGCGGCCCTTTCCCGCCCCAGCGGCTAGCTCACGTTTCGGCAGTTGACTGCCGGCACGGCACAGCCCACGGCGCCGCTGCAAGGGGGCAAGGCGGGGGCGGCGTGGATTTCAGCAGTTGACTCCACCACACCCCTTGCGGCCCTCTCCCGCCCCTGCGGCTCACGTTCCGGCAGTTGACTGCCGGCACGGCACAGCCCACGGCGCCGCTGCAAGGGGGCAAGGCGGGGGCGGCGTGGATTTCAGCAGTTGACTCCACCACACCCCTTGCGGCCCTCTCCCGCCCCTGCGGCTCACGTTTCGGCAGTTGACTGCCGGCACGGCACAGCCCACGGCGCCGCTGCAAGGGGGCAAGGCGGGGGCGGCGCGGATTTCAGCAGTTGACTCCACCACACCCCTTGCGGCCCGCTCCCGCCCCTGCGGCTCACGTTTCGGCAGTTGACTGCCGGCACGGCACAGCCCACGGCGCCGCTGCAAGGGGGCAAGGCGGGGGCGGCGCGGATTTCAGCAGTTGACTCCACCACACCCCTTGCGGCCCGCTCCCGCCCCTGCGGCTCACGTTTCGGCAGTTGACTGCCGGCACGGCACAGCCCACGGCGCCGCTGCAAGGGGGCAAGGCGGGGGCGGCGTGGATTTCAGCAGTTGACTCCACCACACCCCTTGCGGCCCTCTCCCGCCCCTGCGGCTCACGTTTCGGCAGTTGACTGCCGGCACAGCACAGCCCACGGCGCCGCTGCAAGGGGGCAAGGCGGGGGCGGCGTGGATTTCAGCAGTTGACTCCACCACACCCCTTGCGGCCCGCTCCCGCCCCTGCGGCTCACGTTTCGGCAGTTGACTGCCGGCACGGCACAGCCCACGGCGCCGCTGCAAGGGGGCAAGGCGGGGGCGGCGTGGATTTCAGCAGTTGACTCCACCACACCCCTTGCGGCCCTCTCCCGCCCCTGCGGCTCACGTTTCGGCAGTTGACTGCCGGCACAGCACAGCCCACGGCGCCGCTGCAAGGGGGCAAGGCGGGGTCGGCGTGGATTTCAGCAGTTGACTCCACCACACCCCTTGCGGCCCGCTCCCGCCCCTGCGGCTCACGTTTCGGCAGTTGACTGCCGGCACGGCACAGCCCACGGCGCCGCTGCAAGGGGGCAAGGCGGGGGCGGCGTGGATTTCAGCAGTTGACTCCACCACACCCCTTGCGGCCCTCTCCCGCCCCTGCGGCTCACGTTTCGGCAGTTGACTGCCGGCACGGCACAGCCCACGGCGCCGCTGCAAGGGGGCAAGGCGGGGGCGGCGTGGATTTCAGCAGTTGACTCCACCACACCCCTTGCGGCCCTCTCCCGCCCCTGCGGCTCACGTTTCGGCAGTTGACTGCCGGCACGGCACAGCCCACGGCGCCGATGCAAGGGGGCAAGGCGGGGGCGGCGTGGATTTCAGCAGTTGACTCCACCACACCCCTTGCGGCCCTCTCCCGCCCCTGCGGCTCACGTTTCGGCAGTCGACTGCCGGCACGGCACAGCCCACGGCGCCGCTGCAAGGGGGCAAGGCGGGGGCGGCGTGGATTTCAGCAGTTGACTCCACCACACCCGTTGCGGCCCTTTCCCGCCCCAGCGGCTAGCTCACGTTTCGGCAGTTGACTGCCGGCACGGCACAGCCCACGGCGCCGCTGCAAGGGGGCAAGGCGGGGGCGGCGCGGATTTCCGCAGTTGACTCCACCACACCCCTTGCGGCCCGCTCCCGCCCCTGCGGCTCACGTTCCGGCAGTTGACTGCCGGCACGGCACAGCCCACGGCGCCGCTGCAAGGGGGCAAGGCGGGGGCGGCGTGGATTTCAGCAGTTGACTCCACCACACCCCTTGCGGCCCTCTCCCGCCCCTGCGGCTCACGTTTCGGCAGTTGACTGCCGGCACGGCACAGCCCACGGCGCCGATGCAAGGGGGCAAGGCGGGGGCGGCGCGGATTTCAGCAGTTGACTCCACCACACCCCTTGCGGCCCTCTCCCGCCCCTGCGGCTCACGTTTCGGCAGTTGACTGCCGGCACGGCACAGCCCACGGCGCCGCTGCAAGGGGGCAAGGCGGGGGCGGCGTGGATTTCAGCAGTTGACTCCACCACACCCCTTGCGGCCCTCTCCCGCCCCTGCGGCTCACGTTTCGGCAGTTGACTGCCGGCACAGCACAGACCACGGCGCCGCTGCAAGGGGGCAAGGCGGGGGCGGCGTGGATTTCAGCAGTTGACTCCACCACACCCCTTGCGGCCCGCTCCCGCCCCTGCGGCTCACGTTTCGGCAGTTGACTGCCGGCACGGCACAGCCCACGGCGCCGCTGCAAGGGGGCAAGGCGGGGGCGGCGTGGATTTCAGCAGTTGACTCCACCACACCCCTTGCGGCCCTCTCCCGCCCCTGCGGCTCACGTTTCGGCAGTTGACTGCCGGCACGGCACAGCCCACGGCGCCGCTGCAAGGGGGCAAGGCGGGGGCGGCGTGGATTTCAGCAGTTGACTCCACCACACCCCTTGCGGCCCTCTCCCGCCCCTGCGGCTCACGTTTCGGCAGTTGACTGCCGGCACGGCACAGCCCACGGCGCCGCTGCAAGGGGGCAAGGCGGGGGCGGCGTGGATTTCAGCAGTTGACTCCACCACACCCCTTGCGGCCCTCTCCCGCCCCTGCGGCTCACGTTTCGGCAGTTGACTGCCGGCACAGCACAGCCCACGGCGCCGCTGCAAGGGGGCAAGGCGGGGTCGGCGTGGATTTCAGCAGTTGACTCCACCACACCCCTTGCGGCCCGCTCCCGCCCCTTACACACAACCATTACCTCAACAGGCCTCCACCCGCGATGTGCCCACGCACAGTGCAGAGCCACTGCGCCCACGAACCTGGTGGCCCCTGTCGTCGTGCCTCGTCGCGATGCCCCTGGGGGGATGGCGGCGGGCCCGTGCGGGGACGGCACGCGGCCCCAAGCTGTCACACCGACCCACGCTGGTACCTCGCTGGTAGTAGTTTTAAGAAGTCACCTGCCGGGCCCCCCGCGGCAGAAACCCACCATCGGGCGTGGCCTGGGGAGGTGGGGTCTGGCGGCGGGTGACTCGGCTCTAAACCGGGCGCCGACCGGTATCGAGCTAGGGTTTTGCATTCTTCCGATTTGCATTCTACTTCTCAACTGGATGATTGTTTCTTGTGTGTCTTGTTTCGCTACGTTTAGAGGTCTGCCGCATGTCGCAAGCGCGCCGAGAGAGGTCGCGGTTCTGCGATGTCGCAGCCTCCTTCTCGTTTGCTGTTGCTTGCATCACTTGCGAAGTCAATTATATTGTGTTGCAATGCCCTCAAATGGCTCGCATGGTGCAGTGGTCAGCTCTCGCGATGGCATGGGGCACGTTGCGTGCACGAACCCGCCCCTCTCCCCCCTCCCCCCGCCGCCGCCCTGCCCACTCCCAGGCAGCTTCACTGATACATCCTCAGGAGCGTTCCAGATCGCTGCAGGTGCGCCTGAGCTTGTCGGCGGGGGCTCGCTGCCAAGTTGGTATTGCCGTGTGTGCCCCAACCCGGGGTGGGGCACACAGCCATCAATGCAACGCGCAGCACGCCACGAGGGGGCAGTCCAGTAAGCGGGTGTTGCCCGCGATGCATGGGGCAAGCCGACTCGGGCAGGTCTCAGCCCCTTCCCTGCCTTTGGGAAGCCATCCTTGACAGTCTATTGCTAGCTGTTCATCCATGCATGTCAGTTGCTTGCGGGGGCTCCCCCGCCCAGGGTTGCATAATACGGCAGCCCCCGGGGCCAATACGCGTATTAATACGCAATACGGCCCCCCTCCTCGCTAATACGGCTTAATACGGCTCTAAGACGGCGGCGCCCAGCCGTATTAATGCGGCAGCGTACGGTATTAATGCGCTCCGCGTTCACGTAGAAGCGCAGGGAACGCGTAGGGCATCGGTTATGGCGGAACTGACGGCTGAGCTGCCGACCGACGCACCCCAGCACCCTAGCACCCCAGCACCCCCCCCCCCCCGCCGCCGGCCCCCGGCTGCCCGGCCGGTACCCCCGCGCCGCATGCCGTATTAATACGGCAGCGAGAGGCCGTATCCGTATTAATACGTATCCGTATCAATACGGGGACTGATACGTATTGGCAACCCTGCCCCCGCCCCTTCATGGTTGGGGTGCGTGTTCACTAGAGAGAGGGCACGGAGAGGGCATGGGTACTCCAGGCAGCAGTACACCGCTAAAACATCATTGCATCTCTTGTGAGGATCGATCAGTCCACTTTGAGTTCCCCATGCACTTTCAACGCCCCTCGCCCCCACCCAGCCCAGCCGCCCTTCTAAAGGCCCTCCTACTATAGCTAGCCTCCATTCCCCTGCTCCGCTGCATATATATACATCAGCCACTGCTATGAGCCCCATGCCACCAGTACCCTCTTATCATCGCCGCAGCCTCACAATCTGACACAACTCCTTGACCAACAGATAGAAAGCACGCTCATGTCCGTAGCTGATACCGCCACAGCTCACATGAAAGGAAAGAGCCTGGACGCCCGCCGTTGCGTAACCTTGCTAGCAACACACAAAGCCATCATCAGTCCACCCATCAAGCACACTACTAGTACTAGAGGAAATTCAGACGAGAACAGATAGAGAGCGGCACCACCTAACAATGTTACTCGCGTCGAGCACCCTGTGCATAGCATGAGAAACTCAACTCCGATCTAAGGTCATGGGCGCGGGTTCCGGTACGCTGTGGGGAAGGGGCCCCGTGCGTGGAGCGAGACCTGAAGCTGGGGGGCTAGACCTATCTCCCGACGGGATGGCCCTATGACCCCATGGAGGCTATGATCCAGCCACCACGCCCGGCCTCCTGTTTCACACGGCCCCCATCCATACCGCTGCGTCGCCTCCTGGGTCGCAGCATTGGGACTGCCCGGCGGAGGCCAACGTCAGCTCCTCCTCGCCGTCCAAAAGAGCACCTGTCGACCGCGCTTTTGTGCTGACCCACATGTTGAGGGGCATGCATCACGGAATGACTTCCCCTGCAGTGGCGGAAGGGGCATGGGGACGATGCGGAGCTAGGAACGCCCATGTAGGACTGGTAAGGCAGGGCGGCGGAGAACGCGGTGGGAACTGAAGCCCCTGTAATCCATGGCTGCGCTTGCACAGCGGCTGTCGCCGGCCCCACTCGCAGGCGTTTGATTGCGCAGCGCAGTTTATCCGTCCCACCCCTCTGTCGACAGTCAGTCCGTCCCGCCCCTCCCTCTGCCGCCCTCTGCCCTCAAGACTTAAGAACCCGGGTTCCTAACCATACATCCATCAATTCGGATTGAAAGATCCTTCCACGGACTCACTGTACGTCCGCGCCTTGATGCACGCCTGGATGGGGAGGGGGGAGGGGGAGAAAGGGGCACGTGGCAAGATCAGTGACTCTAGTGATGCAGGGATGGGATGGAGGTGTGCCTGCAACGAGGGCCCAGGCCCGAGTAGCCTACGTGAAAGGCTTGAAGGGGGAACGGGACAGCCAGCCACAACACTACTCCCAGCCCAGCCACTTGCCTCAAAAGAGTCTCCTAGGTCGGGTCGAGGCTGTGTAATGCCGTTAGGGCCCTGAAATATCTGGTTGTTGATGTAGCATTGGAGCTGATTGTTCGGGTTGCCGTCAGGAATGCCGTTTAGAGTGTGCCTGGTGGAGGGAACACCGAAACGCACCATATCAGGTATCAGCAGAACCGAGCTTCTTGCTTCGTTCTCGTGGCTTTCTCTTATCTAAGGTCCAACTCCCAAGCAAGGCAGGGACTCACTGGCACGTGGGGTCCGCATTGCACAATGAAAGGCAGGTGTCTCGGGTAGAAGAAGAGCTGAAACCAGTGTTAGCCCCCTGAATGTCCCTACGCGCGGGAGGGGGGCAGGGCATGCTTGGTGGGGTTCCGGCGTGAGTGCCCGGCGGATGCGGCCATGGATGTGGTGGGATGGTTATCCTGCCCTGCTCCCTTAACCTCCAAGTGGGTCACGCACGGTTTCGGACAAGCCACGAGCTGCCCACGGATGAACAAGCCCCCGGGACTGATGAAGCGCCCCGAGACACTCCCAGGCAGTGCCATCTAGTGACGACGACGCGGGCTGCTCACCAGCCCTTGACGCAGTAGTAGTTGCCGTAGTTCGGGCGGCTGAAGCAGGTGGTGAGGCTTGGATTCAGGCCGTTGGTGCCGTTGGCCCCCGCAAGACCGTTGCTTCGAAGCGCGCCTATCAAGGGGTAGGGTAGGTGGTGTGCAGGGGCGTCAACGAGGTAAGAAAGTAGCGCGCGGTGGGCTCCTTGGCAATGGGTACGTAGCGGGGGAGCGCTGGACATGCCCACAAAGCCAACCTGCGTCTCGCCATGACTCACACGTCATGCCCATGCTGTCGTACACGCTGAACTCGCAGCTGCCCATGCCCCCGCAGAGCTGCTGGCAGTCGTCCACGCTCTCAACCGCCGCCACAGTCTGGACCGTGTCTCCCTTGAGCTCGGTGCCAGAGAGGCACACGTCCAGGAGGCCTGGCGGGTGGGGGGCGTGAGGGTTGCGGGGCGGGGGATCAGGAGGGTGCGTGGGATGGCACCATGCAGAATGAAGCAAGTAAGGTGGCATGAAAGAGGGCTCGCGCGTTTTTAGGATAGAGCGCCATAACTGACGGCCCGCCCTCATGAACGCATCATGACGCATCATGACAGCAGTAACTGTAGTGCCCTGCTTGTCGGCCAAGCTTGCCCGGCGCAGCCCTGCCTTCCCACAAACACTCACGGTAGTTGTCGCAGACCGTTTTGCACCAGCCGTCGTACAGGCCCGGGGAGCACGGTGGGCACACCACGTTACTCATGGCCCCCGAGGGCACGGCATCTGTGTCGCAGAAACCCCAGGCGCAGTTCGCTCCGTTGAAGGACAGACACTCGACCGAGCCCTGTATCAGCGGGTTGCGGCGAGCGAGCATCTGGTTGCCAGAGGCTGCATCGTAGAAGCAGTCAAAGCCCAGGTCCCGGTACGTGAGGGAGGCTGCACGGGTACGACAGGGGAGAGATCGACTTAAGGCGGAGGAAATTGCAAGCGGTCTGGAGAGAGAGTGCCCCAGGGAAAGAGATGGGACAGCAAGCGCCCTCGCCCTCCAACTCCAGGTGAGACCTGCAGCTCTCATCCCCACCGGGTTCTCACGTGTTTGCTCGCAGACTTGATAGCACCAGCCGTTGTAACTGTAATCCACGGCCGAACACTGCATGGGGCAGACCTGCGGTCTGTTGGGCCCCGTTGGGGGCGCGTCGAGTTCGGAACACAGGCCCCAGTGGCAGTCCCAGTCATTGTTTGAAAAGCACTCCGGCTGGTTGGTGATTCGGTTAACGCGCGCCGGCAGCGAAGACGCAAGTATTCCGTCGGGGTAGTACGCGCCCCCAGCGGTGAAGACACAGCGGTAGTTGTAGGCCTCGCGGAGGTTGGCCGCTGCGTGCATGCCGGCATGGGTGCGGTGTAGCATGCTAGAGGGAAGGAGGAACTCAAGGCCCCAGCTCCAGCCGTCCTGCAAAAACCCATGCACGGACCTACCTGGCAGCGCCGATGGGGGAGGGCTGGGAGGCGGCGCGGGCCTGGGTGGCAGCGGCGGGGGCGGGACGCTGCTGATCCCCAGGACCACGGGGCACGCATTGTCGAGCGCCGTCGGGTAGCCGGTGACGTTGTGGGATATGCTGCAGCCCCGCCTGGACGACACCACCGCCCGCTGCCCGCCCTCGCCCAGGCACACCCAGTCCTTGATTCCGTCGGCGTCTGGGGCAGAGATTGAATCGTGCCAGAGGGGCAGGCAGGAGAGCTTGGATTGCTGGGTCGATGTCGACGGAAAAGGGGGCACAGAACCCCCGCGGCTTGCGATGACTCAAGAGTCACGCCCCAAGCGCCAAGCGGCTTCCTGGCTGGCCCATCTTTGCCCGCCCGTCCCAGCCACTCACTGCAGTCAACGCTCAGTATGCGCCCCTCGCCGCAGAGGGAGCCCGAGGGGAAGGGGCAGGAGCCTGCAGGCGCGTGGACAGCGGATGGAGACCGATGTTAGCGGCACCACTTGGAGCGCGCAGCACGCTCAGAGCGAGTGAGAACTGAGTGCTGACCCACTCTGAATCGACCCAAGCGCACGTCACCCCTTCGGAAAGTACGCACTAAGCCCTTATACCCCTGAATTGCTCACCCTTTGCGGTGAGGGGCGGGCAGTAGGCGTCGGCCCTGCTCAGAGCGCAGCCCAGCCCCGAGCGGACCACCCGCAGGCTGCTGCGGTCGTCCCTCAGGAGGCAGGCCAGGTCCTTGACGCCGTCAGCGTCTGCGGAAGGAGGGTTCCGGGTCAATTATTGAGAGCTCTGGCCATGGAGGTCAGATGGCAGACGCATATCAAAAGGATTGATTTGTTAAGGGGAGAGCAGGTGAGGGGTTGCTCAAGGCCAACTCAACTCAACTCAAGGCCACCGGCATTGGACACCTGAGAACGAAGTGAGGATGCGCAGCGGAAGCACGCTGCAAGCCCGCGGACGCAGAGGCCCCGCAGTGCCCTCGGCCGGCTCGACTGTGGCACCCACCGCAGTCCAGCTGCATGACCTCCCCGCCGGAGCACCAGTCGCCCGCTGGCTTGGCGCACATGCTCTTGAACACGGCCGGGCACGCGGACGTTGGGGCGTCGGGGTAGCCCGTGTCCGAGTCCGCCGTGCTGCACGCCAGGGAGGCGAGCGCCACGCCCCGTGCCCCGGTGGTGTCAAAGAGGACAGAGTCGAGAACACCGTCGCCGTCTGGAGGGCCGCCGTGTATAGGAGAGGGGGGTGCCTCAGGAGGGGAATGGAGTTGACGCTTTGAGTGAGGGTCAAAGCGTGGGCAAGGCATGTTCAGGCCCTCTGACCTATCTACAACAGAAACCCAGGTGTCAGGATGACCCACGCACAAACCTTTCTCTATTATCCGCTTGCTCGCCCCTCGCTAGCCTCGCTGGCTTCCCCCCTCAAGTGGCAGATTCAGACCCCCTGGCGCACGACAGAAACCTAAAACGCGTCAGGTCAACCCAGCCACGGACACACCGCAGTCAACTTGAAGCCGTGTCTCCCCGGCGACACCCTTGGTCCACTTCCCACATTCCATGGGTGGCGCTGCAGGGATTCCAGGGTGATCAGGGGGTGGAGGACGTGGCGTGTCAGCGGTGCAAGCCAGCGTTCTCAGTGGATCCCTCGAGCGGGGTGGCGATCCCGTGGCTCCCGCCGTCCTTCACCCCCGGCCGAAGCACGCTCACTGTAAACGCGGGCTTGAATGCAGGTCTCAAACGTGGGGCCCAGGTCGCTCCGGTACTCTGTGGCTCCGTTGGGGCCCGTGAACATGGCCGCCCTCAGGATGCAGTCCGAATTTCCGGCAGCCGTCACAAGGACAAACCTGTTGGAGGAAACGGCAGAAGAGCTGTCAAAAGAGAAGCCCCAAAATACGAAGAGCCCCAGCCAAGAATTTCTATGGTGTTGTGATGACCCGCCCTACCCCGCCTACCCCGCCCCCACGGCTCACTGGCAGCCGAACGCGTAGGACTCGTCACAGAACCCCAGGCAGGAGCTCTTGTCCGCCACAGACACGTATGCAAAGTCGCCGCCCTGGATGTTCCTGCCGGCGGCAGTGCAGGGCAGGGACGGAGTCAAAACTGGACCGTATCATACTGCCGTACGTACCCAGCCGCACACGTCAAACAAGCCTCATCCTCTCTCTAGATACGCCGGCGGAGGCCCCTCACCAGCCCTTGATGCAGTAGTAGTTTCCATAGTTGGGTCTGCTGAAGCAGGTCGTGGAGGACGCATCTGCGGTGTTGCCTCCCGTTGCGTTGGCGCTGATGGCATTTCGACGCAGCGAGCCTAGGGCAAGGGTGGGTGGGGTGCATGGGGTTGGTTGAGCGGACTGGGTTGCTCGAAGAGCACACCAGGGCTGGGGTTAGATGCGGCGTCGAATCCCATGCGGCGGCGGCGAGACCCTTGCTGCTGCTCATCATCAGCGGATCACACCAAGCTATCTAGCTTTTGGGAGGTACACCCCGCCCAGCAAGAAGCTCACATGTTCCCGAGCTGCCCTGCTGCTTGAAGACGCTAAACTCGCACGAAGCGTTCTTGTTGCACGCCGCCTGACATGCTGTTACGTTCAAGCTGGTAGCAGCGAAGGTGGGCTGGATAGCCTCGCCCCGAATGTCAACACCGGGAAGGCACACGAGGCTGCCGCCACCTGCGGTAGCAGGGCACCAGAGGGTTCGAAGGGGCTTGTTGGGAGACGACAAGCGAAGGACATGGGGGCAGCAGGGATGTGACACCGCAAGCTAGCACGCAAGGGGCCTGCTGGCTGCGTGCTCAATCGCATCAATTATCCCACAATAATCCCGTCCTGCCCCGACCCAGCAAGCGCGCAGCAGCCCCACGCACCTCCACGCCTCCAGCCGAACCGGGGAGCATAGGCCTCCTGTATGCGCTTGAGGTCCGTGACGCTCAGCGCCCGGTTGTACACCAGGACCGCACCCAGCATGGTACGGCTCTTTGGCGTAACCGTACACTTGGAGGTCCCCACAGTCAGGCGGTCAGCACCAATCGAGATGCGGGCCTGATCCTCAAAAGCCTCACGCAGAGCAATTCCGCCGGTGGCGCTACCGTAGTAGTACGCCCCCGAGGTGCCGCCCTTCCGCCTGACAAAGGCGTGCAGGGTCCACCCCGGCTCCACGGGCACAGGCTTGGTGGTGTGGAAGGCATTGAACCAGGAGTGCGTTCCGGAAATAAAGGCCTCCCGAGTGCCAAACACCAGACCGCTAGTGCTCTGGTTCTGGCCGGCTCCAGAGCAGCTGAGCTCAGCTACCAGGTAGTTTGCGGTCCAGTCAGTGAGGTCAGTCTTGAGTGACTGAATCACAACAATGGTAAAGGGCGCTTCAGGATCCGTGTTCCAGTTCCGGAGGTCCTTCGTCATGACCCCGGCAACCGACGTCAGATCCAAGATCTGGTTACTGTCGTACGTGGCGTAACCGTTGCCATCCACATCCTCCAACGCTAGAGTGGCGTCTATGGCAGGGCCAAACTGAGGGTAGGGAAGGAAAAGGAGCACACGGTGAGGTAGCCGTGGTTTGAGGGCCAATCGACTATTGTCGAGCGAGTACCAAGACGTCAAGCTTCAGTTCCCACCATACACCACGTCCCGCCCGCACCAGCATGTCCCTCCAGGCGGTTGCCTGGGTGCTGTCCTGGCGGGACACCAGGACGTTTCTGGCTGAGTCAAAATAGGCGCACTCAGGGCGCAGGTCGGCCGGGAGAGCCGTGGCGGCGGCGGCTGCGTGTAGGGGTGTCAAGAGGGAGAGGCGCGCGGCAGTGTGAGGAGGGCACGAGAGGTAGGGGTGCGTGCCGGCGGCCTTTGCAAACGTCTTAGCGGCAAGACGTAGGGACCCTAACCACACGGTAACTGTCCAGAGGGTACGGTAACTGAGTGCACGCACTGACCGTTCGTGCCGGAGATGAACGGCGAGGGGGGCGGGGTGGGCGGGGCAGGTGGAGGGGATGGCGGTACGGGTGGGAACGGCACCGGCGGTGAGGGAGGCGGAGGCGGGCTGGGTGGAGGGCTGGGGGGCGGGCTAGGGGGTGGGCTGGGCGGTGGGCTGGGGGGTGGGCTGGGCGGCGGGCTCGGGGGCGGCGGGGGTGACGGCACGTTGCAGCATGCGATTAACAGTCCGTTCAGTGCCGTGTCGTCCCCGCCGCAGCATTCGAAGCGGATCTGTCAGAGGGAGGGGCGAGACAGGCGCAGCGCAAGGCCAGGCCTTGGTCATATGCACCGTGCTAGCGCGCGCACCCATGTGCGCTCACAGCTGTGTCGTACAGCACACCCCAATGCTTCGAACCCCGCCCTCTTCCCGCCAAACCTACCTGCATTCCGCAGATGAACTGGCCCCAGTTGCAGAATTTCCATCTCACCCAGCTGCGGGGACGGAATGGAAGCGATATGGTGCCGGGTTATTACATGGAAGGCAAGCAGTTATCAGGGCGACAGCATGCAGGCTCGGACCGCACACAGCATGCCGTTAGCAAACACACCGCCCGCACAGACACCAACTGCCAAGCAGCAAGCTTGCGCCTGTGTCACGTCGCTCGCTTAACATCAGCCGCTTCCCCCATCACGCCCGCCCGCACAGACTCACTCTCCATAGTAGCCGTTGTGCGGCGCTAGTATGGTGCCATCACTACAGTACAGCTGCACGCTGTTGCCCGCCGTGTCGTCCCCTCCGCCCTGGTCCCCCTCCAATCGGAAGTTGGCGCCAATGGCATAGCTGTGCGGGGAGGAGGGGCCAGGGAGGAAGGAGAGGAGGAACGTGGGAACCAGTCAGATAATGGCGGGCGCGAGGAGGTGGAGTGGGGTACGGCGGAGGGCGGGGGTGTGGGGATGGCGGTTGACATGAGTGAGGGGGAGTGACGTGCGCGCAAGGGGAGCTTCCCATGAGAGGCAGCAGAGCCACGTCGGCATGGCACCGCAGGGCGCATCAGCTTGGCGGCGCACGGAGTGCATGTTGGGCTTGTTTGGGCCGGCGGGCCCCGTCCAACCAACAGCGCTGCCCGACCAAACACCTCAAAGCGGAGCACGAGTGAGCTCCGTCCGTCCCACCTGACCGCTGACTGCCTCACACGCGCGCGTGTCCAGCCCCCCAACCAATATCCACCCGCGCGTCGTCGCCCACGACTCACGAGCCGTATGGGCAGTACGCCATGCCGCTCCAGTCGCCCCAGATGCCCCCCTCCACCAGAACGGTTGTGCTGGTTGAGGGGTCGTCCGAGCAGGCCACGTTGATGCCTGCGACCAGGACACCGGGTGCGAGAGGTAGGGTTTCCAGTTTCAGGGAGAGGGTTGCTTGGGGCGGCGGGGTGGGGGGCGCGCGGGGGGTGGGGGGCGCGCGCCCGATGACCCCAGTGATCCGAGCTGGGAGGGCACGCACAGCGCTCCCCTGGAGGTGTCCTTACCGTTGAGGGCGGTGTCGTCACCCCTGGAGGCCGCACAGAGGGCAGCCAGGGAGCGAGAGAGAGGGGCATGCACGTTGGGGCGGGGACTCGAGCCACAAATGCCAACAAGCGGGGGCTTGCCAGCTAGAGAGCGAGGTCAGCTCCGCTCCCCCACATACGGTCAAGTTAAACCCACAGGCTCGCCGCGCGCTCACCCGCCCTGCTCCGGCTCAATCCTCAGCTGCAGCCCAGTAATGTACGACGGCTGGCCCGTGATGGCAGACGTGCAGTATTGCCAGCCTTTCCAGTCGCCCCTGGATGGGCGGGGCGCACAGAAGGTATTGGCAAGCAAGCGCCCGCCTGCGTTCCAGGCAGGTATCGTCCAGCTGGCAGCGCAAGGAGGACCCCAGAAGCCCGCTCCTGCGCCCTCGGCAGTCCCTGTCTGAGCCAAGCCGGCTCATCATACACGCCCGGCCCACATACGCAGGTAGACAGTTGACCCCAGCGACCCCGCGCGCGCGCTCTGACGCACCAGAAGCCGTTAGCAACCGTGTAGATGTCCTTGAAGGAGTCGGTGGGAACTGCGCCAGATAGAGGGAGGCGAGGGGGGAGAAGGTGGGGCGGCACGGACCGACGGCTCAGGGGAGAAGGGGGTAGGAAGGAACGTGTGGATACGAAATGGACTTCAGGAGGAGTTACGTGTAACTCAGCCCTGTCACACACCCGCACCGGGCTCCTTGATGGCTCCCTCCATCCCATCCCCGCCCTTCAAATCTGCCGAACCCCCTAGGCAAGAACACCTCTGGCCAGAATACGACCCTGTGACCTCCTCACCGCCCATTCTCTGCCTTCTGCCGGGGGGGTGTCCGGCGGACCCGGACGGCGGCACACTGCGGTGCGTGGCCCTTCCCCCGTTGCCCCTGCCGCCCTGCAAGCCAGCCCTCCGCTGCCCGCCCCCGTGCGGACCCTTCGACTCGAGTGACCGTGCTGACCCCTTCGCGTGACACAAAGTGACCCCCTGCGCATATCGCATCGTCTACTTCGCTCTCGGCCACCGCTGCCGTCGCAAGCCGACGCTGCTGACACGAGGCGGTTATGGCGCACACGCGAACGGGGACGGACCGACTTTTACTCGCCATCGCAGCTGCCGATGCGCCCTTTGTAACCACGCCCACGTCAATGGGGCGCCAGCGCGCAGGGCGCAGCAGTTCGCTCGCAGGTCCGTCACTTGCTCATGGCTGGCGCAGGCCTCCGCTTCTGTGTATGATCCCTAGAATAATGACTCTCATACTCACCGTAAGCATCGGTGGTCGTCCAGAGCCAGAGCAGGAGCACGTTGAGAAGAAGGATGTTCCGCATCCCGAGCCTCCTCGGCTTCGCGCTCCTTTCGCTTGTAGCACTATCGAAGGAGTCCAGCATTCTTAGCTGCTACCAACAAGAGGCAGGCGTGCGTTCAAAACTCTGCGCTCCGCAAAGGCGCGGGCGTCGCGGCAGCTGCTGTACACATGTTGGAGAGCGCTCGAGAATAAAAGCTGTCAGGAATGCAGTGCACACACTATCGGGTGCCGGTTTTGCCAGCGGGTTGGAGCACTGGCCGACGCGTACGAGCTCGCAGTCGTTGGCGAGCCGGCTGGTCGCGTCAAGTCGCCCGTGCCAACCGGCAGGATGGATGTGGGTCCAACCGCAAGGAGGACAAGCGGGCGTAAGAGAGACGGCGCGCCGTGACGGTGCAGGTGACACGCCCCTTCGACCTGTCTCCTACCTCTCGCTCGCTCCATCTATCCCCCGCCGCGGTGGCCGCCACGCTCGACACCACACCACACATACAAGCCCAGCGTGGCGTTACTCCTAGCCTGTCCTAAGCGACCAACAGGCCCCCTAGCCGAGCGGGGCCGGTGCTGTGGTTGCTAAACGCCACTTCACGGCTCTAACCCAGTCGCACATTGCATCGCGCCTTATCCCGCCCCCTTCTACTCCTTCCTCCACACACCCCAAGCGTCTCCGCCCCCTCCTGTTCCCCCCCTCACCTCGTCACCTCACCTCCCCACACTCCCTCGTGCTGCAAGGACTACACTGCATTAACAATATCCATAAATAAAATTACCCCCATCGGACTTGCAATGACATCCCCAACAACAGAGGCCTGTGGAAAGGCCACATCAACATACCATTCAATTGACTTCCACATGCCCGCCACCAGCTGCAGCCGGCAGCAGATAGGGGGTGCATGACATGCGCGCCGGCCAATGACAACAACAGCGGCGAACCGAAGAGCCTGCCGAGCATGCAAGCAACCCCCCCGCGCTTCATACGATACGAGGACGGAGCCGTCAACTGTGATACGAAATGAATCTCACTGCCCCGATCCTACCTCGTCCTGCACCAGGGACGAAGCCAGAGATAGATACTAAACTGTACGGCATGTAAACCCAGGCCTAGTCCTACCTTTCCGAGGGCATGAACTTCAATACACTGGCATGGGCACGCCACTCAGGGGTTGCCCAGCTTCGGGGCTTGTTCTCCTAGGATGGCACCTCACAGACTACGATGCGGGACTGCCTTACCACACATTGTACGTAAACCTGCTGTCACTTGCTGATCTCCGCCGCCTGGGGCTGGCGTGCCTGTGGTCTTCCAGGTGAGTGCCTTCCCACCGCTTGGCGTGCGACCGGGACGTTCGGTTGGGGTCATCACGGAGTGGGCTCGACTGTGGTGGTGTGAAGGGCATCAGGGCGGTGAGCGGCTGGGAGAGCGCTAAGGAGGCATGTGAGGATACGCTGTGGACAATGTATGGAGCCTCTGTACGCCCAGCCACTTGTCAGAATGGCGGAGAATGAACGCTGTACAATTTGGGAACCCCTGTAACCCATGGGCGTGCTCGATCGCCCAACACTGCCGAGTCAGTCCGTCCCGCCCCTCCCTCTGCCGCCCTCGGCCCTAGAGACTGTAAAACCGGGGGTCCTACCCATGCATCCATCAATCCTTTCACACACTCACTGTACGTCCGCGCCTTGATGCACGCCTGGGGATGGTTAATGGGAGAAGGGGAACAGGGGGAAGGGGGGCCATGGGTGTGTGGGGGGGGCGAAGGGGGTGGCCGAGGAGGTACAGCTGCTGAGCGCGGGCTTGGGCCACGCATGCATGCCTTAATTGCGGTTCCCGGTCCTCCCTCCCCGTTAGCCGCATCGCGTTGTTGCTTCTGTGTGAGTAGGGTATGGATTTATGAGACCCAGGGAGACTCAGAGGGGCTCCAGGCAGGCCCGCACTTGCCTCGAAGGAGTCCCCCAGGTCGGGTCGGGGCTGCGTAGCGCCGTTGGGCCCCAGGAACATCTGGTTGTTCGTGTAGCACTGGTACTCGCCGGTGCCCCCATTGTAAAGGCCGTTGAGCGTGTGCCTGTGGAGGGATGGCCAAGGCAACACCAAACGGATTAGCCAGTGGCTGGCTTATCTTCACACTCCTTTGCAGGGCGGGGAGGTCTCGCTCAGTTGCTTCCCTCTACGCCCCCTACGCCTGACACCCAAGCGAGAGGCTTACTGGCACGTGGGGTCCGTGTTACACATGGCCAGGCACGTGTCCCGGACAGAGGGGGACATGAACTGGATGTTGGCGGCCTTGATGTCCCTGCATGGGTGGCAAGATGAAACGGGGTGAGAGAGTTGTGGTGGAGGCAATGAACGGGCATGGCAGGTTTGACCATGGATTGCGCTTTCAAGGTGCGTGCTGCACTTCGTCGGCTGCCATGACAAGTGCGGTGCCACCGGAATCCCGGGCATGCTTCCTGAGAACGACGCGGGCTGCTCACCAGCCCTTGACGCAGTAGTAGTTGCCGTAGTTCGGGCGGCTGAAGCAGGTCGTGAGGCTCGGGCTCAGGCCGTTGGTGCCGTTGACCCCCGCAAGACCGTTGCGCCGAAGCGTGCCTGTCAACGGGCAATAGGCGGGGATTTGGGGTTGCGAGCTCCCGGGTTCCCTCAGCATGCATATGCGTAGATCTCTGGACACGCCAACAAAGCCAACGCCGCCGTCCCGCCATGACTCACACGTCATGCCCGTGCTGTCGTACACGCTGAACTCGCAGCTGCCCACGCCCCCGCAGAGCTGCTGACAGTCCTCCACGCTCTCAACCGCAGCCACAGTCTGGACGGTGTCCCCCTTGAGCTCGGTGCCAGAGAGGCACACGTCCAGGGGGCCTGGCGGGTGGGGGTGTGGGGAGACCGGGGCTGAGTCGCAAAAGCAAGGAAGGCATGCATGATAGGAGGCCCCAACAGATATCTCGAGGCATTTATCTTGCCGAGCGCCGGGCGGCGCAACCAACGAGGGGGCCACAGCGCAGGCCGCTAGGACGGAAGAGCAAAGGCCATGTGAGATGCAAAAACAGTCAGCCCCCGCCAAAGCCCAAGGAGTGCTGCTTAGGCCACTTTATTCATGAACCTATGGTGGAACGCGTCCCCCTTGGTATTTGGGCCACATGACAGGTACCCCACAACGAACCACTTTACTCACGGTAGTAATCGCAGACCGTTTTGCACCAGCTGTTACCCATGCCCGGGGAGCATGGCTGGCACACCACGTTGTTCATAGGCCCCGAGGGCACGGCATCCGCACTGCAGAAACCCCAGGCGCAGTCGGCTCCGTTGAAGGACAGACACTCGACCACGCCGTTGATCAGGGGGTTGCGGCGAGCCAGTAGCTGGTTGCCAGCGGCTGGAACGTAGAAGCAGTCAAAGCCCAGGTCCCGGTACGTGAGGGCGGCTGCACGGGTAAGACAGGGAATAGATCGAGTTAAGGCAGGGGGAATTGCCAGTGGTCTGGAAAGCCCCAACGGAAGGACGGATGGACAGCCGCCGCGCGCCACCCTTCACATCGCTCCGGAAATGGGAGCTGGCACTCTACTCCCACGCCCCCTTTGCTTACGTGTTTGCTCGCAGACTTTATAGCACCATTGACTGTAACCGACACTGTAGTCTATGGCCGAGCATTGATATGGGCAAATCTGCGGTCTGTTGGGCCCCGTTGGGGGCGCGTCGAGCTCTGAACATAGGCCCCAGTGGCAGTCCCAGTCATTGTTCGAAAAGCACTCCGGCTGGTTGGTGATTCGGTTGACGCGCGCCGGCAGCGAAGACGCCAGTATTCCGTTGGGGTAGTACGCGCCCCCAGCGGTGAAGACACAGCGGTAGTTGTAGGCCTGACGGAGGGTGGCACCTGCATGCCGGCAGGAGGGGAGGTGGATGGGCGCGGCATTTAAGAAGGAAGGGGGTTTCCCGCTCTACTTCGCAAAGCTAGCGCTCCCGGACGTCCCCTAACGGGACCGCCCTCCCGCTAGCTAGGCAGCCCCAGCAGCCGTTCCGAACCCGCCAGGGACACACCTGGCAGTGCCAATGGGGGTACTGGAGGTGGCCGGGGAGGCGGCGCGGGCCTGGGTGGCAGGGGCGGGCGCGGCACGCTGCTGATCCCCAGCACCACTGGGCACGCGTTGTCGAGCGCCGTCGGGTAACCGGTGATGTTGTGGGATATGCTGCAGCCCCGCCTGGACGACACCACAGCCCGCTGCCCGCCCTCGCCCAGGCAGACCCAGTCCTTGATTCCGTCGGCGTCTGGGGCATGCGGGAGGGATGGGCAGAGAGTGAACAGCGCAAGATGCAGGAGGCATGCACACGTTGCTGGGTCAATGTCAGAGAGTGGGCACAGAACCTACCCCCGCCGGTTGCGGTGACTCAAGAGTCACGCCCCAAGCACCAAGCGGCTTCCTTGCTGGCCCATCTTCATCACCCGTCCCAGCCACTCACTGCAGTCAACGCTCAGTATGCGCCCCCCGCCGCAGAGGGAGCCCGAGGGGAAGGGGCAGGAGCCTGCGGGCGTGCGTGCGGGCAGCAGATAGGGACCAACGTCAGGCGAAGCTGGGGCTAAGGCACCGAAGCGACGATGCCCACCCATTGCTCACCCTTTGCTGTGAGGGGAGGGCAGTAGGCGTCGGCCCTGCTCAGAGCGCAGCCCAGCCCCGAGCGGACCACCCGCAGGCTGCTGCGGTCGTCCCTCAGGAGGCAGGCCAGGTCCTTGACGCCGTCAGCGTCTGAACGGTTGGGGGGCAGATGCGATGGGGTTGGTGTTGCAATCTATCGAGAGCGCTTGGAGAGAGGCGTCTCTACTACGGTGGATGGAGCAAGGACGGCTAAGAAGGATAGGCGTGCCCCCCCGTCGATCGCCCCATGTCACCGAAAACCAAGCAAGGGCACAGAACACCGAACAAGTCAGGGTGCCCAACAACCCTGGGAGCATGCTGCAAGCCCGCAAACGCAGCGGCCCCGCAGTGCCCCCGCCCCGCTCGAGGCTGACATACACCCACCGCAGTCCAGCTGCATGACCTCCCCGCCGGAGCACCAGTCGCCCGCCGGCTTGGCGCACATGCTCTTGAACACGGCCGGGCACGCGGACGTTGGGGCGTCGGGATAGCCCGTGTCCGAGTCCGCCGTGCTGCACGCCAGGGAGGCGAGCGCCACGCCCCGCGCTCCGGTGGTGTCAAAGAGGACGGAGTCGAGGACGCCGTCGCCGTCTGGAGGGCCGCCATGTATAGGAGAGGGGGGTGCCTCAGAGATGTGGAGTGTGGGTATAACGGCATGGTGAGGCTTTTGCTGGGGCTCGCTCAGGAACAGAAACCCTGCGTGCCCGCATCAGCATGACCCACGCACCGCAGTCAACTTGAAGCCGTGTCTCTCCGGCGACACCCTTCGTCCACTTCCCACACTCCATGGGAGGTGCTGCACGCAGGGGTCGCAGAAGAATTGAGCAGTGGGTGGATGACGATGCAAGCCTTCTCAGTGGATCGCTTAGATCGCTGGACCGTGGGGTGTTTCATTCATTTCCCAGCAACGATCAGGGGACATAATTCTATGTTAGAGGACAGAGGGTAAGGGGCGCCCACTTACCGTAAACGCGCGCCTTTATGCACGTCTCAAACGTCGGGCCCAGGTCGCCAGGGGGTGCTGTGGATCCGTGCGGGCCCGTGAACATGGCAGTCCTCAAGATGCAGTCCGGGTACCCGGCAGCCGTCACCAGGACAAACCTGTCGAAACGAGGCAGAGCAGGAGCAGGCAGCGGTCAGAAGCTACCCCGCCCGTCAAAACCTCCGAAGCAAGGGCTGAGAGCCCCACGAGTGCATGCCTGATTATGTGCTGCGATAAGTATGCCCGGCGTCTCACTGGCAGCCGAACGCGTAGGATTCGTCACAGAACCCCAGGCAGGAGCTCTTGTCCGCCACAGATACGTATCCAGTGTCGCCACCCTGGATGTTCCTGCCGGGGATTAGGGGGGCAAAGACAGGATCATCTCGTCTGTCATTTATGTACCCTCCGCCTTTGACAGCCGCACCCGTCAGAGGGCCCCATCATCTCTCTAGACGCGCGCGCGAGCCCCTCACTACCCATCTTCGTTTAAGCCCCTCACCAGCCCTTGATGCAGTAGTAGTTTCCATAGTTGGGCCTGCTGAAGCAGGTGGTGGAGGACGCATCTGCGGTGTTGCCTCCCGTTGCGTTTGCGCTGATGGCATTCCGGCGGAGCGAGCCTAGGGCAAGGGTGGGTGGGGCGCATGGGGTTGGTTGAGCGGACTGGGTTGCTCGAAGAGCACACCAGGGCTGGGGTTAGATGCGGCGTCAAATCCCATGCGGCGGCGGCGAGACCCTTGCTGCTGCTCATCATCAGCGGATCACACCAAGCTAGCTTTTGGGAGGTAGGTACACCCCGCCCAGCAAGCTCACATGTTCCCGAGCTGCCTTGCTGCTTAAAGACGCTAAACTCGCACGAAGCGTTCTTGTTGCACGCCGCCTGACATGCTGTTACGTTCAAGCTGGTAGCAGCGAAGGTGGGCTGGATAGCCTCGCCCCGAATGTCAACACCGGGAAGGCACACGAGGCTGCCGCCACCTGCGGTAGCAGGGCACCAGAGGGTTCGAAGGGGCTTGTTGGGAGACGACAAGCGAAGGACATGGGGGCAGCAGGGATGTGACACCGCAAGCTAGCACGCAAGGGGCCTGCTGGCTGCGTGCTCAATTCATCGATTAACCCACAATAATCCCGTCCTGCCCCAACCCGGCAAGCACGCAGCAGCCCCACGCACCTCCACGCCTCCAGCCGAACCGGGGAGCATAGGCCTCCTGTATGCGCTTGAGGTCCGTGACGCTCAGCGCCCGGTTGTACACCAGGACCGCACCCAGCATGGTACGGCTCTTTGGCGTAACCGTACACTTGGAGGTCCCCACAGTCAGGCGGTCAGCACCAATCGAGATGCGGGCCTGATCCTCAAAAGCCTCACGCAAAGCAATACCGCCGGTGGCGCTCCCATAGTAGTATGCCCCCGAGGTGCCGCCCTTCCGCCTGACGAAGGCGTGCAGGGCCCACCCCGGCTCCACGGGCACAGGCTTGGTGGTGTGGAAGGCGTTGAACCAGGAGTGCGTTCCGGAAATAAAGGCCTCCCGAGTGCCAAACACCAGACCGCTAGTGCTCTGGTTCTGGCCGGCTCCAGAGCAGCTGAGCTCAGCCACCAGGTAGTTTGCGGTCCAGTCGATCAGGTCAGTCTTGAGTGACTGAATCACAACAATAGTGAATGGTGCTGTGGGGTCTGTGCTCCAGTTCCGCAGGTCCCTCGTGTTGACCCCGGCAACCGCCGTGAGATCCAAGATCTGGTTACTGTCGTACGTGGCGTAACCGGTGCCATCCACGTCCTCTAGCGCCAGGGTTGCGTCTATGGCAGGGCCAAACTGAGGGCAGGGGAGTCAAGGGATGGGAGTAGACAAGACAGTGAGGGACGCTCCTCCATCCGGCACAGCGCGTGGTTTGCGAGCCAATCGGGTACTGCCTATCTACATCATGCTTCAGGTGCCACCATACAAGCAATGTCCCACGCCTCGAGCCTGAGGTCTGATCAATGTCCCACGTCCCGCCCGCACCTGCATGTCCCTCCAGGCGGTTGCCTGGCTGCCGTCCACACGGGACACTAGGACGTTTCTGGCTGAGTCAAAGTAGGCGCACTCGGGCCGCAGGTCGGCCGGGAGAGCCGTGGCGGCGGCTGTGGGGGGTCAAGGGCGGGGCAGGGCACTTTGCGATTCAAAGGGGGCGGGCGGGGCGGCAGTGCGTGTGCGAAGGCCGCAACAGGGGTGCTTGCGGGTGGCCTTCGCGACCAGCTAGCCCGGCCCCATCGAGCCTAACCATCCCAAAACGGTACGGTAACTGTCCGGAGGGTACGGTAACTGCGTGCACTGACCGTTCGTGCCGGAGATGAACGGCGAGGGGGGCGGAGTGGGCGGGGCAGGTGGAGGGGATGGCGGTACGGGTGGGAACGGCACTGGCGGTGAAGGGGGCGGAGGCGGGCTGGGTGGAGGGCTGGGGGGTGGGCTGGGAGGCGGGCTGGGCGGAGGGCTGGGAGGTGGGCTAGGCGGCGGGCTCGGGGGTGGCGGGGGCGAAGGTATGGTGCAGCACGCGATCCGCAGTCCGTTCAGTGCCGTGTCGTCCCCTCCGGGCGACTCGTAGCGGATCTGCGGGAGGGAGCAATCCTCATCAAGAGCTTTGCATCCGACGGAAGGCCTTAGGTCAATATGTGCTGACAAAGCCCAGCCGGCCATGCTCACCTCCATTCCGCAGATGAACGTGCCCCCCCAACAGTAGTGCCAGTCCACCCAGCTGCAGGGATGGGAGGAAAACGCCGTACCGCCGGCATCAGTACGGCAGGTCGGTGGCCACTTCCTGCCCCGTGCCATGTTCCTCGCTCGCTCGTCATCAGCAACAGCCCCCGCCGTGCACGCACGCAAAGGCTCACTTGCCCCAGTAGCCGTCGTGAGGCGCTAGTACAGTGCGCTTGTCGTCGCTGCACAGCAGCTGCACGCTGTTGCCCGCCGTGTCGTCCCCTCCGCCCTGGTCCCCCTCCAATCGGAAGTTGGCGGCGATGGCGTAGCTGTGCGGGGAGGAGGAAGGGGGCAGGCAGGGATGAGGGGTCTTTGCAAGCGGCGACTAGCAATCAAGGGCGCATGATTATGAACCGTCAGCGAGATGGGACGGCGGGACGCGGGACGGGGGGCGCGTGCTGCTCGCCCGGGCGGATCCGGGCTGGATGCCGCCGCCATGGACGGGCGCCGCCATCTCCTTGCGGCTATCGCGGCATGCCCTCCGTCCCCGCCCCCAGGCAGGCAGGCCTCGACTCACGAGCCGGACGGGCACCACGCCACGCCGCTCCAGTCGCCCCAGTCGCCCCCCTCCACCAGGACGGCGGTGGTGGTTGAGATGTCCGAGCAGTACACATTGATTCCTGCGGTGGCGCAAACCACAATTGCAACGGAGCTGTCCGGATGCCATGTGAAAGCCACCGGGGTCGGCACACTGGGCTGTCGACCTCCCAACTTCTACTACCGTATAGACTGCACTCCACGTGCCCTACCGTTGAGCGCCGTGTCATCGCCTCTGCGGGAGGTGGCACGTGGGGAGCGCAAGGGGGTTGGGGGGCTGCCGCGGGAGCGAGAGCACTCGAGATACGGTCACGGTACGGCTGCCACAGACGACCGCACAGGCTCAGGACGCATGCCCCCCGTTGCCTTTGCGTGCAGACAACACGCGCACAGGGGCTAACGCGCAAGGAATGCCACCGATCCGGGGCTCCCGCTCCTCATTGGTCAACCTAAACCTCCAGACTTGCCGCTCACCCGCCCTGGGAAGGCTCGACCCTCAGCTGCAGCCCCGTTATGTACGACGGCTGGCCCGTGATGGTAGACGTACAGTAACGCCAGCCGCGCCAGTCGCCCCTGCATTAACGGGTAAGGCGGAGTACGACAGCAGTACGATAGGTTAGCCGGTCCACATGTACGGTACGCAACAGAGCGCCATGGACCGCGGCTGCCGTCGTGCGAGAACGGATTAGATGGGGTCAACTAAACCAAGGCTACGGGAGCTTGAGTACACGAACGCTCTTGGGCTCCTAGCCACCCTGGCCTTCCCCCGGGCCCCGGCCACGCCACCCATTGCCCACCGCCTAGGTGAACATAAACGTGGGAGGCCTCTCATCCACCGCCCGGCCATGCCCATCCGTTCCCGCCACCTCCCGCTCGCTCCCCCATCAAACCCCGCCCACCCCCCAAGACGTACGGCAATCAGCGCCCATCAGCAGCAGTGCGCACACCGCACCGGGAGCCATGTTAACGAATTCGTTGCGCCCATGCATTTAGCCCGGCTCACCAGAAGCCATCAGCGACTGACATCCAGCCCTGGTAGGTACTGAAGTACCAGATGGGATCTGCGCCGAAGGGCGGGATAGAGGGTGTTAACGCGGGGGGAGGCAGGTGCAGTCCAGCCAGCAGTTGCCCCAGGTTGTGAAGGCGGGGCTCAGGCGGGCTCCCTCGGTTCTGATCGGCTCCCTAGCTGCGCCCCCTCACTCGGCCCTTTCATGCCCCTGGCTGACTCAGGACTCAGAGTCCCAATGCGCCTCGACGAGGAGAGGGACCTAGCTGGTGGCCTGGGCTGGGAATGGGCCCTTGCTGCTGGCAGCTGCCCCCCTCCCCGCCCAGCCGCAAGTGCTCTCGCCACCGGACAGATCGGACAGATAGAAGTCTCACGGGGCTATGTGCACTCGGTCCGTTGCCGCGCAGACGGCCGGGGTCTCCGCCAGTTTGTTCCGGACTGGGCGCGTGCTGCCCTGGCTCACAGCACCCGGCCCCGGGCTGCCGTGGCGGCAAGCGGTACCGGGTGCTGCCCGGGCTCACAGCAACGACGGCGATGCCGTGGCGGCAACCCCCGGGTGCTCCGACCCGGCAGGGCTGGGCCCCCGCCCCGTCGAGTGGCTGGCACCCAGTACAATTTGGCGGGAAGGGGAGCCCTAGTCGGCCGCCGATGAGCTCGCCTTGGCTGTGTGTGCAAAGAAAATGACGACCGCTGCTCAACGCTCATAGTACTAGCGCGAGGCGGTGAAAGGAGTGGTCATGCCGGTGCCATCGCTCGAAACTGAAAGAGATTCCGGTCACTCGCGCGCCTGTGTCGCGCTGAACAGGACTTGGGTGTCAATATCTAGGCCAGGGCGCCCGCGCTCTGGTAGGTCGCACGCACTGTCGGTCATTTGCGTGCCCTGTTGCTGACACGTCGAGCCCGCTCTGTGTTGTACCACTCTGTGTCTATGAGACCGACCTACTCACCCCAAGCATTCGCGGCAGCGGAGAGCACGAGCAGGAGCACCGGGCGGAGAAGGATGTTCCGGAGTGTTCGCCGACAGTACTGTTTCGCGCTCCTTCCACCTTTCATTCGATCAACACCGTTGTGCATTGTCATCAGCTTCAGGTGGACATTCAATACTGTGACCGAGCTTTGCGTTTCCGTCGGTTTGTGTCTGCGGCTCTGTGGCGTTGCTCTTGAGCAGTACACAGGGTATGGAGCGAGTGGCGCTTCCAGACCATACTTAGCTTGATGGCAGTCTGGCACTTGTCGAGAGCGGCTTCGGCCGACGCGTACGACCCCCTCGACTTGTGCAGGCGTCAGGCAGGCGCCCGGGCACATCATACATCCAAGAACTGCACGGAAAGATGTGCTGTGGCACTATTTGGGCGTGATTTGTGGTCGGCTCGTCGGCTGTGCTCGAGCAGCCCGTCAAGTGCATGCCCGGAAGCGGGGCGGGGCCGGGCGGGGCAGGGCGGGGCGGGAAGCGGGTAGCTGGTCGGGCGGGAAGCCGGTCGCCCTCTCAGCCGGACCCTTTCCCCGAAGGAGGTTGCAGGTCAACGCAGGCGGTTACGGAGCGAGTTCAACAACAATACTGCCACAGACCGGTTGACCAGTTGCCTGTCCAGTTCTGGGCCGGAGGCATGCCCTGCCGCACGCCGAGCCATGCCATCCGCCCGAGAGCGGCGGAGCGACGCTACACAGGCTCATCACCTCATAGACCACATCAGCGCTCTATCCACAGTCCATCCATCCAGGCAGTCTTCATCCATCCAGGCAGTCTTCATCCAACCAGGCAGTCGTCTTCAGTGAAAATGCCAATCAAGGTTCAAAGCTCCTCCGTCCCTACTCCCTAGTCAAGTCACAGCAAGACATGCTGATTGCCGCCCACGTGAGTTACCAGACTTACCAAAAGTCCATCTTGTAAGCGAAACTCGCTGTCGTCACTCATCCACATTTCTAGGCCACCCCCTAGAGCTTTCCCCCTCTGCCCTCCCCATTCCCGCCCCCCCTCTCCTGTCCCGCCTCGTCCTCCCCTCACGGCCATCAACCTGCGCTCCCCGCCGCTCTCCCCACTGCCTGCCCCCTACCGCCCTACCTCACCACCACCAGACGCTCCGCCAGCTGCGGCCACGCCCGCCGCAGCTCCGCGGCCCTCGCCTCCGCGCCGCCCTCCGCTCCCCGCCCCCCGCACCCGCCCCCACCGCCACCGCCTCCCCCGCACTCGCACACCAGGGTGATGCGCCCCGGAAGGCGCTCCCTCGGCACTGCCGCTAGCGCCGCCAGCCACCCATCCAGCACCTGCGCGCCACCGCCGCACAGTCGCCCCGTCGTGCTGCTTCCTCCCGCCGCCTCGTACCCACCCCCTGCCCCAGCGCCAGCCCCGCCCCCGGCCTCGCCGCCCCCGCCTGCCCCGCACCAACAGCAGCCGCCGAGCCGGCCCCGAGCGCCCGGCCTCAGCCGCACCTCCCCCCGCGCCACCAGCCAGCCCGCCAGCGCCGCCTGCAGCCAATGGGGGCTGCAGCAGGGCCCCACCTCCACCGCCCCCGCCTCCACCAGGGGCAGGGCCACGCCCCGCGCCGCCGCCCAGGAGGCGCCCATGCGATCCCCGCAGCCCGCCAGGCCCAGGCGGGGCACGGCGATGGGGGGACGCAGGCAGGGCAGCGCCTTGGTTAGCCGCGCGCCCATCTGCAGCAGCGCCTCCGTCAGCCGCAGGCAGCCCTCCTCCGTACCGCCGCCGCCGCCGCCGCCGCTGCTGCCGTCACCGCCGTTGAGGTCGCCGTAGCCGCCGCCGCCAGCCGGGCCCGCAGCCGCCGGCGGTTGCGGCCGGCGGACGCGGCAGACCAGGCTCACCGCCCGCCCCGGCCCCGACGTTTCGTCCTGCCGCCCGCGTGCGGCACCCGCCGCCGGGGGCTGCGCCTGGGGGTGCGGTCCCGACAGCGACGGCGGCGGCGGTGGCGGCTGCAGGCCCAGCGTCAGCTGGGGCTCCGGCGGCGGCGGCGGCGGCGGGTCCTGGCGGCGCATGTCCAGGCGCAGCTCCGATCCGTCGCCCCGCCGCAGCACCAGCTCCAGGAGGGGCACGGCGAGGCGGTCCAGCTGGGAGTGGGGGGGCAGGGGCGTGGGGCGAGAGGTTGGGGCACAGGGGTAGGGGGGAGCGGACAGGCCTCCGGGGCTGTGGGCGGCGCAGAGACATCGCAGGCTGAGGGGCAGCAAGCAGTGCTGGGAGCCAGGCTACGCTCTGAAATCCGTCCTGCCCGGACCCCTCCCTCCCTCCCCTGCCCCACCCACCTGCGGCAGCAAGGTCCCGAGGTGCGTCTGGCACGCTGCGATCCACGCGTCGTCCTCGCTCGCCGCCCCGCCTCCATCTCCTCCATCCCCTCCCTCCTCCCCCCCACCCCCTCCTCCTGCCCCGCCTCCCCCGCCGCCGACCCCGCCTCCGCCTTCCTCCCACACGCCCCCCGCCGCCAGCGTCAGGCTCTCCAGCCCCGGCGCGAAGTTCCCCACCAGCCGCCCCAGGCCCCTGCCAAGCAGCGCCTGGGCCCGGAAGAAGGCCAGCTCAGCGTCGTCCACCACAGCGCTGCCGCCGCCGCTGACGCCGCGGCCGCCGCGGCCGCCGATCACATAGCCGTCGGGGCAGGTCTCGACGGCGAGGCGGCCGAGGTGGAGCAGGCACGGGGGCGGGTCGGCGGGGGCGGAGCGGAGAACCGCCAGGGCCGAGAGCAGGAGCGCGGGCAGCTCTAGGGACTGGAGCGGGGGCAGGCTTCGCAGCGTGTGGAGGGCCTGGGCGGCGGCGGCGCTGGCGTTAGCGACGAGGGCCGACGGGTCGATGCTGGCACCGCCCAGCCCCAGCGCCGCCGCCAGGCCGTCGCCGCCGTCACCGTCAACGTCGTCGGCCAAGCCCCAGGCCCAGCGGCCCTTGAGTGCCAGCTCCGTCAGACCGGGGAACAGCGCTGCCAGCGCCGCCGCCATCTCAGGGGTGAAGGGCGCCGCCGCCGCCATCCCCCGCAGCCGCCGCGCGCACTCGTGCCCCGCGAGGTGCCCCGCCTTGGCCAGGGACCGGAGGCGACGGTCCGCGGCCCCGGCCTCCGCCTCCGACCCTCCGGCGGCGCCGCTGCCCGACGGCGGCCTCTGCAGCCCCCCCCTCAGCCGCTGCGCCACCTCCCTCTCCACCGCCGCCGCCCTCGCCGCCAGCAGATCCGCGCTGCCCGTCACACACAGCTCCAGGCGCCGAACGTGGGGCAGCGGGCCGGCGGGGGCGCGCCTGCTGCTGCTGCTGATGCCGGCGGAGGCTTCAGGATCTGTCCTAGCCGTCGCTGCTGCCGCTGCCGCCGCCACCGCCGCCAGCAGCGGGCTCCAGAGGCGGGAGAGGTCGGTGGCGGTGACGTCAACCTCCAGGTCAATGCTCAGCGTCAGGCCGCCGCCGCCGCCCCCAGACCCGTCACCATTGTCCAAGCCGCCGCCAGCCGCCGCCGCCATGACCTCCCCAGCCCGCCGCGCCGCTGCCAGGAAGGCAGGGAGCTTGGCCGCCCACCGCTCATACCCCTCCGCGCCAAACGCGGCGGCCCTGGCCCCTGCGGCCCCGTCCTCGCCCAGTCCCGCGGCATGCGGCGGCGGCAGCGGCGGCAGGCCCACGCCGCCGCAGCGCATGTGCATCCGCCCATCCGGCGGCGCCGCCAGGGCCCCATCCGCCAGGCGGCGGCCGGCGGCGCAGCTGAGGCGCAGCGGCAGGGCCCCGCGGGGGCCGCCCAGCGCTCGGCCCAGGCGGCAGGCGGCGCCCCACTCCACGCGGCAAAGGGCGTCCAGCGGGCTGCAGCGGCCGGCGCCGTCATCACCCTCGGGAGGCACGCCTGGAGGTGGGTCGGTGATTGCTGGTTTGGGGAGCGAGGGGCGAGGGAGCGGGGCACGGCGGGTTGCGGGTGAGAGGGGAAGGGAGGTGCCGCGTCAGCGGGTGCCGGGGGGGCGAGCCGCCGGCGTGGCACCTGTCCCCTGCGCTCCAAATGCTGCCACCCGTTCCAGCTTTCTCTTACCAGTGTCGCTGTTGCTGCGGTCCTGGCGGCTTGAGGCCGCTCCGCGCGGGCTGCCAGCGCAAGGGGCGTCTGCGGGGCCGGCCGGGCTCTCGGCTGCAACGTTGTCGTCGCGGAACCTCGCGACCTCGCGGAGCGCTGGCTCCCGGCCGCTGTCCCTGCTGCTGCTACTGTTGCTGCCCATCTCAAGCACTGAATCTGGCGCTGGACTCGGCTGCCTCACGCGGTTCGTATCGTTGGCGCATCGCGGCACAGCGAGAGCATAACGTTCGCGCGATAGCTACAGAGACTGCTATGACCTGTGAGCTAGTATGCTAAGTAGGAGCTAGTATGCTAATAATCGACAACCACTGCGCTATCAAGAGCATGTTTCGTGTTGCGGCATCGCGCCTTATTGCAGGCCCATCCCCGCTTCCGTGTCCCTCATGCCGTGTCTCCTCTCGCCCTCCCCGCCATTCGCACCTTTGCCCCGCCACGTTCGCCCAAAGTTCCACAGCCGCGCCTCCCCAGTTCGAATCCACATTAAAACCTTGCGGCGGCACATTGCGTGACCCATGCTGGCTCCATGCATGAGGGGCATGCAAGCCTCAGCCCCGGACCCTGACACCCCTTCCAGCCCACGCCAAACCTCACAGGCCCCGCGGGGCTCCCACAGCCTCCACAGTCCCGCACCACACATCCACATTACAGTCCCCTCGGTGGAAGGGCGCAGGGCACAAAGTCTCAACAGTGCAGTAACAGGTAAACCAGGCGTGACAGCAGCCCTGTCAGACACACCACACAGCGGGTCACTCAATGCGTGTCTGCCTCTGGACGCGCACCCTGCGCGGAGCGCCCCATCCACCTCCTCGCTCTTCCCACTACCGTCACAGTGCTCCCAACACAAGGCCATCGGTACACCATAGGCAGGCAACCTCATGTACCAGTACAGATGTCCATCATGCCAGCGCATGACCAACGGATGCCCCTTGACAGTACTCCCAAACACCGCGTGCAAGCAGCCCCGCAGCCAGTACATGTGTCCATCAGGCCACCTGATGTCAAACATATCCCACCCACCCCCGGTGTCCGCCGCTACCGAGGCGGCGAGCCCGCCACAGCAACAGCTCAGCCAGGTCAGCGCGGCGGCCCCAGCAGGCCGTCCCACAGCGCTCCGAACTTGGGGTGCCCCCGCCAGTCCCTGGGCGCCAGATCCGCTGGGGTCCTGTTGTCCTGCATAGGGCCCCACGGCAGGGAGACGGCGGCCAAACAACCTGAGAGCGAAGCTCATCACATGGCGGTAACTGCCCCGCAGTAGCAGCTGCAGTGGGCGCGCCCGGGCACACTCACCTTGTTCATAACGGCCCTCAGCGCGCCAGCCTCCAGCAGCATGACCGCCACCTCCCCGTGCTTGCCCCTGCCGCCACCGCGACCCCCGTCGGCCGCCCGGTGCAGAGGCGTGTTGCGGGCCTGGGAGACGGAAGGGGGCAGGGGGCGAAAAGCGGCTACGTTCGAGTCAGTAACAGCGATATCAGTAATATGCTTCTAGATATTTAGAATGATGGGCGTTTGTGACCTACCATGCCGGCAGGAACGCGCGGACCCGCCCCGGGCCCACCTTGTCGGGGGCCCCCAGATGCTTGGACCGCACCCTCTCATCCGCCAGCATCCTCCGCGTCACCAGCTCCAGCCCTGACGCTGCGGCGATGTGCAGCGCCGAGCGGCGGTCGGCCTGTGGTGGGGGGGAGCCCGGGGGAAGCAGGGGGCCGGGGGGTCAGAGGCAGAGTTCAGCGGCTCCGGCGGCTCCGGCCGGAGTGTAAGGGTTGGGGGCCAAGATCCTGGGTCGCGGTCTGGCTGGGCCTGTCGGGGCCGCGCTGCGCCAGGGTCCTCCTCCTCCTCCAGGGCCACCAGGGCTTGCGCAGCGGACTTCCCGACCAGGCCCTTCCCGGGGATGGATGCCGCGGCAGCGTGCCCTGAGGCGAGCCAGACAGCAGGTGCGTGGGCCAGACAGGTGCCCACCGTGAGGCGCAGCGGGTCGGCCCCCGCCCCCAGCAGGGCGTCCACCAGGTCCCGTGCGCGGGCGTCCTTGGCGGCGGGCAGGCCGCAGGCCACGTGGAGGGCCAGCAGGCAGCCCTGGGGGGGATGAGAAGGGCAGGGGATGGTGGGCGGGGCGGGGATCAGCGTCGAGAAGGGATGGGGGGTCGGGCGGCGGCGGGGAAGATCGGTAGCCGGGGTGTAGGGGCGAGTCAGGAGTAAGCAAGCGGCTTTGCAGTCACATCGAGGCGACGGAGCGATGCATTGTGCCGCAGACGGCAACCAGGGCGTGCCGGGCGGGCGGGCGCGGGAAGCAGGGAGGTGCTGGACCCAAGGGCTGCAGCGGTGCCTAGCATGAGTAAGCCCGCAGGCGGCCCAGGCGGCGGCCCACCTGCTCCTGGACGATGCTGTTGGGGTCAGCCCCCGCCGCCAGCGCCTGCTGCGCCTTGGCGGGGTCTCCGAACTGCACCGCCTGGCGCAACACGGAGGCGGGGGGGCGGGGCTGCGGGGGGAGGGGGAAGGGCGGTAGGGGGATGGGGGTTATGGGAGGTGGAGAGGGGCGGGAAAGGGGTGAGCGGGGCTGAGAGGCGGGTATGGAAGGAACGCACTGGCGAGCCTGCTCAGGCTCCCGCCGCGTGGCCGCTGATGCAATCCTTCCCCAGTTGAACCCCGTGAAAACCAGCAAGCCCCTGCGCGCGATCCTGATCTCACTTGGCCGAGTGCTCCGAGCAGCACCGGCGGCTGGGGCTGGGGCTGCAGCGGGACCGCCGCCGCTGGGCCCTGGACCTGGACCTGGCCCGGAGCCTGCAGGTGCGGGCCATCGGGCAGAGGCGCCGGCCCCGGCCCTTGCTCGACCACCACCTCCGGTATCCCCCGGTCTGCGGGCCCAGGCCCCTGGCCGTCGTCCAGGTCCAGACCGGCAGGTGGCTGCCCGGGCCCCTGCGACCCCGTGTCGTCCGGCAGCCCGATATCGGCGGGCAGCTCCCCCTGCCCCTGCCCCTGCCCCGCCGGGCGCCCTGAAGGTGATGCAGCCCCCGCGCCAGGCCCCTGCTGCGCCGGCTGGGCTTCGTCTGATGCCACGTCGTGCCCTCCCACGGGAGAGGCGGGTGGTTCGAGACCAGCTGTCGGCCAGGCGTGGGCTAACGCACCCGGCATGACCTCTGGACCCTGCGGCGGCTCGGGGCCGCCGTCCTCGTCCGCCGGTGGCGGCGGCGCCTCGCCCCACGGCGGTTCATCTTCATCCATGGGCTCCCAGGCCAGCTGAGCATCCTAATAATGTATGAATTGGAGGGTATGGGTGGGAATGGGGTTGGGGCGCAGGAAGCATTGGGGCCTCATGGGTCATTTGGGGCAACTGGCAACCCGTGTGCCAGATGCCGGGTCCCTGTGTGAGCCTTGGAACTCTCTCACCTCATCTACCCAAGGCTCGGCCCCAGCCGCCTGATGCTCCTCCGCCTCAAGTCCACCTGCCTCGGCGCTTGAGCGGGGCACCGAGACCTCCGCTGAAGGCCGCGGGGAGCCCATGAGACCCGGCCCCTGTCCCGCCGCAGCTGGCTGGGCCTGGGCCTGGGCCAGCTGGGCCCGGAGCTCCTGCACCGCCTGGGCCCCCTCCGCCTCCCGGGCCGCCGCCGCACCTAGCGCCTGCTCCGACGCCTCCAGTCGGGCCTGCAGGGCCGCCCGTGCCGCCTGCTCCTGCGCCAAGACCGCCTGGGCCTCGGCGGCCTCCGCCGCCCTAGCTGCCGCCAGCACCTCCGCGGCGGCGGCTCTGGACGCGGTAGCCTCCGCCGCTGCACTCGCCTCCGCCGCCTCCTGATCAGCGGCAGCCGCCCGGGCCGCTGCACGTGCAGTGGCTTCCGCCGCTGCAAGAGCCTTGGCCTCAGACCGGGCCGCGGCGTGAGCCAAGGCGGCGTCCCTGGCGTCAGCCGCCTCCCGCTTCGCGCTTGTGACGCACGCCTCGGCCGCCTCTGCCCGCGCCGCTGCGGCTGCCACGGCCTTCTCCGACTCGGCCGCGCGCGCCTCCGCCGCTGCCATCCGCTCCTGCGCAACAATCTCAGCCTCCAGGGCGTCCGCAGCTCGGGCCTCGGCAAGCTCCGCCCGAGCCTCAGCCGCGGACCTAGCACGCGCTGCAGTCGCCGCCGCCTGCGCCTCCGCGGCCGCCGCCGCTGCCTCAATCTCGGCCGCTCTGGCCTCCGCTGCCACAGCCCGTTCCCCAGCGGCTGATTGAGCTGCTAGCGCCTCCGCTGCGCGGCCCAATGCTTCCTTCAGGCCCTCCTCTGCCGCTGTTGCCCGTGCGTCGGCATCGGCCCAGGCGGCCGCCTGCGCTACGGCCGCCGCCTGGGCCTCCGCCACCCGCGCCTCGGCAGCGGCCGCCCCCGCCTCTGAGGCTGCCTGGGCCGCCGCCTCCGCCGCCTGGGCCTCCGCCACCTGAGCCTTGGCAGCGGCGGCCCACGCCTCTGTGGCTGCCTGTGCCTCCGCTGCCGCCGCCTGTGCCTCCGCCACCTGCGCCTCGGCAGCGGCGGCCCGCGCCTCTGCGGCTGCCTGTGCCTCCGCCACCTGCGCCTCGGCAGCGGCGGCCCGCGCCTCTGCGGCTGCCTGTGCCTCCGCCACCTGCGCCTCGGCAGCGGCGGCCCGCGCCTCTGCGGCTGCCTGGGCCTCCGCCACCTGCGCCTCGGCAGCGGCGGCCCGCGCCTCTGCGGCTGCCTGGGCCTCCGCCACCTGCGCCTCGGCAGCGGCCGCCCGCGCCTCTGTGGCTGCCTGGGCCTCCGCTGCCGCCGCCTGGGCCTCCGCCACCTGCGCCTCGGCAGCGGCGGCCCGCGTCTCTGCGGCTGCCTGGGCCGCCTCCGCCGCCGCCTGGGCCTCCGCCGCCTGAGCCTTGGCAGCGGCGGCCCGCGCCTCTGCGGCTGCCTGGGCCTCCGCCACCTGCGCCTCGGCAGCGGCGGCCCGCGCCTCTGCGGCTGCCTGGGCCTCCGCTGCCGCCGCCTGGGCCTCCGCCACCTGCGCCGCCTCCGCCGCCTGGGCCTCCGCCACCTGCGCCTCGGCAGCGGCGGCCCGCGCCTCTGCGGCTGCCTGGGCCTCCGCTGCCGCCGCCTGTGCCTCCGCCACCTGCGCCTCGGCAGCGGCGGCCCGCGCCTCTGCGGCTGCCTGGGCCGCCGCCGCTGCCGCCTGGGCCGCCGCCGCCTGAGCTTCAACAGCAGCGGCCCGCGCCTCTGCGGCTGCCTGGGCCTTCGCTGCCGCCGCCTGGGCCTCCGCCGCCTGAGCTTCGACAGCAGCGGCCCGCGCCTCTGCGGCTGCCTGGGCCTTCGCTGCCGCCGCCTGGGCCAACGCCGCCCGAGCCTCGGCAGCGGCGGCCCGCGCCTCCGCCGTCGCCTGGGCTTCCGCTGCCGCCGCCTGGGCCTTCGCCACCCGCGCCTCGGCAGCGGCCGCCCGCGCCTCTGCGGCTGCCTGGGCCGCCGCCTCCGCCGCCTGGGCCTCCGCCACCTGCGCCTCGGCAGCGGCGGCCCGCGCCTCCGCCGTCGCCAGGGCTCCCGCCACCGCCGCCTGGGCCTCCTCCGCCTTGGCCTCGGCAGCGGCGGCCCGCGCCTCTGCGGCCGCCTGGGCCTCCTCCGCCTCAGCCACTTGCTCTTCAGCCTCTTCTAGCTCTTGCAAGATTCGGTCAGTTTCTGCACACAGCTGCATGTTCCGGGGACGAAATAGGAAAGGTTGTACCCTACTGACATGTCATCAAGGTGAGGACCATCAGCATACTTGTTCCTGTGCATGGAGTGCACGCGTTACCGAGCTGCCTCCTGGGTTGCACACGCACCTGCTCGCTCGGGTCGCCCGCGGAAGGCAGGTTCACCGCCTGCCGTTTTGCCGGCGGCAGCTCGTGGCCGCGGATGTTGGCGGCCTCCACGGCGAACTGCAGCGACGAAGCGGCGCGTCAAAAGCTGCAAGTCGGCAGGTTGATGGCCCCAGAGGCTACGCATCAGGAGTTCGCACACCAGGCCGAACTGTAGCAGTGGGATGCGCGCAACGCAACCCGAGGGGCTCTGTGCGACTGCTGGCGCCCCACCTGCAGGGTCTTGCGCATAGTGGCCAGCGACGACGCGTCCGTCGCCAGGGGGTTGACGGTGGCGATGAGCACGGACCGCGACAACCGGGGGTCCAGCGCCCGCTCCAGCACCTGCGGCGGAAGGGCGGGGGGGCGGCAGGGCGGGAGCGCGTGGCGGCCAGGGTGCATGGACGACACCCTTGCTGTCTGCCGGGCTCCCTGCCTCCGTGCGTGCAGGCTTCGCGTGCGCTGTCTGCACCTGACACACCAGTGCGCTGCGCCCCCCCTGGCCAAACATGCCCCTTCACGCATGAGCCCAGCCCCAAGCGCACCCTTGTGAGAAGGGAGTTCCTCCAGCTCGGCTTCTGGCCGCCAGGCCGCCGCTTGGTCAGCTCGCCCATGACCGTGTTGAGAGCGCACAGCGATGTGTTGATGACCTTGCTCTCCTTTTGCTGAGTGGCGCTCGTGGCGGCGTCCATCGTCTCGCTGCCTGTTTACCGAGGGCAAAGCGCACACACAGCAATATGCACGTCTGTGATACGGCCCGAGGCTCACCGGTTGAGGGCTCGCCTGAGGGCTCGCCATTCGACCGAAGGCAAAGCGCCCGCCGTCTGTCGCCATGCGCATGTCCAGTGGGCCGTCCCGGTCGCGAATCCAGACCGCCGGGCGTTTCCTCAATGCTCCTATCCTTTGGCCGGCCTACCCCCCGGATGAGACTGTTTGCCTCTCTGTGCCACCGTGTGTCACCATGCACATGCCATGACGTGTCTCGGCTGCGCCTTCCCTAACGATGCTGACACTCGACTGGTCACCCCGGCCGCCTGCCCCGCTCACCTGCCAGGTCCACCAGGTGCAGGGTGGCCTTGGGGAACGCCCTCCCGCCTAGCTCTATCCGCACCACCGCGTGGCTGCGGCTGCTGGTGGCGTTGCTGCGCGTGGCACCCTGGGCGCGCAGGGCCAGAGCTTTCGTCAGGGCCGCCACCGCCTCGGCGGCTGGGGGGGGGGGGGGGGGCGGTATGGGGCGAGCGAGCGAGGTTGCTTGCAGGTCGAAGAATAATGGGAGGAAGCAGGGAGCGGGAGGGGTGCCTTGGGGGCAGAACTAGCACGTCGATCAGCGCCTTCAGCTCCTCGGCGGCTGCGGGGAAAGGAGGCGGGTCGTTGCGGGCGGGATGGGGTTGCGGTGGGTGGGCTCAGCGGGGAAAACGTGGAGGGGGCAGGAGGAACACGCCACTGCACTGACCGCCGCGCGGACTATCTTAGGACTATCCCAGGTGATAAAGGCTGTCGATGGCCCCCTTGGTTACCCAACGGCTAAGGACCACGGGCGAGCCACCAGCTGTTGTTGAACTCCCAGGAGGTTGCCCTGCACGCCGACGCAACCCTCACCCCTCACCGTTTTTGAAGCATTTCAGGCCCTTGGCGTCCAGCGCATTGTTCACCCCCTTGGTCTTATGCTCCAGCTCCTTCTCCCGCGTCTCAGACTGTGACGTCAGCAGCGTGTACAGCTTTTCCTCGTACACCTCGTACAGCGCCACGCTTAGCTCGAGGCCCTCGCCCGTTGCTGCCCCGGAGGCGTGGAGTGCGGGGTCCTCGAGAAACAGCTGCAGCAGGCCCTGCATGGCGGCGGGAGGCAGAGGTCGAGGAAGAGGAGTGCAGGCGCTGGGTGAGATGTTGGAATTATGGAGACCCAAGGGCAGCGATAACCGATACGGTAACCGATGGCAGGGGGGGCGCATTAAGTTTCACGCACACAGTGCCTCAAGGTACGGACGGACTCTCAATCCTGGATGGGATAGAACGAAGCTTGGAGTGTGGCAGTATGATGGCAGTATGAGCGGCAGCAGGGGTGAGGGCGAGATGAGGCTAGCTCACGTAAACGGTATGGCAGCTTGTGTGGCATGGCTGGCAGCAGGGGCGCGCGTGATGACGCACGTGGCCAGGGGGCAACACCCAAGGTCGTACGTACCGGTGACGGGCTGGCGCCGCTGGGGTCTCCGAAGACTGTGTGCGTCTTGCCCGACCCCGTGGGGCCGTACAGCATCACCGTAACGTTGCTGCCGGCCAGAAGCCTCCTGACCAGACGAGCGCAAACTTTTGCGTACACTTGTGTATTGGACAGGTCGGGCAGGACCCCATCAAAGCGGCCATATCTGACGGGTGGGTGCGAGTGGGAGCGAGCGGGTGGGTGTTGGGTGAGGTGCGAGCCAAAGTCTGGGCGGGGTATTGCGTGGGCAAGCGCTTACCGCTTCTGGACGGGCCCATCCGGGACGTCCGGGAGGAGCACCTCTTTCCCGTCGACCTCCAGCACGCCTGCGCGCAGAGGAGTTGACACGAGTCCAGGCATATACCTTCCAGCGCCATATGCTCCACCGACTTACCCTTGGCCCCAGGGGGAGTAGGCTTCGGCCGCACGAAGACCTGCAAACATCCTCCGCGTGAGAAATTCAGCCGGGTCAAAGTCAGCCGTTCGCCGCACTATCGATGCGGTCTCACCTTTACCGGGCGCTCGCTCTCCCTTTCGACTGGTCTAGCTCGCTTCTGCGCCGATGGTGGCACCGTGCAGGACGTCGCCATCCTTGCGGCCGTGGACTGCTGTCAACTGGTGACAGCAGCCCGACACAACCTGTCAGCTCGGCGCAGTCTAGCTATGGGTGTTGTGCGGGGTCGAGCTCGCGCAGGAACGCTGCGCCGTGCGAAGGCCAGCGACAGCTTCGCAACCAGAAGGCCATTCCGCCTGTCAGCAACACTATATGCTATGTTGTGCTCCGCTCTATGCTAAGACTTTCGGCGGCTGGGCTGCAAACCTCGCTGGCTCGGACCGACCCACGGGCGGGCAGCGGAAGTGTCCCTCGCCCTGCACACAACGTTGCAAGCCATTCTCAAAGCAAACTAGGCATAACGACCTGCACGAGGCACGCGCTTCCGACCGCAGTGCATACATGGATAGCAGACTGGCTAGCAGCGCCAACACCGGCTCCCGTGTGGGCACGAGAGCCTGCGATGTCGCGGCCGAGAGCCCGGCCGGCCCCGCCGACGCTTCCTTCGCCGGTGGCCCGCGCGGAGCCGCCTCGAGGCCTCGCCGGCGGAACGCCCCCCCGCCACCCGCTGACGCGGCACCGCCCTCCCCCTCTCACCCGCAACCCGCCGTGCCCCGCTCCCTCGCCCTCGCTCCCCACACCAGTTGCCACCCACTCACCCCCGGTGCGCCCCCCGAGGGCGATGACGGCGCCGGCGGCTGCAGCCCTCTAGACGCCCTTTGCCGCGTGGAGTGGGGCGCCGCCTGCCGCCTGGGCCGAGCGCTGGGCGGCCCTCGCGGGGCCCTGCCGCTGCGCCTCAGCTGCGCCGCCGGCCGCCGCCTGGCGGATGGGGCCCTGGCGGCGCCGCCGGATGGGCGGATGCACATGCGCTGCGGCGGCGTGGGCCTCCCGCCGCTGCCGCTGCCGGCCGCCGCTGCAATGGGCGAGGACGGGGCCGCGGGGGCCAGGGCAGCGGCGTTTGGAGTGGAGGGGTATGAGCGGTGGGCGGCCATGCTCCCTGCCTTCCTGGCAGCGGCGCGGCGGGCTGGGGAGGTCATGGCGGCGGCGGCTGGCGGCAGCTCAGACGGTGGTGACGAGGCTGGGGGCGGCGGCGGCCTGACGCTGAGCATCGCCCTGGAGGTCGACGTCACCGCCCCAGGCCTCTCCCGCCTTTGGAGCCCGATCCTGGGGGCGGCGGCGGCAGCAGCGACGGCTAGGACAGATCCTGAAGGCTGCGCCGCTTCTGGTGCCGGCAGCAGCAGCAGCAGCAGCAGGCGCGCCCCCGCCGGCCCGCTGCCCCACGTTCGGCGCCTGGAGCTGTGCGTGACGGGCAGTGCGGAGCTGCTGGCGGCGAGGGCAGCGGCGGTGGAGAGGGAGGTGGCGCAGCGGCTGACGGGGGGGCTGCAGAGGCCGCCGTCGGGCGGCGCCGCTGCTGGCGGGTCAGAGGCGGAGGCGGGGGCCGCAGAGCGGCGCCTCCGGGCCCTGGCCAGGGCGCGGCATCTGGCGGGGCACGAGTGCGCGCGGCGGCTGCGGGGGATGGCGGCGGCGGCGCCCTTCACCCCTGAGCTGGCGGCGGCTCTGGCGGCGCTGTTCCCAGGTCTGACGGAGCTGGCGCTAAGGGGCCGATGGGCTTGGGGCTTGGCCGACAGTGACAACGATCCGGACGGCGGCCTGGCAGCAGCCCTTGGGCTGGGCCCCGACTCCGCACACTCGGTAGGCGAAAACGCCAGGACCGCCTGCCATTCGGGAAGACTCGCCACGCGCTGCCTCCCGCCGTCCCTCCGAGTCCTCGAGGTGCCAGCGATGCTTCTGGCAGCCGTTTCCATGCTGCCTGCAGCTATGGCTCGCTCAGTGCCCGGCACGTCGCAACCTACCGGATTGCCTGTCCGTTTAGACGCTGTCCTCGGGCGCGGGTTTGGGGGCTTGCAGGAGCTGGCCCTTGAGATGGCCCCCGGCGGATACGATATCAGCGGCGTAGCCACGACGGAGGACGACGTGACCGCCCTGAGCCTCAGCGCACGACAGCTGCTGGCAACCGGGCTTCCACGCTTCGCGACGGCCCTGCCGGGCCTGCGGAAGCTGAGCCTGGCGGCTGGCAGCGTCGAAGCGGGAGGAGGTGGAGGGGCCGAGGACGAGGAGACCTGGGCCGCCTCGTGTCAAGGGCAGCTGCTGCCGGTGCTGAGGGCCCTGACGGGCCTGCAGGCCCCGCTCCTAGCGCTGGTGCTGCGGCGGGGCGACGGCTCGGAGCTGCGCCTGGACATGCGCCGCCAGGACCCGCTGCCGCCGCCGCCAGCAGAGCCCCTGTTGCTGGGCCTGCAGCCGCCGCTGCCGCCGCCGCCGCTGGCACCTCTGCAACCTCAGCGGGTGGCCACCCTTCAGGTCATCAATGGGACGTGCACAGCGTCAGCGGAGGGAGGCAGAACGGCGGCCGACACAGGCGTTGGCGGCGGTGGCAGCGGCGGCGGCAACGTGCACCAGACCCCCCTCTTCCTGACCGGCCCGCTCATGCGCCTGGCTGTGCGGCTTGCGGCCGCCTTCCCGTGCCTCCGGGTGCTGCGGCTTGGCAGCCTCAGCCTGTCGGAGGACGGATCTGAGGGCTGGTTGGCAGTTGATGCCGTGACCTCGCTCGGGGCCGAGATGCCGCAGGTGGAGGTGGAGGTGGTGGAGGCGCTTCCGAGCTGCGAGGCGGGCCTGCTGCGGTCGGCCCTGGGGCGCTGGGTGAAGCCCAACTCGCTGGTGCTGCGGCCCTGGGAGCCGGGCCCGAGCCCACATGCGGGCAGCAGCGAGCGCGGCGGTGGAGGCGGCAGCGGCGCAGCACCTGAGGGCGGCACGGGCACCTGTGGCGGCAGAGGGGGCAGTAGCGAGGGCGACGGCGAGGCCGACGGCGAGGGCGCAGCGCTTATCATAAGCCGAGTGGAGGGCTGGCTTGCAGACCTGATCTCGCTGCCACCGGAGCGTCTCCCCCGTCTCATGGCGTTTGTACGGGAGTCAATGTCTGAGCGGATGTGGGTCGAGTTGGATGCACGGGTGCAGCGCTGGCCGAGGGTAGCGGCGCTCTTCTTGGCTGGCGTCAGAGCCAAGGCCGAGATCTTTGGAGAGGAAGTGGGGCCATAGCCGGGCAGGCGGTGCACGGTGGGGGCCTGGTAGGGCCTGCTTGCAGTCGTTCCTGAGCTGATGGGCCCACACGCGCAGCTGCACCCGCTAGCGGTGGCCCGAATGGATGATGGGGAAAGGACGTGTTAGCTGCACGAAGGCGGGGAGAGCGTGGGATTCTGATCTTAGCATTGCGGTTCTGCATGCGTGAGAGGGGGGTTGTAACAGGGATACGGAGTTGAAGGCAGCTCCCCGCTAGCCGGCGTTGTGTGCTGGCGTCGCGTGGAGACGCGGCAGGGCCATCGGTACCGACACAAAAGCAGTCTAGATGCATCGAGTGCTACAGAAACATTCATACTATGGGTATAGCGATCACGACGCGCGCTCCGGGGTGACACGGGCCTGTACCAAGGCGTGCAGCGAACCTGGTCGGGCCAGGTCCGGATGGATGAGGATGTGCGGGAAGCGCCCTTTGGAAGTCGGGCACCCCTCGAGCCCCCTCCTCAGCTCTTCAGCTGTTTCGCTCTTTGTGATGGTCCACTCACCCTGAGCGGGCCCAGTCTGCCGAAACAGCTCCGCGGGAGACGACGTCTGCACCTCTAGGGTTTGGCGGGATTGGGCACGTACCCGCCCGCGTCAGCACCCGCCATAGTCGACGCCCGCAAGCGCAAGCCGGAGCCATATCCGTGTTATATACTAAACAACAAACATGCACGCTCACGCTGACACCCTATCAAGAAGACGGTGCACAGGCACAAGCGCCCTCGGCGGGCGTCAGCCTGCGCGCCAGCTGCGTCCGGTCTGCTTCCCGAGGACGTTTCTTTGGCTGGGGAAGAGCCAAGGCTGCCAGCCGCAAGGTGGGAGCGTTTGCGAAGGGGCTCTAGCTCGTCAGCGTCCCGAACCGACGAGTGGGCTCGACCATCCCCTGCTCACCAGTTCACCGTGGGCGAACCGCGTGCCAAGTGACAACGCTATCAGCATCGACGTCAACACCGACGCACGCCGCGGGATTTTCGGTCCCCTCGCAGCGAGCAAGGGGAGGTCGGTCCGAGCACCCGGGCCCACTCGCAACCTTCCAGGGAACCGCACAGGTAAGCAACACGCGGGAGAAAATTGAGTCCAACGAGGGGTCCAGAGCGCCGAATAGGGGAGCTCGGCCGAGTCGCGGTCATCGGGACGTAAGCGCCAACTGCCCTTTTCTTGTTTCTGCCCGCAACGGTCGCCTTTCGCAGCTGACTGGCCTCCTGAAGGAGAGAAGCCAGGTGAGGCTAGCTCGGGACACTTTCGATGCGGTGGCAGTTGTACTCTGCGGCGACTTGGTTACGCACAATGAGCTGCTCGGCGCGTATCAAACGTCGTTTAGGGGCACGCGGGGCGGTGTGTCAAGCAAGTACACGTGTGTCGCCGACGTGTCTTTGGCATTCTCCCATGCCCCGCAGGATTACTTCCTGGCGCACGACCGCATCCCCCTCTCGGTTGAGGACCTGGACCTGTGCTTCGAGCGCGGCTCCGTGGAGGATGCGGGGGCGGCAGCGGGCTGCAGCACGAGCAACAGCGGCGGGGTCCGGGTGACGGCGGGACTCCCGTCGCTGCTGCTGACGGGCGTCTTCGACGGCCACGGGTGAGCTGCAGGCCCGGCGTGATGCAGGAAGGAAGGCGCGTATGTGTATTGGCAGGATCCAGCGACTGCGGCGGCGCGCGTTGCCGTTGGCCCAGGGCCGTCGGGCCGCCAGGGGCCGGCTTCCCGCCGGCGGCCGACATGTGCCCGTGCAAGAAACGGCACAGCTGATCAGCCCGCTCAACCCGTTCTAGTATCTCCCCACCCAATTTCGTGTGCTCTCTCACACAATTGCCGCAGCGGCGAGACGTCGGCGCGGTTCGCGCACGAGGCCATCCTCTCGCTCATCGCCAGCGACAAGGCGCTGCACCAGTCCCTGGGCGCCGCTGACGTGGACTCGACGGCCGCGGCCCTCAAGGCCGCGTACAAGTGAGGCCTAAGGCCACGCCCCCGCAGGCCTTCACCCTACCTGTGCAAGTCTCCAACACCCCAGTCCGCCTGCGCACGTGCGGAAGCGTTAGACCTTCACCTCGACTCATCGCATCATCACCTGCCCCATCTTTTCCTGCCTTGTCTCTCCCTCCCCAACCCCCACAGCAAGGTGGACGGGGAGCTCCTGGCGCTCGCGGCGGCCTCCGCCTCCGCCCCCGCGGAGCCCTCCCCGGACGTGAGCCCGCTCGCCTCGGACGAGTCGTCCACGCTGGGCCGCGGCGGCCGGTCCGAGGGCGCCAAGGCCAGCCGCGGCCACGTGCCGTACCAGGACGGTACGACAGCGCTCGTGACCGTACAGCTGGGCGGGCTGCTGGCGGTGGCCAACGCGGGAGACAGCCGCGCGGTGCTGTGCAGGAGCGGCGAGGTGGGCACGGGTCTCCTGGGGTCACAGGGAGTGGGCGGCCGTGTCAACAGGCGGGCGCTGGCAGGGGCAGGGATCAGGACACCCATATCACGGGCGATGGAGGAGTGCACCGATGTCTGCAGCGGTGTGCGGCATGGGTTAACTCGCCCGACCCACATCCCACATCCCACCTCCCCTCCCCCTCCCCCAACCCCAACCCCAGGCGGTGCGCCTGTCGCGCGACCACACCCCGGCGCTGCGCTCGGAGCGGGAGCGCATCGAGGCGGCGGGCGGGCAGGTGGTGGTGGCGCGGGGCGCGGCGCGTGTGGTGGTGCCGCTGGCGGGCTCCCCGGACGTGCTGCAGGCGCTATCGGTGTCCCGCTCGCTCGGCGACCCGCAGTTCAAGGTGAGGGGGGGGGGATGCGGGGAGGGGGGATGCAGGGGGGCTTCGGGGTGCCGCAGGGAGAGGGGCTGGGGCTTCTCGAGGGGGCGTGCTTGAACTGAATATTATGGGCCTGGGGCCAGGGCTGGGGCGTTGGGCTCCTATCTGCAACTCCTGCCTGAAGCCCCGGTCCCCGGCTCCCGCCATCGCAATCCCGCTACCGACGCCAGTGCGACCCCGCTAGTGCAACCCCGCCATTACCACCCCTCTGCCCTGAGATGTGCCGCCCCGTTTTCCGTGTTCCGGCGCAGGCGCACGGCCTGGTGACGTGCGAGCCGGACGTGTCGGTGATGACGCTGCAGCCGGGGCTGGACGAGTTCCTCATCTCGGCCTCGGACGGGCTGTGGGGGCGCGTGCCGGACCAAGACGCGGTGGACTGCGTGGCGGGGGTGCTGGCGGAGGTGAGGGGCGGGGGTGTGGGGAAGGGCCGGGGGCGATGTGGGTCGATGTGGGTCGGCGGGCGGGGCGGCCCCTTCAGTCCCAGGCGATGTGGGTCGGGCGTGTGATGCCTGTACCCCAACCCTGGGCCCTGGGCCCTGGGCCTTGGGCCTTTCACCGCCCTCGACTCCTCCGAAATGGTCCGTGACGTGTGAGGCGATGTGGGTCGGGCGCCAAACGCCCTTTCCCAACTTCTCTAACCACCCAACTGACCCATTAAACGCCTGTTTGCACTCTGTTCCCGCTCCTTCCCCAGTACGCCCACATGAGCGCCGCGCACCGCGGCTCCGCCGCCAAGGCCGCCGCCAAGCGCCTGCTGCGGCTGGCGCAGGACGCGGGCAGCGTGGACGACGTGACCGTGGTCGTCAGCGTCTTCGCCTGGGCGCCCTAAGCACCGCACCGGCCGCCTGCGGAAGGGGCCGCCTGTGGAAGAGGCGGCGGGCTGCGCACAGCGAGCGAGCCGAGGGCCGGCCCCGGCCTCCGGCCGCACGAGCGCGCAGCCACGGCGCTATGGATACAGCGCCTGGGCGCGGCGAGGGTGCGGCCGGCGCACTCCCGCAGCCCGCTTGCGGTTAGGCGCTGCATCAGCGGTGGTGTGCGCCCGCCGCGAGGGCTGTTCTGCCGGTGCCCGTCAACGGTGGCTTTGGCAGCGCGCCCGTATTCCTGGGAGGAGCGCCTGTGATGGTGCGCAAGCGTCGCTGGACGCAGTTAATAAAGGTGCGTGGTCGCCGGCCCCTATTCGCCGGGGCGCAGCCTGATGCCGCGTGGAGTTCAACCACACACGCGGCATGCATTGAGGCAAGCGCCCGCGGCCGGCGGCCGTGGAACTAGGCTCCGGGCCTTCCGCTTCTGCGGACGGGCCACTCGAGTAGTTGAATCAGTTGGCTTCTTTTGCGGAGGTTGCTGGGTCGATTGGTCCGCTGGGTTTGCGGCGATAACTGTCAGCGGTCGGGTCGGCTCGGCGCGCCTTTTTGGCAGGTTTGTGGTCGAAGCGGAGGAGGTCTTTGGGGCCCCGTGACTCACGGGATTTGGGTCCCGGGGGGGCATTCACAGGGGGGGCATAAGCACTGTGCACGCCTTTGCGTGCTTTTGGAAGTGCACACGTTTACAGGCAGGCAGGCAGACAAGAGGGGAAGGGGAGCATGCAGGCGGGTCCGTGTTTGCCTGCCAAGCGCCAATCTATCCGCCCCGCTACGGTGCGGCGGGCGCTCTGAGCTACCGCAGAGGCGGCGAGGTGGCAGGCACCCACGCCCCATCGAGCTTGCTGGGGGCTGGGCGCCACGAGCGCCACTCATAAATACGGTTTGTTTCATTAGGGCATCCCGAAGGTGACGAAGGAGAGGCATGTATGGCCACTCAGATCCGCTGTACGGCGAGGGACAGGTGTGCGAGGAGGCATGTACGTGAATGCGGATTCTGGGGTTTGCAGCTCGGCTGCGTTGAGGAGCCTTTCGGGATCCATAAGACTTGCACCGTTACATTGTTTGAGAGTGTTTGTCTGCGTGTGCGTGGTTTGCGCGGTGAGGGTCGCAGACGCACGCCAGGCAGTGGGGAGCACACCACACAGCACCGAGAAGGGCTCCCTTGGTGCACACTTCACTTAAGAGAGAGATGAGACAGAAATTGATTGGCAGCGCGGCAAGGAAGCGCTCGTCAATGCAGTGATGTTGGCAGGGCCGGGGTCATGTGTTCGCCCCAGGATTGTGGGGGCGGCCAACAGAAGTCTCGGCCTTTGGTGTGCTCTCCGTAGAGCTCTGGCGCGTCTTGTTGGACCTTCACGCCCCCTGCACTGGGCCGCGGTGTTTTGGCATTGCAGCCGTCGCCTTGGCGGCCGGGGGCGTTTTTGATTCGCCAGACCTTGAGTGCTGGCAGCTGATCGGTGCTCTGGGACCGAATGCCTCGAGGCGGTTTGCGGCGGCATGTTTGCATGCCGCCCGTGCATGCCCCAAGAGCCCCGTGTTCCAGCATCCATCCAGTGTTTCGAAATTATGCGTAGAACGGTGTGCGTCAGGCGGCCTGTCTCGTGAGCGGCAGGCGTAGCTCGCCTGGCCGCCATTGGCCATAGCAGGGCGTCCCGTGACGCACGCAGCAGCCCCCTCCCATTTTGTGAGGCGCTGTTAGTGCCTAGGGAGGGCGTGGCTCGAGCATTGCTTTCCATTTGGCATGCACGGCTAAGCCCAGTGACGGGTAGCGGAGCTGGCTCGAGCATGTGGGATTGATGGGAAGCCGGGTCGGGGAGGGCGTGTACATAGGCGGCCCTAGGTGGCCAGCTGGTGCCACATTAATGTGTTCTGGGCCGCAGGGGTGCTTTTGCTCATACAGGGATTGCCGCCGCAGGTGGGGCCAGGTGAAGCTGTCTGTCAATTGCCGGTCGGTTGCCTGCGGCGGGGCTTGGGCAGCTGCAAAGTCCCGCGCTAGGTCGCTGCCTGGGGGCAGTGGGTGTCGTGAAAGGGTGGCGGGGGGACTCCCCAGTCGCCCCCGCCAGTGCCAAACGACTATGTGCGGGCTGAGGCGCTCGGGGGCTGTGAAGACCATGCGTGATGGCTTGACTGCTTAATCTGTGCCAAGCATGACACCGTTAACTTTGTGTTTGGGTGTTCACCAACAGCACGTGTTTGGGTGTCTGCCCTGGCGGCGTCCCTAGGTGTTGACCCCCGGGCGAGGAGGGGCGTAGGGATTGCGGTTTTGCCCCGCCGCCGGTGCGCTGCTTGGTGTGGGGTGGTTTGCTGCACGCAGCAGCTTGCGTGTGCCGAACGTGATGAGACGTTTGAGTGGATGTTCAATTCCGTGTCAGTCTCTTTGGTGCTGTATGTCCGGTACTTGCTTGGGATGCGCGCAGAACGGCCGCAAGAGGCCCTGTTACATAGCTCACTACAGGCCCATGCTGCCACGCGTCCCCATTCGTTTGTAGCAAAACTCCTTTGACGAAGACCTTGTATAGCATGTTGATCTACCAGCCGTTTATGCTGTGGTGTGCATTTAAGCAGGGGCACTGAGGTGTGGGAGCCAAATGTACGTCAACTGCCAAGTGCTGCGGTGAACCACTTTCCTGTGTGGCAGGGCGGTGAGCCGCTGTGGGCCTTCCACCTACCGGTTCGGACCAGGGCTCAATTGGCGTCGCTCTGGATTCTATATCTGTGTGCGTGCTCCTGTCGCGGTGCCCACCAACGCACCCCATGCGGAAGCCACGTGTGAAGGAAGCCGCGGGCGTGGCAGGTGTGGCGGCCCCTGTGATGGCTGCTCGGGCCTCGGTCCGCGGTGTGCGGCCTGTACCCCGTGTAACATACCGCGGAGCATTCGAAGGCCCCCAAGGCCCAAGCTGCCCTGGCTGCCTCGCTTCGGCAGGGTTGCAGACAGAGCGGAGCCAGAGTCCGGTCAGAGGGGATCTGGGGCCACTCAGAGCTGGAAAGTGGTGACACGGGCGTGAAGTGGCGGGGGTGCTCATGGGTTGCTGACGCCAGCGCCCGCTCCCGCGCCCGAGCGCCGCACCGCCTCCTCAATCCCAAGGGTACCCGGCAGCCAGCTACGACGGCCAGCATCACCTGCTGCTGGCGGGTACATCCCCACGTCGGGACCAACCGCCCCAATGCCTGGCTGCCTACATCCCTAAACCCACCAGACAGACAGGCGCTCCGCTCGGGCCAGAGCCAGCCAGAGTTGGGAGCTTGGGACACACCAAGGGCTCAGCCTCGACCAGCTCGCCTCTTCAACTCACCAGCCGTGCCGCGGCCCCGCTTTGGAGGAGAGTCTCCCCCTTGACCGGTGACTGCGCATCGAGATGAGTGTGAGTCTGAAGCGCGAAGTAATGCAGGAGCGGGGCCCGATAGTATGGGGAAAGCCTGGGGAACAGCGCATTGCGGCAGAGAGAGGTGGGGGCCTGGAGGAAGTTTGAGGCTGGGGCCAGGGTTTCGCGGGCACGCCCCGCGAACGCGTCACGACACGGACATTGGCCGAGGCCCCAGGCCCCGAAACTCCCCGTCCGCAACATTCGGCGGCTTTGCGTTCAGTTTCGACGCTCGCGAGACCACGGCCATGGTCAAATAACCTTGCTTTCGCACAACCTACGACTTGCGCGCGAGAGTGCATTGCAGCCCCTCCCGTGCTGCTTTATCCAGCCCCGTAACCTTGCTCAGCGTTTGAGCATCTTAGTTGCGGATCGGCTGCAGCGCGTTTCGGCGACGAAGCGATCATGTTGCAGACAAACTTAACTTGGCGAGGGACGTGCGGCACAGCCCGCTGCTCGCTAGTAGTGTCAACACGTAGGACATTCAACGTTTCCGCGTGCCGTGGCGCCCAGTCGCCGTCAACAGACGCCGCTCTCCCGACATCTTGTGCGCCTGCGACCGCCACGCCCGAGCCCGTCTCGGCCCCGGTGCCGGGCCGTGCTCCCGCCATTGGTGCTGCCAGGCTTGCGATCGCGGCCTGGGCTGCAGCAGCGAGCGTGCTGGCGGTGACGGGCGGCGTGGCGGGGCCGGCAGCGGCGGCGGAGGCGACCCTGGCGGAGGCGGGCCAGGCGGCCGCGCTGACCGCCCCAGCAGCCACGGCCCCGGTGGGTTGCGCCCGCCACATGCACTAGTGACTGCCTACAAATCTAGGAAGGAAGGAAGGGCTGTAAGAGCGCTGCCTTTGTTTGGAGGAAGGATGGGAGCGGTGTGTGGGGGGGGAGCGGTGCCTGCGATGGCGATGTGGCGGTGGTCCGGCTCAGGACGGGGTTGGGGGCAGCGGCTTGGGCGGGGCTGCCAGCGCCCGGCTGCAACCCTGTGCCCGCTCACGCCCCTGCACCCCCCCCCTCCCACGCCCCCCCCCCCCCCTGCAGCCCCTGGCGGAGGCCGACTGCCCCGACGGCCTGTGCCCCGGAGAGGTCAACGGCACTCTTAACGCCTGCGGGTGCGGCGGAGGGCCGGCTAGGGGGGGCGACGGGGCGCTGCGGGTCGGGGGCCTACGTGGCAAGCCCTATGGACCTGCTCCTCTGAGCCGTGCCCCCTGCGGTCCGACCCTTGCTGCGCCCATCCTCTTCGGGGGGGGGGGGAAGGGGGGGGGAGAGGGGAAGGGCGGGGGCCTAAAGAGGATGGGAGCAGGCACAGAGAAGCCTTCCTTCCCGTCCCCCACCACGGCCGGTCCCTCCCCCTGCTTACCGCTCCCCCTGCCTGACCCTGCCCCTTCCTTACCACCACCGCCCTCCCCCCCCCTCCCCCCCAGCCTGTCCGCCCCCTCCTGCGTGTCCACCATGGCTGATGACGCGGAGCACTTCGCCCCCCCCTGGAGCTACGCAGACGCAGTGGGGGCGGCGCGGGGGGAGGACGCGAGGGAGGCGGCGGTGGCGGCGCTGGTGGACGTGGCCACGGGTGGGGGTGGGGGGTGGGGGGGTGGGGAAGGGGGGTGGGCCACGGGTGGGGTGGGGAGTGGGGTTTGGGAAGGGAGGTGAGGTTGGGGTTGGGGGTTGGAGGTTGGAGGTTGGAGGTTGGGGGTTGGGGGTTGGAGGTTGGAGGGTGTGGAGGAGAGAGGGCGGGAGGAGGCGGGGTGGATGGCCTCAGGGGGCACGGGCCTCGCGCGGGGACCCGGCCTGAGCAGGCAGGGAGCAATGCTTTTCGGATTGCTGGGGAAGCGGGAAGGGACCACGTGGAGGTTGAAGCCAGTGTGGCGAAGGGGGGCTTGCTGAGTGCGGGCTCGCTACGGTGGGGTGGGGGGTAATGGCGGCGCTAAGACGCGAGGGGCAGTACCTGGCGAACGAGAAACAGGTAGCACCACCCTCACTCTCGCTCCCTCACTCACGTGCCGTACAGGTGGGCTGTACGAGCCGGGCTTGAGTACGGCACTCGACGTGACCAACGGCTACTCGCGGCTGGACGCGTTTGGGTACATTGTGGGCGAGATGGCGGCGGCCGTTACAGGTTCGTCCAGGGTGACGGAGGTGGTCGCTTCGCCTTGCGGTTTTGGCAGGTGGTATTCCTGCGGAGGACGTCCTCGGCGCTGAATCTGCTCTCACGAACCCGCCTCTGAGTCACCCTCGTCTCCGCCCCACCTCCGCCCCCCCCCCCAAAACATACACCAGGCGGTGCGCCCCCCGAGCGCCCCCAGCCCCGGCGCGACCCCGCGGGCGCAGAGCCGTTCGAGGGGCACGTGGTGGACCGACACACCACCGCAGACGGTACGGCAGAGATCCGGCAGAGATTTGGCAGAGATCCGTCCTCAGGCGGGCGCGGTTTACACCTGTGTTCTGGGTTGCGTGCTTGCTTGCAAGCCCCTCTCTCCCACCTGTGCCCCCCCCTCTCCCTCCTCTTCCCCTCCCTCGTTTTCCCTTCGCCCCCTGCCCCCCCCTGCCCCCCCCTCCCCCCCCCCAGGCGACATCTATCTGCGCATCCGCTTCAGCGGCGGCGGGGCGGGGGGCGACGGGGGGCTGCTGGACGCCGAGTTCATCTTCCCCCAGGGTGGGGCGGGGGCAGGGTGTGTGGGGGGGGGGGGGGGAGAGGGGTGTGGAGGGGTGGAGGGCTGCTCGTGTGAGCGAGGGAAGCGTAGGCGCGGCGGAAAGCCTTTTTCCCGTGGGTGCGGGACCGAGAGTCTGAACCGGGTGGGAGCGGGAAGTGTGTGTTTAGGAGCACCCGGGGGCAGGCGGCTGAGGGGACACGGCGTGAGATTGGTCTTCTCGACATCCCGACCAGGCCTTGTACCCCAGGGGTAGGGACGGACGGTGTCAGGGGGGAGAGCGCGTCGGCGGGTCTGGCCGGACCTAGGGTCCAGCTGCTTTCGCGCCAGCAGCCCTTCTTCCCCCACACCGAAAGCCCCTGACCCCTCTCGCCCGCCCCGCGTTCTCCCCCTGACCCTCCCGCCCTCCTCCACCCCCGCCCCCACCCTTTCCGCAGACGATTCTATCGCGCTGGTGCGCTGCGCGGCCGCTCAGCCCGCTGCCGGCTCGGGCGAGGCCGCCGGCGGCAGCGGGGGCGGCGGCGAGGCCCCCCGAGCGCGGTTGGCTCTGTCTTTCGAGAGCGGCCTGACTCTGGACGCCAACACATCCCGCAGGTGGGGGGGAGGGGTGGTTGGCATTGTATGAGGGGTTGAAGGTGTGGAGGGGAACACTAGATGTCAACAGTCTGCGGAGGCGAGGGTGGGGCCGGAGGACGGCCAGGGGGCAAGGCATCCCAGGCGTGTGGGATCAATCCCTTACCTTGGCGCCGCCCTCCCATCTGCCCTTCCTCCACCCATACACCCCTTGTCCCTCTCCTCTTCCTGCCCCGCCCGTCTCACCCTACCCTTCCCTTCAGCCCCCGCCACGCATACATACCCATACCAATACTCATTGCCGCTTACCCCCGGATACTCCCTCCTGCCCTTCCTCCCTTTCCCACCTCTTCCGCACCCCCCCCTCCCCCCGTCCCCCCCCTCGCAGGCAGATGTACGCTCTGCGCACGGCGCTGCGGTGGGAGGTCGTCCCCGTGATCGCCGAGTTCGACCCCAAGTTCAACAAGTGGGGTAGAGTGGGGGGAAGGGGGCGGGGGGAAGTAGGGGCCAGGGGGGTGGGACGCAAGGGGAGGGAGGGGCGACGGGTAGGCCGACAAAGGGGGGGCGCTAGGGGCGGCGTCGAGCTGCCGCCCGCTCCCCTGGTGGGGATGAAACGCTCTAAAAGGCTTGACAACATCACAAGCCTCGGCCCTGCCCGTGTGGAGGCAGTAGCGTGCCGCAGGAGCTTTCCCCCAGCGCCCAAGCCCAAGGCCCCCGGTCCTCGCTCCCCCCGCCCCCCCCGCCCCCCCCCGCCTCCAGGTCCACTCCGCTGTGGTTCGAGCGCCTCTACGCCCCCTTCGCAGACGTGCGGTAGCGGGCCGGAGTCCGGCGGGCTGAGGGGCCAGCAGGGCCCGCTGCTCCCGGGCGCGGCCCATGCGCCCGCGGCTGGGCCCGGCCGGGAGGAAGGCTAGAGGGCGCAGGGGCGGCATCGGGCGCGGGCGGAGGCTAGCCAGTGCTGCGGCCAGGGTCGTGTGCTGCGTCTTACGGATGCGGACGGGCACGGCCCCCCGAGCAGACGCCCTCGCCCTGAGTGGGAGCGGCAGGCGGGAGCGGGAGCGGTTGCGGGCGCCAGCGCCGGTCCGGCAACGGGAGGGACGTTCCTCCGAAAGGGACGTACCGGCATACCGGGCGCCCGGGCATCCAGGCTGTTGTGCGGAAGGGGGCCGGAGGGCGCACATCGGGCCTGTCGTTTAGGGATGAGGTGCCGAGGGGGGCCCACGTCGTGCCTGGCTATGTGGGGGTTGGACGCTGCGGGCTGCCGGGGGGCCGCGCAGCCCCGTTCGCAGGGCGCTGACTGCAGGCGCTCGATGGCCCCGGCGGGGTACACGAGTGCCAAGGCCGGGGGGTGCTCAAGGTGGCGTGGGCAGGATGGTCCGGGCAGGCTGGCGGGGGCAGGCTGGTGGGCTCCTCGCGAAGGCCGGATGCACATGATGGCCCCATGCGCGGGTGGTCGTCTTTGTGTGGTGACTGCTGTCGGCCGTGCACGGGTGTGAAGTAAGGCGCGGTGCGGTATAGGGCTGAGCCGCATCCGAGGGGCGGCACAGCCCCATGCTGCCACGCCCCATGGTAGATGCTAGATGGAGCGAGTGGACCGGGGCGCTGTGCCAACGAAGGCTGCTGCGGTGGCAGAGGAGTGCCGGGGTCGGCGCCAGCAGGGTAAAGGCAAGCGCATTCCTTCATGTGAGCCCAATGCCCCCAGCCACGAGGCCGGTACAGCCGGGGGGCCTATCGCCTCGAAGCCACACCACCGCGTGCCTGCAGCCGTGCACAGCTGCACAATACAGCGCCTTGCAGCCCCACATGTCGCATCACCACATCCCCCAGCCTCCCCACCGCTCAGCTCACCGTGGGCCGTGCTCCGTCTTGCCACCGGCCGCCCCACCCACCGCCGCCTCACCACAAGGTCGACACCAAGCACGCCGCCCCGCCCACCACTCATCTATTCGCAAGCCCCGCAGTCCCTCCAGTCTTCATGTCATGGATAGCCAGCAAAGCTGTCACAGTACTCCTCCAGGGCAGTGAAGGCCACGGCATGCACTTCCCTGGCACCGGAAAACCCCGCCCACCGCTGCCTCACGCGCCGCCTCACCAGATACCACATGGTCGATACAACCCGCCAGCCCCGCCCTCCACTCATCTAAGCCCTTTAGACCCACCACAAGCCCCGCATATCATTGTTCATAGATAGCCAGCAAAGCTGCCGCAGCGCTCTTCCAGCGCAGTGAAAGGCCCCTCCATTCAACTCCAGCCTACCGGGCCCAACTCGGGGGCAGCATGTCATGACAACTCTGCGGCGCCCCGCTCACCCGTCGCAAGCAGTGCCTTGATTGTGACTTGGTCATTGAAGCCGCATTGAACCCTGAACCCCGGCGGGGTATCTCAATCCCGGGCTTGTTTCAGGGAGTGACGCCAGTGGCCATCCGTCTAACCCCCGGGCCCCTGGCACGCAATTGTCAATCCCTATGCGTGCCACACATGGCTCAGTTAAGGGCAATCGGCAATTTGCTGATCCATCAGGTTCTTGACGGCTAAGTGTCTCTTTCAGTTAACTCATGGTTATCCCGCACATTCTCAACATCCGCGTACGGCAACCCCAACTCCCCAATCAAGCTAGCACCCTTGTACTCCACCCACCCAATTGAAGATAAGAAAACCCGCCGGTGCTCTTGAAGGGCAAGGTTGCTGAGTGTCACACACACGATATCCTCTTTAGCCCATCCAGTCCTTCGAATGTTGCAGTGCCGTGAAACCACTGAGCTGCGCTGCAGTCAAGGCTTGCCCCTTTTTTCTTGAAGAGTGGTGTCCGGGCGCCGCCGGGGGGCCAAGTGGGACACGGGACGTATGGGTCGCTCTGCGCGAAGCTTTGGGTGGGCCGGCCCGGCAGGGGGCCGAGGATGGTCGTGGGGGTGAAACACATTTCCACACCGATACACGACAAAGTGTCGCGACTACCGCTTTCCCCACAGGTATCAGTTGCCTAGGTTTCGATCCCGACATCGCGGTCGGTTCGGGCTTGAGAGGGCAACGTTTGACGAACATCGGTGTGCACCATCCCGCTTCCCCGCAGCACCGCTAGCTCTGGTGTGCATGTACATACATACTGGATGGCTAGGCAAAAGCCTTATCACATGAGCGCGCGAGCCCAGGGCGTGGGACCATGTCACCTGGATCACACCTCGACTACACCGTCGCCTCCGAGAGGCTAGCTAACACATGCGTTCGTGAGCGAGTGCTCGGTCCCGCAACCCAATTGTATGTCTGACTCCTAACTCGAACACCCTACTATCCAAAAGCGGAAGAGTGAGAAGAGCGTCCACTGAGACCCGATCGCAATGGCGTAGCCCCGTTTATCCCCTCCGGGGGTACCTGGGGCAAGCCAACGGTACCCCTCGGAAAGGCATCCAGATTGTGCCTAAAGCTCATCCAGTAAACGGCCACGGCCTTACTCCCCCTCTGTCCCACTCCCTGACGTGAGCGCTCAAGCCAAACACGGCCCACGGGCTGCTGTCAAGACAAGGCTAAAGGGCACCACTTCTGGTCTTGCTGTGTCGCTGGTGCTCTTCGTGAGGCCCTTGAAGAAGAACTGTACAGATGGACTCCTAGCTATGCCCTCGGCAAGCAGCATTTGTGGCTCGTGACTCCGCCTGTGGGCGTGTCTGGTGTGACTTGGGATGTGGTCTGCCTAGCTGCGGTGGCTGCTCTGGAGCGGGGACGTCAGTGGCTCTATGCCGCCCGCCCGGAGACAGGTGCCCCGCTTGGGCGCGCCACCCTTTCTCGACTTGGTTTGCAAGTGGTTGCGGAATTTTGGGCTCGTGTTCGCTCCTTTGCGGAAGACTGTGGTCAAGGTTTCAGTAAGAAGTGGAGAGACGTTCCGCCCGAGCACCCTTTCCTGGGCGGCGTCGCCGGGAAGCCGCGGTTCAACCCCCCTGCGGATGTCGAGCCGCCTTCCCCCTGACTCGGCGTGGTTGTGGTGCTTATGATGATCTCATGTGGCTAGCCCTCTCGGGCTGAGACTGTCGCTGTATGGGTTGGAGTAGGTGGCTGCCTCGGTGTTGGACATTCCCTTAGGGTACGCCTGGGGTCGGGGGAAGTTGACTCTCTCCCCCTTGTGCGGGGCCGGCAGCTTGCTGCCCGCTGGCCGCAACCCTGTAATGCGTCATTCCTAAAGGGCAGTGGCGTACCGGTAGCACATGCCGTACTCAATGAACACGATGACACCACGCCCCCGTACTCAGTCCTTGGACCCACACCCGCTGGCCTGTCCGCCGTCCCCTCAACTGACCACCGCCGTAAGCCGCTTCTGTGCGGCGCCATCAGCCTCGCTCACGTGACTGGCAGTGGGGTGCCACAGGCTAGGGTCTGCCTAGACGACACGAGGCAGGGGTTGGTGGTATGCCGCAGGCACATCCCAGCCACTCAGCAGTCCCGCCCGCCGTGGACCCCACCCAACCGCCACCTACCCCTGCACAGGCCCCACGTGCCGTACCCCGGCCCGCACCCCTCGCCGCACATTGCACACCGGGCTCTAAGCGTCATCGTACGACAGTTCCGTACGGCGCCGATCGGGTACGGCGGCCTGATGGCAGCCCACGTGATGGTCCCGGTTGGCCGCCATGGGCGAAAGGCCGCTGCCGACCGCAGTGAGATCCAAGGATCCAGCGCGCCTTCGGCGAGGACATCCACCCTTCTCCAGCGCCATGCGGGTCGCATCGCCCGGGCCCGGGCCGGCCGGCGGAAGCCGAATCGGCGCGACCGACACGACGCTCCGCCGCCGGGCGGCTCCCGCCAATGGAGACGCTGCGGCGGACTGGGCGGGGCTGCTGCTGGCAGCGGCGGGGCTGAGGTCGTGGCGCGTGCGGCCGCACAGGGCCAGCAGCGGGGCACCGCTGGCGGCGGCGGGAGCCGCACCAGGGGCTGACGGCAGCGGGGCGCCGTTGACGGCGGTGGAGGCAACAGGGCTGCGGCCGGGCTCCGCATCAGTGCTGTGAACGGCCCCAGAAGCAGACGGCGGTACCGGTCCGGAGACCTCCAGCAGCACGAGGCGCTGCCTCGCCGCACCCGCTTTGGGCGAGGCGGCGGCGGAGGGCGGCCGTGGCTGCTGCCGCATGGAGGGGCTGCCCAGGGCGGCCCCGGCCCGCGGCCGAGCGGCGGCGGTGATTGGCCCGGCGGCGGCGGGTCCAGACAACGCGCTCCACCCGAGGCCGCTGGTGCGGGCCGTGCCAGGCGCGCTGGCGTTAGCCGTTGTACCCATGCCCCCCGTGTTGCTGCGACGGACTCGTGTTGCGGGGCCTGGACTAACACAAACGGAAGACGACCCGGCGGCGCCGGCTGGCGGCTGCTGAGTGGCGCCATCGGCCGAAGCGGCGGCGGCGCGCGTCCCGCGTTCGCGCGCCACCTGGGCCCAGAAGCTCATGTGCTGGGGATCTGTACCGTGCCGGTAAACCACGACGCTCCGCCGTGGGGATCTGACGGAGGCTGCGTCGTCGCCTGCGCCGTCGGCGGTCCGCGGCGGCGCGGCCGACAGCGCGACAGCGACGGAGCTGGCGGCGAGCGTCGTCACGTCGATGGCGGTAGTGCGGCCGAGCGCTGTGATGGAGGCGCCGGCGGAGCCCGCCCGGGCCTGGCGCCGGCAGCGCTCCTGGCCCCATCTCTCCCCGTCCAGGGCCCGGTGCGCGCTGGGGGCAGGGCCGGGCCGCTGCAGCTCGTCGCAGCTCATGGACCTACGCGCCACCGCGGCGCTGCCAGCTGCGGCGGCTGCGGCTGCATTCTTGTGCGGGCGGCGGCCGCCAGCCGGTCCGGGTCCGGGCCCGGGGCCGGGCCCGGGCGCGTCCCCGTTTCCCGTGGACCTTGGGGTAGCAAGCCTCGAGCGCCCGCGGCTGCCGCCGCCGCCGCCACCACCGCCGCCACCGCCGCCGCCGCCCTGCGTGGCGGCGCGTCGTAGCGCTCCGTCGCCGCTGCGGGCCCGGCCCTCGGCCTGGCGCAGCACCAGCTCCGCGGCGGGGTCCAGCCCCGCCGCGAGGGAGGCCCGGGCCGAGCGGGCGCGGCCCGAGGGGTCGTGCCGGGGACTGGTGGGCGTGCCGCCGGCGCCGGTCGCCCTGGCCAGGGCCGCGGCGGCGGTGCGGAGGGCGAGGGATCGGTCCTCGTCCTGGGGGGAAGGGGGGTGAGGGGGGGCAAGGGCATGATGAGGTAAGGGGCGGGGGCAGGTGTGGCTATGACGGCAGAGGAGGCCGTCTCAGCGGGCGTGCGGCTGCTCCAGCGCTGGGCCGTCCTCCGTTGCCTTTTGGCTCGAGATGTTTAGCCCTAACCCCAAACCCTTCCAGAACCGTCGGTGCAAAAGGCCGGCTCTGTGGGTTGTCGTGTCCGCTCACCTGGAACTGCCCTAGGTTGGCCTGGGGGCCTGGAGGATGGCGGGGGAGGGGCGGGGGAAAGGTTGCAATCCTCAGCGCATCCGTATAGCTGATGCCTAGCCGTCCGGAAGCAATAGCATGTCGAGCCTCAACGTCCGGGGCCTGGCATGCCCCCTCTGCCCACCCCCCGCCGGTCTCACCAATGAACCAGTGCCGCGCTCCCAGGCTGGACGGCCAGAAGTACCTGCGTGCGGTATATTCCATGGCACGGCGGTGCCTCACTGTCGGCGTCGCTGCGGTTTAGTGTCCCTGTGTGAGGGCCTGCTTGCTCACCAGCCCAGGGCGAAGGCCAGGGCGAGGCTGAGGATGGGCGCCGCCCAGTTCATGTTGAGCAGCGTGATGGGATAGGACTGTGGGGGATGAGCACGGTTGCAATTATGGTATGTGCGTTGCTGATGGCTGCCAGCAATCAAGTCTAAGGGATTCAGCGCCGTACCTGGGGAAGGCAGAAGAGGACCGTCACGAAGCCTGCAGAGGGCAGTTGGCATACCGAGGGGTCGGGAGTGACCAGTCAGCATATAAGGATCAGAGCCCAGCAAGCAGGCCCCTCCGCGGTGCGTGCGCACTCACCGACCCACGCCACGCTGATCACGTTGTTGGCGTACGACAGGCGGGGCCCGAGGTAGAAGGGGCCGGGGATGAAGAACCGGTCGCGCGTCCACAGCCTGAGGGGGGGCAGCGGCACACGTCAGCTCAAGCAACCCATACCCTCGTACCACCCTCTCGCCCAGCCCTGCCAGCTCACTTCCATGCCACTGGCAACGCATATGCCTGCGGAGGCAGACAGGCAACGCCGTTCGGGGAACACAGCAGTGCGTGTTTTATGTAAGCGGAGCCGAGCCCGGAGGCAGCTCCCTGCCCCAGCGCCCCATGCGGCCAAGGGGGTGACCCCGTGTGAGTGCCCCGGCATGTATGGCGCCCTCTGCGCCCCTGCACATACGCCACACCGCCATCCACCCACCAGGTAGCAGCCGACCGTTGCAAAGGAGGTCACGGCTAGGCGCTGTGGGTCGGGCACGGAGTCAGGCGGTGGGGACGCGGGGTTAGCACCCAGCTGCTGCAGGGCCATGCAGGCAGCAGACTCTTGATACACTGCCCCATCACTGCCCCCACGCGCCGCCAACACCGGGCTGCACCCACCACGGATGGGTTGAAGCACATGGGTGCGGAGAGGGCGAGGGCCATGAGCAGCATAGCCAGGACCGCGTAGACTGGAGGGGTTGGGAGTGGGCGGAGCACCAGGAACGAGCTTGGGAACGGGAGCAAGTATGCGGGGCGCTTGGGGCCGGGGCCGGGGCCGGGGGATCATCGGGAGCTGAGCACCCAAGGTGTTCCCCGCAGATCCAGGCAGTTCCGCGAGGCGGTACTGAGTGGAGCTGGCCGCACCTGGCGCTTGCGTCTGCGGGTGCACCCGCTTGACTATGGATGAGAACGGCACTCCGTTGTCGCGTGCAAAGGCGTACAGCATCCTGCGGAAATAGGGGCGAGAGTAGTGACTCGGAATACTGGCTTAAGCACTGCAATAGCTAGCAGCACCGCGTGCCTCCGGTAGCTCAAGGCGATCACGACAGATGCGCCCTGGACCCTGGATCCTGATTCGGAACCTGCCTGGAGTTGTTGGCGATCGACTGCGTTGCGCAGAAGAAGTTGGCGACCAGCATTACGGAGAAGAGCGACACGGCGCAGGCGGGGGAGGCGCCGCGCTGCTTGGCCAGCTCGATCAAGATCTGCGGGGTGGGTGGGGTTGGGGGTTCGTTGGGGGCGAAAGGTAGAGGTGGAAGAAGATCAAGATCTGGGCCATGGAGCGAGGTTGTGTTGGCTGGTGGAGGGCGGCAAGGGATAGAGCATGGGGGAAGGACTCCTGCGCCTGTGGCGACCGAGGCCACGAGAGCGCGCGCGTGCACGCACCTGCAGGATCACGTTGGTCCCGCCCGTTTCATTGCCCGGGTCAAACAGCGCCACGACGTCCAGCTGGGAGCGGCACGGGAAGGGGTTCAGGGTTTTGGGGGGCAGGGGTGAGACAGGGGGAACCCAGGGGTGCGCGCGGGTGAGCGCACAGCGCGTGAGGTCAAATAGCACGTGATGACACCCGGTGAACAGGTGACGCACAGTCAGGGTCCGTTCCCCACCTGTACGAACGTCATGCAGATGACAAAGGCGTACCCGCTGACGCCCACCACGGCAATGGCCAGCAGGATTGCCCAGGGCACGTTGTACTGATAGAGTACAGTATGTACGGGGGACCAGGGAACCAGAGGATACAGGTGTAACCGCCACAAAGGATAGGATGCAGCGTGCCATGGGCATAGGGGACGGGGGAGCACGCCTGTCCTCGAGCCTCTGGCCACACAGGCCCCCCCGGCAGGCAGCAGGGGCGCACCTCTGCGTGCACGGTCTCCTCCGCGAGGTGTGCGGAGCCGTCGTAGCCGGTCAGTGTCCACCTGTTGGCAGGGGTGGATGTGCGGGGCCAGGGCGGGGCGGCGCTCGGCTGGTTGGAGCCAGCCAAAACCGTGCCTGACGCATACATGCGCAACCACACGCCCGCCCAGTCGGTCCCGAGTGCTGATAGTGCTGATCCCCGCTCCCGCCTGCCCATCCCCTCCCTCCCTCCCTCCCCTCCGCCCCGCTCACTGCGCCATCAGGAGCCCCACCAGGGCGGTGTAGGAGGGCGAGGTGATGCCCGTAATCTCCGGGTACTGCTCCCAGCTCGTGAACACGTACTGCATGTACGGCACGGGCGAAGTGGCGGTTGATTGATCAAGGAACGAGCGTGCCCCGCCAGAACGTACGGTGTGTCTGCTGTATCGACCCAGCGCCCTTAGCTCCGGCAGCGGCAGCCCAACCCATCACGGCCGCATGCACCCACGCACACGGCGGCCCACCCACCTCCGCGGACTGCGTCTGGGGGCTCATCACCAGCACTGCGGCGCAGAAGCCAGCCACAGCCACGACGTGCCATCTGCCAAGAGCGGGGCAGGCCAGGCCGGGAGGTCAGTACCGGTCCTCCAGCTGGGGCTCGAGGGTGCGCACGTCGAATCCCGGGTCACGGCTTGTCCCCACAGGCAAAGCCCCCACTCCGGCTTCAACTGTGCCGCCGGTCAGCCACTCACAGCGCTCCCAGGGTGGTGATGAAGGCCGTCAGCCGCGCCGACCCGCAGTTGAGCAGCCCCGCAACCGCGAACAGAGCGCACAGCGTGCCCAGGCGCTGCAGCGGAGTCATGACGTGGCCTGGCGGGGAACGGAGGCGTGCGCGCCAGGGATGGAGGTCAGCAGCTTGCCACGGAATGGAGAGGGTGCACACCGTGAGGGCCCAGACAGCTTCTTACGGACGGCGCCGGGACCTTTGTAAGACAGCCTCTGGCCGCGGCGGCCGGCGGGGCCAGGCAGCTGACGAGGCAGGGCTTGCCGTACATCACCAGCACCAGCACGGCCTCCAGAGCCGGCACCATGGGTGCACCGTGAGTCACCATGAGTCAGCGGGTCCGCAGTACGGCCGGTACGGCAAGATCTCACCGTACATCACCAGCACCACGGCCTCCAGAGCCGGCACCATGGTGTAGATGCTGGAGGCGGAGAAGGCGGCCTGCCCCATGGTCAGGGTCCAGGCCTGGGAGGGCGGGGGGGAGGGCAAAGTACCCGTATGATGGGATGGAAGTCCGCCGCGGGGTCGCCCCATAAGCGTCAAGGGCAGCCGCCTCTCAATAGTTTGTTTTCAGGAGTTCCAGCATGTGCGACAGGCCAGTCGCCCCACCCACCGTCACCCAGCAGGCCAGGTTCCGGGCTCGTACGGGCGCCAGGCGGTACGACCTGGCAGGTAGGAGAGATGGGGACAAGCAGTGTGCCCAACTTGTCATTGCGGTCGGACCCCACCGCGTCCTGCTAGAAGAGTTGATGAGTGGTGCTAGTGGAGGTGCCATGTACCCGCTGTGCCTACGGTAGCCTCCGCCCCGGCCCCCCTCCAGGCCCCCCAAGCACCCCACCAGTAGTAGAGCGCCCCCGAGGTGGGGTAGGCGGACGCGAGCTCGCTCATGCTGAGCCCCACGGACACCGTGAAGGCCGTGACCAGCAGCCAGCCCCACGCCATCACCACCGGACCGCCGTACAGCAGCCCAATCGAGTACGTGCCTGGCGGGCGGGCGTGTGAAACCGAGGCGAGGAGGGCACCGACTGTGAGCTTTCCCCGGTGCTTTGATTGTCCGCAATCAAGCAGACAAGGGAGCAAGACACGGGTGCAGCTCACCTGCGATAGCTGTTAAGGAGCTGAGGGCGTTGATGGAGGCCCCAGCGCAGTTCAACATGGTGAACCTGCGGGGGCGCAGGCGCATGTGGTTGGGCAGACCAACAAGGGGACGCCGCCGGCCCGCCGGTGCCCCCCCCAGCCGTCCCTCATGCCCCGAGGGCTTGCTGGGCAATCCATCCCCAGCCCCCACTCCTTCGCCTGCTTTGCGTTCCACATTTCGGCTCACTCTCGTGCCAGCTCCGGTCGGTAGCCTAGGGTCAGGAGTTTGACGTCGTCCGTGTTGGCGCGGCGGCGATGGGGTGCCGTCGGCCGGTGGATGGCGGGTGGGGGCGCTGCGGACACCAGGCCCTTGGCCCCCGCGCCATCATTCAGCTGTCCACCATGAAGATGAACGTTGACGTCGTGGCTCGCACGTGGAGCTGGATTCTGTCCAGCGGCGCGCGCGACCATCGGCCAGGATGGCTGACTGGCTACACTTCTGGCCACGGTTCTTGGTGTTCGACCGTAAGGATGCTGTGCTTCAGCCTATAAGCACTGCATTCCGAGTTGTTCTTGGCTTATCGTGACGCCGGGGTCGTTTTGCGTCTCTATGATATGTCTAAAGGAGTCGCGATAAGTGCTGGAGTTGTGGCTCATAGCTTTAAGACGCTGACTTGGAAGCCATTCGCTCACCGCTGCGGCGCCAGGACCTTTCGGTGTGCTCGGCGCGATAGGGCGGTCCCACGTGCCCGCGCGCCTACGGCAGCGCACGTCCTTATCCAATGCCTGACCTACTTGTACACACTTACATGCCCAAACTCGGGTTTTTTCACTCAGTGTACGATCAGGTTTCGGTACGGGAGTCGACAAAGAGAGAAGCGCCGGTATGGACTCAGACACAGGCCTGTTGTCCTCGCTCTCGTAGCATCTTGTCAATATCCGAAGGCGCCTAACACTTGGACCGGAATGAGCTTTGACGAGCTTTGACACGACCGCATTGGCGTAGCCCGGTTTCCCCCTCCCCGGGGGAAGAGGGGCATGCCAACCTCGAGCGTCGGCTCCCCCGTCACAGGCCCCTCTCGCTTCTAACAATGAGGCGACAAGGTACTGCTCGGTCCAAATGCTCGGTCCCAGCCGCCTGCTTGCCCTGGGATGAACGCCGGCCAGCCGAAGGACCCGTGCCCTCGATCGACCCCGGGGAGCGCCACGGAGCGCAACCCAATGAAGTGCCATAGAAGTATAGATACATGGCCCCCGCCACAGTTCGTCCCCGACCTAACCCAAGCACGGATTGTATGAGTACAAGAGCATCCGCTAGCCAAGCTCCTTCCACTGGTGGGTAGCAGTTCCGTTCAGGCGCCTCGCGGCCGCCCGCCCTGCCCGCCCTCGGAACATACTGTGGCGTCCGACACTGCCACCGATGTTCCCATACATAGCTGTCCCCAAGAAGACGCGTGCGTTGCGGCACCGCCCACCTTGCTCCTGCCCACCGCTCGATCGGCAGACCTCCCCAGCGCGCTGCAGTCTCCGCCGGTCTTGCTCACCCCCCGGCCGCGGGCGCTTGGCCCCAGGTCCAGCAGGGGCCACGTCAGGGCTCCAGCGGCGGCGCCTCCAGGCCCTTCCACATGGCCCGCAGCTTGGGGTGGGTGCGCCACTCCTCAGGCCCCAGCTGAGCCGGCGTCTTGCCCGCCTGCATGCATAGTACAAACACCAAGGTGACAGCCTTGAATGGCCGATACAGGCAGCAAGCAAGAGCCACCCGCATGCGCCCTCTAGGCTGGGTTGCTGAGCGCTAGGCACCCAGCGCACCTTGTTTGGCAGCTGTGCCTTGGCCCCCGCCCGCAGCAGCGCCAGCGCCACCTCGCCGTGCCCGCCCTTAGCGGCCAGGTGCAGCGCCGTGTTGTAGCTCTGCAGTACACAGGACATGTGGCAAGGGAAGGCCACAGCCGGGATCAGAGGTGTCCTAGTCCTAGCCAATGCCTAGTGTACCAGGGCCCACATCAAAGCAGTGCCGCATTTCGACCGCTTCTCGCATATGGCTGTAAGCCGCACTCACGTTATCTGGCTCGTCCAGTTTGTTGAGCACCCGCAAGTTCGCCAGGAGCAGCCGCGCGCTTGCCACCGAGCCCGCCTGCGCGCACACGTGCAGCGCCGTGCGGCCAGACTTCTGCGGGGCATCCGGCGGCGGGGCAACGGGAGAGGAAACCATGTTGGTACCAAGGGGACAGGGTCTGTATTGCCTTGACCTCTTCTCAAAGGCCGGTCTGAACGGGGCCCTATGACCCTGGGCGGCTCACCGTCTTCTTCAGCGGGTCCGCCCTGGCGCGGAGCAGGTCCAACACGAGGGCCGCACCGGCCTCCCCCGCGACCGCGCAGGCGACGTGGATGGCCCGCTGCCCGTCCTGGCGCGGCGATTGGAGGGGCCAGGGACAGCAGGAAGCAAGACCAGCAGGTTGGGCCAGGCGCACAGTGAGGGGCCAGCCAGCCCCACGACGCCTCCCTTAAGGGCATGTGTTGCACTGGGGCGCCCGGAGTCCCCGGGAGCCCACCTTGGGAGCGGCGTGCAGGTTGGGGTCCGCTCCGGTGTCAAGCGCGGCCAGGACCTCCTCGCCCGCACCGTCCGTGACGGCCTGGAACAGGGCGGCCGCGGCTTCCTGCACACACGCGAGAGGAGGAGAGGGGGGTGCGTGCAGGGGGGCCGGCTGGTGAAGAGGCAGGACCGGTACGGGCTGCAACGGGCTGCAAGCCAGCGCTGCAGCAGCAATGCGGCTCACCTTGCCAGCGGGTCCTCGCAGCCTGGGGCCCTGTGACTGCGACAGCGGGAAGGCCTGGGAAAAGAATTGGGAGCCGCCCTGCGTCCATAAGGGCTGTGACGCCAGCTCAGCCTCTTCCTCCAGCTCTGCCGGCAGCTGCGGCCCTCCTGTAGCCGCCGGGGGCGCCACGGCCACAGGCCCTACTGCCCCGAAATCCTGCTGGTCCGTCTCCTGCTTGATGTCCGGTTGCCGCCTGCCGCTGCGTGCGCCCATCGTAGCCTCGGAATCTGGCTGTGACTGCCCAGCCGCGGCTGCAGTCCCAAAGGCGCCTGGCTCTCGCTGTTTGCGCGCCTGCGAGCCAAGAGGAAGAGGGGCAGGCTGAGACTTGGCGAGGATACAGGCCCCGCCCTGGTGACCCGTCGCCACACTGCGCGGCTGCAATACCAAGACGGCCTCACGCCCGCACAACAACCCTGCAGCCCCAGGGCTCACCTGGGACCGGAGGCGCCTCGCGACGGGCTGCTCTGGCGCCTCCGCCTCATGCGCCACAGTGCCAGACTCTGCACCTTCGCCTGACCCCGCCTGTGCGTCATCGTGTGCCCCTGCGCTGGGTGCTGCCTCGGAGGGCTGCTCTGCGTCTGCTGCACCCGCAGGAGCCTCCAGCCAGGGAGCCAGCATGAGCTGAGCGTCATCCAGCTCCAGAGCCGCTTCCTCAGCCGCTGCCTGGCTCGCCGCCGCCTCCGATGGAGCAGTCGGGGCTCGGGTCTCCGCGAGGGCTAGCGCCGCGGTCTCCACCCGCTGGGATCCATTCGGGTGCTCCCGTGCTCCACTGCCCGCCTCGGCCGGCTGCATTGCTATGCAGGGCCTTGCCGCCTCGGGCCCGGCCACGACGGCCGCCCGGCCTTCCGCAGCAGCCGCGGCCTCGGCGGCCCGTGCGTCGGCTGAGGCGACGGCTGCGGCTGCCCGCTGCTCAGCTAGCACCACGGCCACGGCTGCCTCCGCGGCCCGCGCCTCCGCTACGACTGCCCGTGCCCCTGCAGCAGCGTTTGCCTCCGCTGCCTCCGTTGCCCGCGCCTCCGCTGCAACTGCCCGCGCCTCCGCTGCGGCCGTCTCGGCCTCCACCGCCACCGCCGCACGTGCCTCCGCAGCAGCTGCCCGCGCCTCCGCTGCTGTCACGGCCGCCGCCGCATCCCGGCGAGCCATGGCCACCTGCTCCCGTGCCGCGGCCAGCTGCCCTCCCTGCACTGCCAGCAGCTGCGCCAGGCGCCCGCACTCGCCGAGCGCCTGCGCAGCTCGGGCCCTGGCCTCCTGTGCGCTTGCGTCGGCCGCGGCCCGCGCTGCTGCCTCAGCCGAGGCCTGGCGCTGCAGCTGCTCCCACACCGCAGCCGCCTCGGCGCGTACGGCCGCCTCCCCAGCCCGACACACGGCCGCTTCGGCTTCGGCGGCAGCACGCGCCGTCGCCTCCGACGACGCCTGTGCCCGCAGCGCCTCGTAGGCCTGGTAGACCTCCGCCACCCGGGCCTCCGCTGCCGCCGCCCGCGCCTCCACCTCTGCCGCCCATGCCGCGGCCGCGGACCGTGCCGCCGCCTCGGCCGCCAGCTGCGCCCGCAGCTGCTCGAGCTGCTTGTCCGCCTCCGCCTTCTGCCCCTCCGCGTCGGTCAGGCTCGCCTGGGCCGCCAGCAGCTGGTGCATGAGTTCGGCGCACTGCCCGGCGGCTTGGGCCACGACCGTGTGGGCCGCCTTCAGGGCTGTGCTGGTTCCGGCCTGGGCGGCGCTCGTCTGGGCCTCGGCTGAGGCCCGGGCCGCCGCCTCCACTGCCAGCTGAGTGCGTAGCTGGGCGCACTCGGCTCGCGCGTCCGCCTCTCGCGCCTCGCTAGCGGACTGCGCCTCCACCTCAGCGGACAGCTGCGCTCTGAGCTGCTCAAGCTCCCTGACCGCCTCCGCTTTCTGTGCCTCCGCTGCCCCTGCCCACGCCTCGGCGGCTGCCGCCCGCGCCTCCAGCGCAGAGCAGGCCGCCGCCGCGCTCGCTTGCTGAGACCGCAGCTGCTCGCATGTGTGAGCAGCGTACTCCGTCGCCGCAGCCGCGCGCGCTTCTGCGGCGGTCCGCGCGGCACACTCAGACGCCAGCTGCCACCAGAGGTCCTCGCACCGCTCCGCCGCCTCACGCAGCTGTGCCTCCAACGCGGCCTGATGAGGCAGTGGGCAGCCTAAGAATTGGCGACATGACATGCCGAAGACAACCACGGGACAGGGACCTCACCATCATGACACACCCCTTCAGATCCCCGCGTGCTGGCCTCTGCCCGCTTACCTGCTGACCCGGCATGCCCGGCCCGGGCGTCTCCGGATGTAGCCGCCTGTAGATCTGCAGCTCGGGCCGGTGGATGTCTAGGGCCTGAGCCGCGAACTGCGAGGGCACATACAGCAGGTGGGGCAGGCTTTGAGCGGCGGCCGTCACGGGCTACAGGACTGTCCCAAGTACGCAGGGCGGACCCACCAGCCACACAGGGCTCGGCAGCGTACTGCTCTGCACCGTCCCGCAGGCCCACCTGCAGCACGTTGCGGGTCATGGCCGGGCGGCCCCGGGGGGTGGCGGCCGCCAGCAGCCCCGCTTGGGCGGCAGCGGCAGGGCGGCTGACGGTGGCGATGAGGACGGTGCGGGCCTGGGCGGGGTCCAGCGCGGGCTCCAGCACCTGGGCCACAGCGAAGGATGAGGGACCAACACCTCTCCTGTCTAAGGGGACCAAAAGCTCTCCTGTCGAGGCCCCTTGGAAGTATGCTCCGCGCGCCACCATGGCCGCGGGGTCACCCGCTGGCACCACGCCACGAGCGCTACAACCCTTTCCGCACATGCTCAGGTGACAAGCCCACCTTGGTGAGCACGGAGCTGTTCCAGCTCGGCTTGTCGCCCTTGGCCAGGGCGGCCATGGCCCTGTTGAGCTCAAGGAGGGAGGTATTGATGGCCATGCCCTCCTTCTGCTGAGCGGCGCTCGTGGCAGCGCCCGCTGTCTCGCTCCCTGCGCACAGGAACATCCATGTTTATGCCTGTGCCCACAAGGGGCTCAAGGGAATGGACGGATCTCCGGTGCGCTGCCGTGGCTGATGCCTGCCTGGCTAAAGCTCTCTATCGGGACACGGTTCAGGGGGCGGCTCTCAGTGGTACAGCGGTTCAGGGGGCGGCTCTCCACCTGATGGGCGCTGCGCACTTGTGCCCAGCTGGCTGAAGCCGCCCTTCGGGATACGGCTCAGTCCCCGTCCTACCTGCGAGGTCCACCAGGTACAGCCTGGCCGGCCTGGCGCCCGGCCCACCAGCGTCAGGCTTGCTCAGCTCTATCCGCACCACCGCGTTGCTGCGGCTGCTGGTGGCGTTGCTGCGCGTGGCGTCTGTGGTGCGCCGCTTCAGAGCGTCCGTCAGCGCCTCCACCGCCTCGGCGGCTGCGGGGGAAGGGGCGCAACAGGGAAAGCGTTGAGCGAGCGTAAGGTCGCGGGCCGTGGGTCGAGAGGGGCAGGACGAAAGTAACATCGAAGGGACAGGGCCAAAGTTGAAGCACTGCCGCTGGACAAGTGCACAACCCTCAACCTCACCGCTCGCGACGCTGTGGAGTCCCTGCCCGTCCAGCACGTACTGCACCCCAAGCTTGTGGGTGAGATCGCGCTCGAGAATCCGGGGCTCGCTGGGCGTATTCGTCAGCAGCGTGATCAGCGTGTCGTTGTACACTTCATACGCTGCGACGCTCAGGCTGTAGCACCCATACCCCAAGCCGGAGCGGGCGTAGAGGTCTTGCTCCAGTCGCCGGAGGGACAGCTGCAGCAGGCCCTGCGGGGAGCCATAAAGCGCGTAAGACCATGAGAGATCGAGGGAGCCTCAGCTGAGTAGCACCGACAAGCTCCTAGCAGCGGCGCATCTCGCACCGGAGTCTGGCCATCGCCAAACATGGTGTAGGTTTTGCCCGAGCCCGTGGGGCCGTGGACCATGATGGTCATGTTGGTGCCTTCCAAGAGGCTGGACAGCAGGTTGGGGCACACGGCCTCGAAGATCTCCTCGGTGGTGCAGCCATCCCAGACGCCGTTGTAGGGGCCGTAACTGGGCACGTGCCAGCAAACAAACAGGTCTTCAGTCAAGGTAGCGTAGCGTTCAAGCAAGGCCCTTCTGTGGCCCGTAGTGACGCGCACCAGCGGTCCCAAACACCCCGCGCGGAGCCGCGGCAACACGAAGGCACGGAGCCCAGGGGACGATGAGACGAGGCCTGATCACTGCTGCCAGACGACTCATGCTATCAATACACCCAGCGGGTCCGTGTTGACTCCAGCCACGCTAAGGCCCGCGCCCTATCCGCCCTCACCTCAGCTGATGGCTCCCGTCCGTTGTGACGATACTCAACCCGTCACATGATACCTGCAGCGAGACGCTGCTCGTGACATCTGCGCATGCATCGGTGAAACGGACCGGGACAGCCGGTGGGCGCATGGGTGGCGAGGGAGTGTGGCTGTAATGGGTGGCGGAAGTCCGGTCGGGGGGTGCGGCACACCAGGTCGGGGGTGTGGCAGGACAACAGCCTGTCTAGGATTGCGAGAGAGCCTTCACCTTGCATACCTGCCCCAGCAGAGAGTTGAGATTTAATCCGCACGTAGGCCTGCAGGCGAGCGGCGTTCAGGCATTTTGGCAAGGGCTTGGCGTTCCGGCAGCCGCCGAACATGCGAGCGTACCGTGACTGCCTTGACTGATTGGTCTTCACACTTGCGCCGTTTCTTGCGCGCCGTGGGAGCCGGCGTGCGGAACAACGGACCTTCGTCCATTTTCGCGATTTGGGCTGTTGCGGAGGGGCCTGCTGCCAGCAGTATGTCACATGTGCAGTAAGCAAGTGTATGAGTAGTCTGGCTGTGCGGTGGTGGCGCAGGGCTCGGCAAAAGCTGCGGCATGCCTGCTGCGCGACGCCCAGCGACAGCTTTCCAGCCAGTAGGTCTCCGCAACCGCCCAAGGTCCTTTGCGCAACTTAGCACAAATTTGTATCGCGTGGTGGGTAGCTGAAGCGGTTCCTGCATGCACCGCTGTGCCACGGTCCCGTGGGCCTGTCCTCCCGTGCCATCCCCGCTCATCATCGTCTGGTCCACGGTTCGCACTGCACACGCACCGTAGGCTAACTCGACGCTGCACTTCAGTTTGGTCACAAGTGGGCCAACGCGCTCTGCGGGACTGACGACCGCACGCACAACAGGAGCCAGGAAAGTACCGTTTGCGCGCGCGGCTGCCGAAATGTCCGTTGTCCGACCATCCCGACGCCCTTTCAGTTGAGGGAAGCTCCAGGAGGTGCAAGATCCAAGCTCAACTAGGCCCTGCTTGTTCGAGAGTCTGACCTGACCCCTCCTGACCACCGAGGTTGTTCCCGGGCTGTTCAACGCAGGGCTCAAGCAGGCTCAAGCCTTACACCACTAGCGCCCTTCAGGGCCGCTCCAACACCACACCACACAATTCATAGCCGACAAAATGCTATCGTCGGACTCCAGCTCTGAGCTCATCCTGCATTACAGTGCCTGCCAGCGGCCCGTTCAGTAACTGACCTGAAGTCCCACAGTGCCTTTCCGTTCCCACACCCCCACCGCCCACCCCCAGTCCCCGTGGGGACCAGCCAATGCATTTCCCTCCCCCAGTGCGGTCCCCAACATCCCGAACGCCCCCTCTAAGCCCCTGTTCACGGCGCCCGCAGCCCCGCATCCTCCCGCTATGCCACGTCCATTCGGTGCAGCATCTCGTTGACCGTCGAGCCTAGCTCCCCGGCCGCCTTCATCTCCAGCACAATGTCGCAGCCGCCCAGCAGCTCCCCACGCACGTATACCTGCCAGAGCGGCCAAGGGAGAGGGGGAGAGGGGAAGCGGGGAGTGAGGGATGAGGTTGGTGCGAGCCCCAACGCCTGTCGGCACGCGCCTTCCGATGAAACCCTCAGCCTTCGCGCCACCGACCCGCATCCCCCAACCCTCCAGAAGATGCCCCTAGTATGCAGTTGCCTGTCCAGGCCCCTTGGCGCCGCCCTACCTGCGGGTACGTGGGCCAGTTGCTGTACTCCTTGAGCCCCTGCCGGATGGCCTCATCCCCCAGGATGTCGAACGTGCCGAACTGCAGGTTCTCGGACTGTGGGGGACGGGGAGTGAAGGCAGGAGGGGAGGCGGAGGACGGGGCGTAGGTACGGTGGCCGCACGGAGAGTGTACAGCGCGCACGCTGTTGGTCGGGGCCTGGCAGGGGCCAGACGAAAGTCCCGATGCAAACCCTAGAGACCAGCTACAGTGCCCCTTAGCCCCAATCCCGGTGCACCTGATGCGGCACCGCGCCACCCAAGGCCCCAACGCACCGCCCGCACCTGCAGCGCCTCAACCACCTTGCGGCTGAAGCCGCAGCGGGGCGTCTCCGGGTTGCCCTTCATGAAGAGCATGACCGGCTGCGGCCCGGACAGCAGGTCCTTGATGCGAGCGCGCACGGCATCGGGCGCCTCGGAGGGGGCGGGCGGGGCGGCGGGGGCGGCGGCCGGGGCCGGGGCCGCGGCTGGGCTGGGCGCGCCTGGTGGGCGGGAGGGCGGGAGGAGAAGGAGCGGTAGCGCACCGCCGGTCGGGCACGTCTCTTGCAGGAAAGCCTGCTCTGCTACACAGGCCAGCTCTTTCAATCCTGAACGGCCAGCAGAGCATCGCACAGCGGCTTCAAGGAGGGCCAGGCCCTCCACCCTTACCATACCTCGTCTTGAAACCCCAAACCTTCAGGGCCGCTGCCCCATCCGCCCTTTCCCCTCACCTCCGTGCTTCGCCACGGCCGCTGCCGAGACCGCCGCAAAGTCCGCCCCCAGCTTCTCCCTGAGCAGCGCCTCCAGGTCCCCGCTGCCCGCCATCTCCGTAACGATATCGCAGCCGCCCACCAGCTCCGACTTGACGTACAACTGCGTTTGTACGGCAGACGCACGACAGCAGGGTCACATCGGCTGTATAAGGTGTAGAGGCTGGGACAGACAGGCCGAGGCCGGGACAGGCAGGCAGGCCGGGCCTGGCAGGCAGGCCGGGCCTGGCAGCCAGATGCCCTGGGACCACCTGCCGCTAGCCCCAGACACGCACACACCTGGGGGAAGGTGGGCCAGTTGCTGTACTCCTTCAGCCCCTGACGGATGGGCTCATCCGCCAGGATGTCCACCGTCTTGCAGGACGTGACCTGGGTGGTTGGTTGGTTGGTAAGGTGGGTGGTTGCGGTTCAGGAGGAAGGCCAAGGGCCGCGGCAAGGGCAGAAAACACGCTAGCCCTTGCTCAGGCGCCTGTCCCGGCCTCGACATGGGACCTGTGCCTTGTTACAGGTCCCTCAAAGCCCCCTGCCGCCCAGCTGCCACCAGTACCTCCTCCCTAGTACAACCCGAAGGACCCGCCCCGCCCGCCCATGCCCGCCTCGCCGGCCTCACCCCCAGCTTGCGCAGTGCCTCCACCACCCGCCCGCTGAAGCCGCAGCGGGGCGTGCCCGCGTCGCCCTTCATGAACAGAACCACGGGCCACGTGTCCAGGATGTACTTGATCCGGCCAAACACAGCGTCCTTGGACTCGGGTGCCGGGGCCGCGGCAGCGGGGGCCGCGGCCTTGGCCGCAGGCGCCGAGGTGGTGGCTGCACTGCCGCCCCTGGCTAGGGCCGTGGCTTTGGCGGTGAGGGCGGGGGCGTCCGCGCCCTCCACTCGGTCCACCACCTCCCCGCCCTGGTGGTTCGAGGGGCGGAGGGAAAAGGGTTGGGACCGAGGTTTGTACATGGGACAGATGCCGGGTGCTGGTTTCGTACGGTGCAAGGGTGGTGCCGTGATGGCCCGAGCCTAACTTCACGCAGCAGCGGCCCCCCACCTTGATGAACACAAAGTACGGCACGGTCGTGACGTCGTACTTGAGCGTGACCTCATCCACAACCTCCGCCTCGACCTGAGGAGACCAGGAGTTGCAGTGGTCACATGCACGGCATCAGCCCTGCGTCGACAGAACCAGCGCCAAGAGCAGCAGGGAATCGCCCTCGGGCCCTGGTGGAGGCCCTCGGCCCAGCAGGGTCCGGACACGCCCGCCCAGGCGCTGACACCCATCCCTCACTGACACCCGTCCCTCAGGGGCCAGCGAGGGGACTTCGCATTAAGCGACGGAGGACGCTTAACCTTGACAGCCCGAACGGTAAGCTGGAGTGTCCTGACACGCGGTCCATAGCCTGGCGAATCCCGCCAACCCACAGGCCTCACCCGCATAGCGCTCAGCCCTGGCAGGTCGGCCGCGAGCTGCGCAACGACTGCGTCCATCTGCTTGCATGGCTCACACCAGGTTGCCCAGAAGTAGAGCAGCAGCTGCGAGCGTTAGGGTGGGCAAGGGCGACGGGGAGTGGGGCGGGGTGCAGGCTAGAAGGCGGGGCCCCAGAAGGTGAGCTGCACGAGAGTCCGTGAGTTCGGGGGCCACAGCGAGCGCGATAGTGGGGGCGGTAGTGGTCATAATGCGACTGCAAGCTCCGTGGACACAGAAGCTGCCGAGACTCGCGTATGCACGCGGATCTGGAGGGAAGCCCCAGTTCCGCAAAGGTCGTGACCGACAGCTGTCCGAGAGTGACTTTCGCAGTGTGGGGATGCACGTCTGCTGCGTTCCTAGTGAAGCGGCAACGCACCGGCTTTCCGGCGGCCAATGCCGTCTGCAGGTCCGCGACCGTGGCAATATCGGGCACCGCAGAAGGCGCCATTGCTGCACACGCAGCAGGTTAGCTACCACCGTGGTTGGGCGCGCGGTGTGTGGGAGTGGAAAGTGGATTGCGCGCGCGTGCGGCTCGCCAGGCTGGCACAAAGCCTTGGGACGATGCAGAATGGTCGTGTAGCGAAGCGCCTATCGATTGTTGAAGGCTGGGACTGACGGGGAGCCGCGACGCTGAGTTCGCGGGCTGTACATGAGAGTGGGGCGCATATTGTAAGCGCGGAGAGCATCCGCGTGGTGTGCCACACCACTCGCAAGCCCGACTCGGAACTTATTCACAAAGCGAATACTATTCCACACGCTTCAGGCCACACGCTGCACACCCGAGGCCACCGTTGTGGACAACCTTTGCGGGTTCCCGCGACGCGGCGTGTTCCTTGCGGCCTCCGCAGCCGCCATGATGGCAGAAGCTGCTCTGGAAGTATAGATGGCTAAGGAGTCGGGCCAAGGGCCCGTCCTAAAGCTCCTGCTGGGTGTTTTGTTGGTTCTTCTTGCAAACTTCGCTGGTCGGCGATGGCTGGGCAACGCTTTGGGCTCCGCCTGGGAGAGTGCTTGCCAGGTGCGTGCTGGGAGCTAGGTTTGCGGGCTGCGGGTGGGAAGGGGCCTCGTCGGAGGGACCCGCCCGCGACGGACGCACGCCCCCACGAGCCTGCTTGTTTGCGACGTGCTGCGTAATAGCTACGCCACGAGGTGACTGTTGGGCGTGGGAGCGGCTGTTCAATTTCCGGGGTTTGGTCCTGCTGCGGATTGCCGCGCAACCCGCCGCACATAGCGGATTCGGCGTAACCCGTGCTTTCTTGCTGGCAGGCGGGTGGCCTGGTTTTCGTTCTACGTTTCAACAGCCCTCAGCGGCCATGCGGCGCGACGACATCGACAGAGGGCGTGTTGGCGTCAGCTCTTGGTAAGCGTGCTGGGTGGAATGCAAACGGCGGACCTGCCTCTCGGGTTGGGGGTGGCAACGCGAAGGAGCCTTGGCCGCAACACCCCTGCGGCTCCCCAACTCTCCCACGTGCAGGTGCAGCGCTGGGCGCCCTTAGCGCCCTCCTGTGCTGCCGCCTGGCGACCATGGTGGTTCTGGGGATAGCTATGCTGCTTATTCATACGCCCTGCCCTAGCAAGGGCCAGCGCCCTGCCGACGTGCTGGCCTCAGCGCTAGACCAGCCCCGGCTACCGTCTCTGGGGTTTTGGCAGCTGCTGCTGGCAGCGTTCTATTTCGTCGCCCGTTGCGCTGCTGGCAACGGCCTGCTGGGCTGCTTATCAGCAGCCCTATGCCACACCGCCACGCTCCTGGCGGCACATGAGCTAGTGGCGCTACTCTCGGAGCCGGCGCCAGCCCCCGGCTTGGCTGGAATGACAGCCTCTGGTGCGCACTCCCCCATCGGGGCCGCTGACGGCGCGGGCACACCCCAGCTCAGCCTCCGCCGCAGTGCTAGCTCCACCTCCGCGCTGCAAAGCCCGCGCCGCCCCAGCACCTCCGGCCAGATGCTGCCGCCGTCAGCGCGCCGCAGCCACGCAGGCCCGGGCGAGCTGGTGGTGGGAGGGATGGCGCTGGAGCACTCAGACACGTCACCTATCGTCACCCCCGCCGGTGGCCGCGCACGGGTAAGTGGTCCTGTCGGGCGGTGGTTTAGACAGGGCTGCAGGTGGTACTGAACACGAGGCTCGGACGCGGTGGGGTGACGGGGTTAGCTCGCGCAAGCCACGGCGGCCCTGGCCTTACGTAATGGCTGGGACCACCGGGCTCTCTGTCCTGTGATGAACTCCTGCGGTTGGGGTGAGCTGGGGCAGAAGTCAGAGCACCGCCGCTCACATAGTTCTCCCTGATCGCCGCGCACCTGCAGGCGGGCACCGTCGGGGCGCAGCTGCACGCCAACGGTGGCGGCTACACGGACCTGCGGCGGTCGCTGCCTGCGGGCCTCAGCCCGGGTCCCTCGCTGCCCCGCAGCTCCTCGGCCACCGCCAGCATGCACACCAAGCTAATGACAACCGGGTCGGGCCCGGGCGGTGTGCCCCACTCCCCGGTCGTGCCGCTCCGTAGCTACGGCTCCGCCGGTCGCGAGGCGCTCGTGGGGGCTGCTGGGATGGTGACGAGCGCGCTACCCACGCTCGACGTGGGCGGGCTGGGTGACTTGGCCCCACCCACGGGGTCTCGGCAGCACTCCAGCGTACACGCTAGCCCCGGGGCCGCGAACCGGCAGTCAAAGACGCGCTCGCTCGCAGGCGGCAGCCCAGAGGGCGCCTCTCCAGCAACGAAGCGCGGGGTCTCGGAAAGTGGCGGCGGCGCTGTGGGTCTGGGCCTGGGTGAGGGGACCTTGCTACCGCAGGCGGGCTCGATTCAGGGCCGGCGGTCTTCCGGGGGCGGCCCGGAGGCCAGCGGGAGCGCTGGCGAGGCGCGAACGGAGCCAGGGGCGGTCGTGGCGAGCGCTGGGCACAGCAGCAACGGCGGCGCATCGCTGCCTCTGGGCGACCGGGCCGCGGGCGAGGGCGGGACCGAGGAGGGCGCGGACCGGCCGCTGGGCCAGGAGCAGTCGTCGGCCGAGTCTTCGGTGAGCCGCCAGCATGGGGTTGAGGAGAGGCGTGGGCGGTGGGATGCAGGGCCGTGTGTGACTACGCTGTGAGGTCCAGCGGGCCAGCGGCTAGCGGCTGGTGTGGCTGCAGCCTCATGGTGAGGGGCCCTGACCCTGTCGGCTGGCCCCACGAGGTGAGTGCGCTTGCTTGCTCCGTGTGCCCCCCTCCCCCAGCACTGCCGCGTGTGCTCGGAGGAGCTCCATGCCTTCCGCAGCCACCTGCCCGCAACGCGGCCGCTCTCCCCCGTGGAGGAGGGCCACAGCGGACCCCTGGCGCAGCCGCGGCCCTCCACCAGCGGCCGCGCCGGCGGGCCCAGGCACCATCGCCGCGCGTCCTCCCACCGCGTCTCCGGCTCCACCCATGATTACATTATGCTAGCCAGCACCGTGCCCGGGGGCGACTGCTGTCCGCCGTACCGCCCGCCCAACGGCGCCTTCGCCCCACGTGGCCTCGACGTCGAAGAGGAGGAGGAGGAGGAGTACGACAGTGAGGCGTACAACGATGACGACAGCGACGGTTGCTTTTCTCTCGTACTGGACGCCAACGGCAACCCGAATCCCAACGGCGCGGCCCACGCGCCCGGGGCCCAGGTCCTGGTCTCCGCCACCGCCAACGGTCCTTCCGGGGGCGCTGGGATCAACCCTCGCGCGAGCACAGGGGGCCTGTGGCCAGGGCAAGTGGGGCCAGACGCTGCCGCTTGGGCGGCGGCGCACGGCGGCACGGCCGGCGCCGCGAGCCCAGGCGCGGGCGGGCTCGTACGGAAGCACTCGCACGCGCTGCACGGCGTCGTACCACACCCGCCCGACGTGTACGGCTGTGACGTGGCGGATCTGGCGGATCTCGAGGACCTGATGTCTCTGGAGGAGGTGGAGGCGGTGGCGGCGGCGGAGGACTGCGACCTAGTGGCGGGGGCCTCGGGCGGCAGCCGGCCGCCGACCCGCGGTGGCGCCGCCGCCGCCACGCACTCCCTGGGCGCCGTCGGGCGGCCGGGCGGGCCCTTTGCGGGCCTGGAGCTGTGCACGGGCCTGGGCGCCGGGGCGGATAGCAGCATGGTGGCGGAGGACTCGTACTGTGGCATTACCACCGGCCCCGCCACGCCCGCGCATCCGGCCGGGCCGCTGGGCGGAGCGCTGCTGCCGGGGCCGCTGCGCAGCCGCCTGGGGGCCACCGGCGAGGGCGCTGCGCCTGGTGGCGCGGACGGGGCTGGGGCTGAGGGCGGGCTGCAGGCGCAGGGCAGCGTCCCGCTGCAGGTGAGGCCTGGGCAGGCGGGGATACGGGGCTGATAGAGGGCGTGGGAGCCGGCCCGTGCGGTGTTGTAGCAGTCATCCCTCTCTTGGTTGCTTGGCTGTCCTGCTTAGGAGAGCAAGGTGTTGACGGCGCTTCCGCCCCCCGTGATCCCGCAGGAGGACACCCTCGCTCGCCACACGGCCGCCTCGTTGGCAGCCACTGCCGCCACCGCCGCCGCCGCCGCGCAGGCGGCTGCGCGCAGGAGCACCGGCGGCGCTGTCGACCCCGCCCTGCTGCCACTGCTGGCGCCTGCCGGCACGTCCGGCGAGCTGATGGACTGCTTCCTGCGCGACGCCGCCATGCTCGTCAACGGCGGGTACGACACGTACGACGAAACCGAGTCTGACGTGGAGCTCCTAACCACCACAACCAACACCGCCGCCACGAGCTCCCGGCACGCTTCGCGCCAGCCGGCGTCCGGCCGCGGCCCTGCTCAGGCCCTGGGGGCCAAAGCGCAGGCGGGGTGGGCCGAGGACGAGGGCGACCAGGAGGGGGACTCGAGCGAGGGAGACCGGGCAGGGGGCAGCGGCGGCGGCTCGGCGCAGCGGGAGCAGCTGCAGGCCATGTCTCGCGGCCAGCTGCTTGCGCGCCAGATCTACGGCGCCCCGCCGCCCGAATTCCTGCCCTTCCCGCTCCGCGACGCTTCCGCCCACCCCGCCGCCGTGTTCCTGCCCGCGCCCGCGGTCGCGCCCCACCACCGCTCTGGCGCCGCCATCATCCCGCCCCCTCTTCCTCCTCCGCAACAACAGCAGCAGCAGCTACGGCACAGCGTGGGGCACGTGGCGCACCACGGCCCCTCGGGCCATGCTGAGGTGGTGCTCGTGCCCTCGCCGCACGCACCGCACGCGCCGCAGCTGCAGCTGCAGCCACAGCACGCGCAGCAGCTGGCGCTGGCGCGGTCCTCCCGCCGCAGCGCCGCGACCGCCTCCGCCTCGCCCAACACCACGGGCGCGGCGGGCTTCGTCGACGGCGATCTGCAGCCGCCGCAGCCGTCGCAGGGGCGCTCCTCGGGCGTTGTGGCGAGGCTGCCCGGATCTGCAGGGCACATCTCGCCCGCCCGCGCCGCCGTGCCGCCGCCGCTCGTGGCCCTGCCCCACTCCCAGCGCCACTCCATGGACTCTGCGCGCCACAGCCACCCCTCGCTTGCCGCCGCCCCGGACGTGCATGTGCCGCTGGTTTCTCCGCGGGGCGTTGGCGGCGGCGGCTACGCGCTGCCGGGTCTGCCGCCGCCGGTGGCGGCACCCGCCGCAACCGCGTTCCTGCTTCAGGCGGATCAGCTGCGGTGGGAGGAGATGGAGACGTTTGGTCTCGACGAGGGCAGCAGCGGCGGCGTGGGGGGGCACGGCGTGCAGGGGAACGGCTCGGGTGGGGACGGGCAAGGCCGGCCGAACCTCTTGCGAGGTTCCAGCTCGGAGCCGCAGTGGCCAAGCCCGGGCCCCGTCGGGCCCGGCCAGGCCCAGAGCCACCACGGGCAGGTCCACGTGCCGTCGCAGGTCGGGCCCAAGCCGGGCCCGGTGCAGCGGCAGCGCAGCCACAGCCACTGCCAGGCGCTCCACGCGCAGCACGTGGCACAGCACGCAGCGCAGCATGCACCGCACGCTCAGCACGGGCTGCTCAAGACGCACGCGCACGGCCACTCCCTCAGCCACTCCCATCTGCCGCCGTACCTCGGCCACCAGCCCCTCCACCGCGGCGGGCACCATGGCCGGCTGATGAGCCCTCAGGAGGGCGACGAGGAGGGCTCGGGGGAAGCTGACGGCAACGACGTGACGCCCACCCAACACATGTCCAACCGCCCGTCCAATTTCTTGAGTCATCCCTTTGACGAGCCAGGGGCGCACCTGCTCAAAGCCGTCACGGTGTGCGGCGCAGTACGGGGCTCGCCCGGGGATCCACGTGGGTTCGTGGGCAGTGCCGGCGGCGCCGTACCGGCCCGCCCGACGCTCGTCAACCCGTTCGAGTGCGCCGGACAGATGCAGTACAGATCGCTGTCCTTCCAGCACCTCAACCAACCGCCGCACTACGATCTCCACCACCGTACGGCGTCGAGCCGCGTCAGCGCCTTCAGCCCGCCGGGCGCCGCCGCCCCCCTCAGCGGCGCCGCCACGCCAGCTACCGGTGCGGCGGCGGCCACGGCCGCTGATGCGGCCGCCGCGCCGCCAGCCGGGGCTCTCACAACGCAGACCAGCGACGGCGGCGCCAGTACGGCAGTCAGCGGCGCCGCCACCGCCCCTGCCGTGACGGCGGCGGGGGCGGGGGGCGACAGCATGTACTCCGTGGCAGCGGCGGCATCGAGCCTCTCCGGCCATGACACGCGGCCCACGCCGCCGCCGACGGCGATGGCGGGCTCGGCCCTGGGCCCAGCAGCCGCATCCGCTGCACCCGGCCCGGCGGACGGCTCCCTGGCAGCAGCGGACCCCGCTCCGGCAACGGACACGGACACAGGGGACAGCGCACGTGCGAAGGATGGGTTGGCGTCGACGCAGGAGCCACAGCAGGGGGCGCCAGCGTCGCCGTCGCCGTCGCTGCCGCTGCCGCCGCTGGGCTTTGGCGCCATCGGGGCGCATTTGGCCGCCGTCAAGACCATGGGCGGCGGTGGCATGATGGGGTCCAGCGGCGGCGGGGCAGTGCTGGCGGCCTTTGCGGCCGTGGGCAGCGACGTTGCGTCGCCCCTAGCGCCCTCCGAGGCGGCGGCGGCGGCGGCAGCAGCGGCCGCCGACCTGCCGCCGGAGCTGCCGCCCGCGCCCTCCGCCTCCTCCATGGTCACACGCCTCACGCTGGTACGTCGGCTCGCGGCTTTGGGGCCGAACTGCGCATAGCTTGACGGCTCAAGTTCCGCGTTTTGCCCCATAATGCCAGCTGAGCGACACGCCTTCCCGTACATGGCTCGGCCGCTTGATCCTGCATGGCCTTGAGGAGCTCGCGCCCTCCGCTGCCGTGAGCCCAACGTCTCCCTCCCTCCCCCCCTCCCGTCCCCTGCCCTCGCCACAGCCCTCCGTTGACGGCTGGCCGGCGCATTGCCCGGGCGGGGGCGGGGGCGTGTTCAGCCCCCCGCTCCACGGCTCCTGGGGCGCTGCCTTCTTCCAGGGGGAGGGGGAGGGGGAGTCGGACGAGGAGGGCGACACGCCCGCGGACGCCGAGCGCCGGCGCTCCAGGGCCGCTGGCGGCGCCTCGGCGACAGCCACGGCTGGGGTGGCTGCCGACGGTGCGGCGGCGGCGGCCGGGACTGCTGTGGGGCCCGAGGCGTAGGCTGCGGGCGCCTCGTTGCCTGCCCACACGCGTGCTGGGGAGGGGTGGACCAGACGGATAAAGGAGGGTGGGGGCCCTGGAGGGCGGTACACACAACAATGGGGCTTCATATAAAGCTTCGGCGAGAGAGAAAATCGGGAACCGGGTAAAGCTCCTGGAGTTCGGGGGCGGCGCGCCACGCTGCCTGTGGCTTGGGTGTAGGTACCGTCATTGCCTTCATGTCTGTAGATGAGCCGCGTTGTCGCAGCTGTTTTTCGCGTTGCAAGCGTTCGTAGAGCGTAGCGGGACACACGGTTCGTCAGCAGGCAGCCTCGGGTTTACTAGGCCCCCTTGTTTGGTGCCGTTGCGTCGTTTGCGTGTAGCGGGCTGCGTAAGGTATATGCGCAAGGGTGCAGGGGTGGCCCAGTAGCGCTCTGCAGCTGGCGTTGCAGACGAACGAGGCTGGCAGGAGCGGGCAGGTGCGGGCGCGGAGCGGGCGGAAGCGATGAGGACGAGGCGAGAGAGGTGGGGGGGCTGCTGGCCTGTGAGGGAGGCAGCGCTGGCTGTTACGGGAAGGCGAGGTACAGGGGCTAGTGAAACCCTTGATCTAGTGACTGAACGGTTATTGCGCCTAGCTTGAGTGTCCGAGCCGGCATCATTGCAGTGATAGGTTTTGCTTTTGAGGTGAGGAGTGGAAGGGAGCACCGTCCAAGCAGGGGGCGCTTCATGCAGGTAGGGCTAGCATGCAAGGGGATGGGCGTAGGCCCCGTTTCGAGGCTTGATGGGCTCGCGATAGTGACGCAAGCAGATGGCCTCTGTCGGTTCGCTGTCTGGTCGCTGTGTCTGTATCGTTTCGTGTCGGGTCGGGTGCGATAAGGAAGCAAGGCTTTGCCTAAAGCGCAATCTTTGACGGAGCCGCTTCTCGGTGCAGTGTGATTACTCTCTGTGTTTGCTTTTACAGCCATGCGGCCTCGCCGGCTCTTTCTCCGCCGACTTGACTAGCATGTGTACCTTAATACGCTTACAACCGGTTTGAGTCCTCGCTTAGCGCTTGGTCTGGGCACTGGGGGAGCGGCTCTTGAGCGTGCGCCCGCATCCCCCGGGCTGGAGAAGACGCCATCCCACGCGACGAGGTTAGAGGCAAGGGTTTCGGAGCCATGACTGGGGTGACTGCGGGTTCTCTAGGGAGAGGTGGAGGTCGTTAATGCCGTGCTCAAGAGCCTCGTGCAGCTAGTCTGGCCTCGACGTGTTTATGGGCAGCATCGGTTGTCGCTGCGTACTTCCTGGTGCCGAGTTGAGCCAGCCCGGGCCGTGTGTCTCTGTGCCTGCTGGTGTGCGCAAGTGCCGTGGGAGTTCTGCGGATCGGGCCTTTTCTGGCCGCATTGAACTAGCGTTATCCAGCCGAGCGGGCGCTGCTATGTGACGATGCTCGTGTTCTGTTCGAATGGAAAGGAGCCGAGGGCGCCTCGATACCCTCTATGCCCGGGTCCTCCTGCATAGACACATTGCAGTACTGTACAGATGCGGCGGTGGCGGTAGCACATGCAAACAAAGCCGTTTTGCTGTTAGCAGTAGCGTGGCTAAACTGCTTTTAGCAAAGCGCGGGACTCTCCTAAAGGGGTTTGTCAGCGCCCCATGTGGGCTCGGTGCCGGTTTCCTGTCCGTGGATTCTGCTCGCTTTCCTTTCGTTTAGCGCGCGTCGGTGTTGTGCTGCGGCCATGAACCCGGGTTAGGGTCTGAGTTGCTGCCGGATGAGCTGTGCGGGTGCTCTCTTCATGTGAAAGATTGCACATGCTTCTGAGGAGCGGGGATTGCCCGAATGATGCGATGGGTCGAGGGCGATAGTGGTACTGGTGTGTGGCACTGGAGGGGCTCGTGAGGCGGGACCATGCGGCTCTCGCCCTGGGCTGTCGTTGCCCCGCCGTGCGGTGCTGCTGGAAGGCCGCGTGAGAGCGAGTAGCTTGGCTGATGCTGACGGGAACCCCAGCCTGGGCCCAGGCCTACTGGCACGTGATGCAGCACCCACCTCGTTGCCCCGACGGATACGCGGCGTTTGGCGGGGGTTCGTCCTTTCTGCTGCTGTAAGACTGCATGCAGATTTTATGTCATCGAGATCTTCCTTGCGGACGGGTGTGTCCTGCCGAGCGCACAGCGGTCCCTGCGAGCTCTGCGCGCGCACAGCGGTCCCAGCCTCTCGGCTCTCCCATACATGGAATCGTCGCGCAACACGCCGCACTCTTCGGCCGTTCGGCGGGTTTAGCGCACGGGGCCATGCATCCTCCCTGTGGCCGCTGCTCAGCTGCATCGCCAGAGCCTGTCCACCACGGAGGGGCTGTGCCCACCGCCGCTTTGCAAGCCAGCGAGCTGCGCCCACGACACCTGGCAGCCACCACGCCATCACCACGCCCTGGCCCCTCCCTCCACAACCAAGCGCTTCGCTTCGTTGATGTCTTCTAACCCCTCCCTCCACCACCCCACGCTCTGCCAACCCGACCGCTCCAGAGGCCGCCCTACTGCCCACGCTTTTTTTTTACATTCGGATTGCACCGCAAGGGAATGCAGAGGCTGAGAGACTCACGGTAATACCCACACCCCCTCTGCGTTCCGGCACCACCCGTGTCCTCCGTGGCCCCTCCCTCCACACCCCCTCTGCGTACCACCCGTGTCCTTCCCCGCCAAACGCCTCCCGACATCCGAGCACAGCCCCCGTTCTTGGATAAGGTCACGTCCCCGACACGCCCCCGGCTTGGCCCTAGTCGCCTGTAGCCAGCAACACCACGCAATCTCCTGCTGCGCTGGTGGCTGGTCCCCCCGTGCGCACATCTGGTGTGCCCACCTCCAGGCACTGCACCTACGCGGCGTTCACAACCGCCATCGGTGATGACAATACAAAGGACCCCAAAAGATTGGACATGAGAAACCCCTCTACTTCGCAGAGATTGAGCTCGCCCATCAGCGCTGCTGCTGCATCCAGGCTCCCATGTTGTGCACGGCAGACGAGTGACGCGACAAGCAAGGCCAGTCGGGCCAGCAAACGCGGCGGGGGGCTAAGAACAGGGGTGCCAGGCAAGCGAGTGCGCAAGGGCACGGCCCGGGGAACCGCCCGCGGCGGGGGGCGTAGGGTCCAGCCGGGGGGGCACGTTAGCCGGGCTGATGTCGGGGCAACGGATACGGCGTCCGGATGCTTTCAGCCCTCCTCATGATGTCGGCCGGCATGGCAGGAGTTCGAGCTGCTAGCCGGTGTCCGTCGGCATGTCGGGGCCTTACGCTATGAGCCAGCAAACTAGATAGGGCCCCGAGTTGCCAACCGGCATGTCCGCCAGCATTCTAGGGGCCCGCGCTGCCGACCAGTGCGTCGGTCCGCATGTCCGGCGCTGGCGCTTCCGGCGGAATGTCAGTCGGCATGTCCCCTTGCGAGGTCGGGGCTTGGCGTGTTGGTCAGCATGGTAAGGACCCGTTCTTCCAGCTGGTCTGTCGGCGAAAACTGCTATGACCTGGCAACACACAGCCGTCGCGCGTGGTCGCGTCGCCAAGCGGACGGAGAATGGCCCGTCCTGCCCGGCCGGGCGGTGCCTGTTGCGGTGTGCGGTGCCCTGTCTACGTATACCGCGCTGCGTTACTCTCTGTGCTGCGGCTGACGCCCGGCCGCGCGACCAGCGTGCACGAGTGATGGTGCCAGGATGCTCTTGGTGGTGTCCGGAGCCGCGTGCCCGACTGCCCGTAGCCTGGTCTGATATCGCTTCTACTGCGCGAGCACGCCGCCGTCGCGCGAGGTGGCGTCGCTGCCGAGCGTGGGTGCATGGGTGCATCCTGACCTGTGGAGCCCAAGCTGCCATGCAACGCCTTTACCACGTATTGAGTAATGCGTTACTCGGTGTGCTGGGACTGGCGTCAGGTCGCGCGACGTGCCTCCCGTTTCACTCGCGAGCCGCTCGGTGCCCACTCGCAGCGCTGAGTCCCGGCTTGTTCTCCTTGATCTTTGCTACGTGTTACGCTCCTACGGCATCGCTCGGATGGGCTGCCACAGCCCGACCAATGTGTCGCGCGCGGTCGCTTTTTGGCCTCGGGCGCCTGTCCCAAGGTCTGCGTGGTTGCCGGTGGCGCATTTCGTTGCTGGTGTGCGCGGCTGGGTCGCGAGGGGTCTGCCGACGAGGTCCGGACATCCCTACATGGACGCTCTTCGGCCTCGCGCAATGCGGCTTTGGGTTCTCGCAACCTTGCGACCGCGGTGCGTGCGCTCGAGTGGTCGCTCGGGTGCGTCTCCGCGAAGTGTGGGGCGAAGAGTGAACTGTTTTTGACTCGTACCAGGGGTGGGTCTTCGGGCCGATCCGTAAGGCTCTGTCCCATCGTGGATGGGCGAGCCAACCTTGGTAAGGCACCTACAGCACCTCTTGACGCGCGGCCCAGCCATCCGGCCACACGATTATTCTCCCTACAGGGCCCGGGCCCTTTAAGGCCGAGGAGGCCCGGGCCCGTGACCGCCCATGACTCGAACCGCCTAGTCAAAGGCAGCGCTCAGCCATTCGCGCTACTGCTTCCAGCAGCTAACGCGACGCGGCGCAGCGCACAGTCCCTGACAGGTCCCTCCAGTACCCAAAAATGCACCCAGTCATCTGGGTCTTGCCCACGCCGCCGCCCTGGCATGAACGCCGGTGCGGCGCGCTCCACTCAGCCCCTGCTCAGCCCCCAGTTCCGCATTCCTGTGTTGAGGTCCTCGCATTGGCCCCATCGGTGCCGTTGCTCTTGGAAATAACCCCCACGCACTCGCCCCGACGCACTGTGCAAGGCACCTGCATGCCTTCAAAGCTATCTAACGGGGTGGCCAGTCCGCCAGCAACCCCTTTAGCCACCCACTGCCCGCCGCAGGCCCCTCTTCGCCCCCACCCGCGTCCGTCCCCCGGCCAACGCCCCCGCCAGGCGGCCCCCTTGCACCCCTCCGCTGCCCGTCCCGCGCCCTCCCCACTCGCTGCCCACCACCCCCCTCCGCTCCACCGCCCACGCTCCCGCCCATCCCGCCTCCACCAGCAATCAACGCGAAGTCCGCCGAAGCCCCCGTCCCCAGGAGCGCCGCCACCGCTGACCTCACCCCACTGTTCGCTAGCGCCGAGCCGACCGCGCTGGCGCCGCCGCTGCCGTCGCTTCCGCCGCCATCGCTGATCTCCCCGCCGCCATCGTCGTCTTGCTCGCCGAGGCCGCCGCCGCCACCGCCGCCGGAGCCGCCAGGGCCGCCGGGGCTGACGGCGCCAGGGCTGGCTCCGCCGAGACCGCGCGGGCGCTGCGCCGCCGGAACCCGTCCTCCCCGCCCTCGAGCGGCCGGCGGCCCCGTCAGCTCCGAAACCGTGGCCAGCGGGGGGCTCCATGGCGCCCCCGGTCCCAAGGGCAGGGATGGGAGCGCACGTGCGACCCCCGCCGCTGCCAGCACGTGGGCGAGGGCCCCGCTCAGGCCCCCGCCGCCGCCCACGTGCGTCCTCGCGCGTCGGCCAGCAATCGGCAGCGGACCCGACGCCGACGCCGCGGCGGAGGCGGAATCGAAGGACCGTCGGCAGCCGTCGGTGCTCGCCAGTACCCTGGCCCAGGGGCCGCGCTGCTGCCCTGCCCAGGTGGCGGCGCCGCCGGCAGCCCCGGCGGCGGCCCCGGCGGCGGCCCCCGCAACAGGCTGGGAAAGCAGTCCAGAGTTGGCGTTGCCAGTGGTGCTCGACAGGACCGGGCCCGGGCCCGACATGGCGCCCGAGTGGCTCACGTTACCATTGCTGAGGTCCAATCGTGAGCGGCCGCCCAGTGCCAGGAGCGGCCCAGACGCCGAGTCCAGGGAGACGGGGCCGGTGCCGCCGGTGACGCCGGCCGCAGCGGCAGCGGCAGTGCTTGCGGGGGTGCTGGCGGCAGGGGAGGGGCCGGGGGGGCACCCCAGCGTGGACGCCCTGAGCCCCACCAGGGCAGGCGGCCGCGCGCTTCCTCCTGCAGGCCCCGCCCCCGCCCCCGCCCCCGCCCCCGCCCCTCCCGCCGCTGCTTGCGGGAGCAGCAGCCGCAGCATCAGCGCAGCCGCGGCTGACGGAGCCGCCGCGGCGCCGCGTGCCGCCGCCCCAGGCCGACTGTTTCCCCTGGAGTGCGGCCGGGCCTGCCGCAGTGGCGGCGGCGGCAGGGGCGGCGGCAGGGACCGGTAGGCATCGCGCAGCGCTGACGGCAGCTGCGGGAGCTTGCCGCTGGATGTACGGCCGTGAGCTTGTACGGCAGTGTCGGGACATGACGACAGCGGCGGCAGCTTCGCGCTGCGGGCATGGGGTGACGCGGCAGCTGCAGCGTCGACGGGCGTGGGCCCAGGCAGTCCCCAGTCGACGCTGCCCGATCCGTCCGGCTCCGTCGCGGCGGATCGCGCTCGCAGCTCCTCCGTCCTGGGCTCGGCCCGCATGTGCCTCCCCGGCAGGTGCTTGTGTGGCCGTGCGACGCCGTCGGTTGACATCGACATGGAGGGTCGCCCCGGCCCGGCCCCGATTGCGGGAAAGGTGTTGCTGGGTGCGAGGACCGCGGGAGTGCCGCCGGCGCCAAGGCTAACAGCGCTGCGGCGGCGTGCGAGGGCTGCCCTGGCGGAGACGAGCGGCGAGGTCGGCAGCACGACCGAAACCGAGGGGACGGCCGTGGTGGTCGCCGGGGAGGTGCGGGGCGATGGCCCCGTACCGGTCCCCGTCCGTGTCCCCGGCCCGGAACTCGGCGGCTGCGGTTGGTGGGGCGAGAAGAGGAGAGCCACCGACTCGAGGGTTGGGTCGGTGGGCCCTCCTCGGCCCCCGATGATGGACCGGGTCGGGCCCAGGGGCGAGAGGACGGATGGAATGGGGCTGAGGGGCGGCCGGGTGAGGGCGTCGCAGCTCTGGGAGCGCCTGGCAAGGGACTTGAGGGGCAGGTCGGCGGGCGGGTCCGTGCTTGCTTCCCGCGTTCTCGGCTGCCGCCGTAGCCCGAAAGGGCTCGGAAGGGCGCGGGCGCGCGCCGCTGCGTTGCTGCTGCTGTTGGTAGGGTGGTTGTGGTGGTTGTGATTGTGTTGGCCGTTGGACGAGATCCGCCGGCCGGCCGCGTGCCTCGGGTGGGGGCCGCCGACGGTGGAGGCTGCGTCTGCGTCGGCGGCTGCCCCGGCGGCCATGGAGAGGACGAGGTTGGCGGCTTGCTCGGGCGTGGTGTGGGCGTGTGGCGGAGGGGGGGAGAGCGGTGGCGCGACAGAGGAGGCGGGGACGAGGGTGGATGCTGCGGGCGCGCGCTCGAGGAGCAGGCGAGCCTCGTCCTGGGGGCAGCAGGTGCATGGGTGTGGGGCGTAAGCGGGAAGCAGGGTGGTGGGGGCGGTTTAGGGTAGGCCGTAGGGGCGAGGAACACGCGTGCCGGCCTGGGAGTGAGCCAGGTGCGGACGGACGAGCGAGGGGGAGGGAAGGGGCCCAAGGGCTAGCCGCAGACGGAAGAGGGCGTCCAAGCGCACACGCCTGTGCCTCAACCCAACCCTGCCGCGTGTGACTCGTTCAGTGTGAGGCCTGGGACCCTTTTCGCCAGGCAACGCACCCACCTGAAACTGCCCCAGATTCGCTTGCGGCCCTGCGAGCCCAGTCAAAGGCGAGGGAGGGCCAATAATCGTCAACGCCAGATCGGCTGCAACTCCTGCAAGGTCATATCGGGCCTTGATTTCAAGCCCGATGCCCCCACCCCTCATCATCGGACCCCTCGCTGCCCCCCGCCCCCCGCCCTGTCCCACCAATGAACCAGTGCCGCGCTCCCTGCCTGGAGGGCCAGAAGTACCTGCGGTGCAATCAGCGTGTGGGTATCAGGTGTTCAGGTCATCATGGCACTGCGGGGCCTGTCGGCGCTGCTGTATGTGGCATTCGGGCCTCAAGCGCTCCCTTGCTTGCTCACCAGCCCAGGGCGAAGGCCAGGACCATTCCGAGGATGGGCGCCGCCCAGTTCATGTTGAGCAGCGTGATGGGGTAGGACTGTGGGGGATGAGCACGGTAAGTTGCAATTACGGTGCATGCGTTCCTGACGGCTGCCAGCAAGCCTAAGGGACTCAGTGTCGTACCTGGGGAAGGCAGAAGAGGACCGTCACGAAGCCTGCAGAGGGCAGTTGGCATAACGAGGGGTCGGGAGTGACCAGTCAGCATCTCAGGAGCACAGCTCAGCAGGCAGGCCCCTCCGCGCCGCGTGCGCACTCACCGACCCACGCCACGCTGATCACGTTGTTGGCGTACGACAGGCGGGGCCCGAGGTAGAAGGGGCCGGGGATGAAGAACCGGTCGCGCGTCCACAGCCTGAGGGGGCGGACGGTAGCGGGGCCGCCACGGGCCATGTTGCGCGCGTGGCGTGCACGGGCCTTACTTCACTAACGCCCCCCCACGCACAGCATTCCCCGCTGCACTGCGCCTGGCCAGCACCCCGGGCTCACTTGCACACCACAGGCATCACATAGCCCTGTGTTGGGTCAGGATGGAGCGGGAAAGCAAGGGTTGGGCAGGCCATCGCAGCCCCACCCCGCCCGCTGTATGTCGCTGCCCACCCCGAGCCCTTTCAGCAATCTGGCGGCCTGCTCCCGCCGCCTCCCAGCGCTCCGGCCCACGCCCCCGCGCCCTCACCAGGTAGCACCCGACCGTCGCAAAGGAGGTCACCGCCAGGAACTGCGCAGCAGCGGCCAGACACGCACCGACACACGCGTACCGGTAAGCACGCAGGCACAAGGGACGGAGGGAGGGCCAGGCGGTCCCTGCCCCTGTGCGTGCTATCTGCCCTACCCAGGGGCCGCATGCTCTCTAGACTCCAGATAACGATGGCATGCATGCGAGGTATCCCTCATCACCCTTGCCTCCCCGACCACCATGCGCGGCCAGCGTATCGCTATACCCACCACGGAGGGGTTGAAGCACATGGGCACGGAGAGGGCGAGGGCCATGAGCAGCATGGCCAGAACCGCAAACACTGGAGGGGTTGCGAGCGGGGAGCGAGAGCACCAGACGCAAGCTCAAGCTTAGAAACGGTAGGGAGCTAGAGAGGCGGTCGGGTGACAAGCGAGCGCAAGCACGGCGGCTGGCGGCAAGCCAACCAACTGCCACTAAAGCCTATTATACCTGCGGGCCCCCAGTCTTTAGGAGTCTCAAAGTCTCGGCGACGCCCCGCACGGCGCTGGGACGGGGCAGAAAGTGTGCGGGGAGAGCGCTGGGGGCCGCCCCGGAGCGGGAGCGCGGTGCTTGGGGCCGGCCCGGACCGCACCTGGTGCTTTTGTCCGCGGGTGCACCCGCTTGACTATGGACGAGAACGGCACTCCGTTGTCACGTGCAAATCCGTAGAGCATCCTGCGGGGCGGAGCCGCGGAGGAGGATGGGGAGGGCCGGCGGCGAGCTGGCAGCAGCTTCGGACTCCCCAGCCAGAGCCCGGGGTTTTACGGCCCGTCCTGCATCCCGGCCGCTTCCAGTCCCACCCGGACGCTACGGTAATCCCCAGAGCCCCAACACCCCAACGCCCCGAGCCTACATACAGCCCGGATCATGGAGGAGGTATGGACAACCCCCGCCTACCCCAGCCTGCCGCGGCGGCGTGCACGCAGCACATTTCCAACGAACAGCAACCCGTCCGTGCAACTCTGCTGCCCCACAACGCCAGTACCCCACGGAGCGCACAGAGCTTCACAGAATGAAGCTACTGCACCGCTGCCAAACATTTGCACCGCCCCGAACCTTTGCACATACATACAGTAGCATCGGCTGCTCCGGCAGGACCTCCGGCACGCACCTCGAGTTGTTGGCGATCGACTGCGTTGCGCAGAAGAAGTTGGCGACCAGCATTACGGAGAAGAGCGACACGGCGCACGCGGGGGAGGCGCCGCGCTGCTTGGCAAGCTCGATCAGGATCTGCGGGGTGGGTGGCGTTGGGGGTTCGTTGGGGACGAAAGGCAGAGGGGGACGAAGATCAGGATTTGTGGCATGGAGGCATAGAGGGGGGGGCGGGGCGGAGGGCGGGTGCTTGGGCGGGTGGGCGGGTGGGCAAACGTGAAACCACGATGAGTGCGCCACTCAGGCCTGGGGCGGATGGGGTGGACGGCTTGGACGGGGCGGATGGAGCAGGAGGTGGAGTCGCGAGGGCTTGAGGACACTATGAGGCCCATGGGCCCATCCCATCGCCAGCAGCAGCGCACGGTCCTGCCACTGCGCCGGGCGCCCTCGCTCGTAGATTCCCACGGCCCGCTCGTGGCCTTTGCTACGTCGCGTGCGACCTCCTTCTGACCGCACACCTCGCGCGCCCCACCCGCCCGCACCCACCCACCTGCAGGACTACGTTGATGCCCCCCTCGCTGAACAGACTCGCAACCTCCAGCTGATGGGGGGGGAGGGGCCGGGGGGGAGGGTGAGAGGGGCAGGGGAAGGTTCAGGTGGGCACGGGCGAGGGGCGGGGCACGGGGCGCAGGCAGGGGGAGGTAGGGGAGCAGAACCGCCCGTCTCCATACGCCTCTCCCTCTTCCGCCCACGGCCCACGGGCCACGGCCCGCGGCTCACCTCTATGAATGTGAGGCAGATGATGAGGATGTAACCCGTGACGGCCGAAACGCCCAGACCTAGGAGGATGGCCTTGGGCACATTGACCTGATGGAGTTCAGTACGGGAGTACGGGAGTTCAGTGCGGTACGGGGGCCGGCACGGTGGTATGTACGGTATGTGCTCGGGTGGGTGGGAGGTGCGCAAACACCCGTGCGCAATGCTGGGGCCTATCTGCGTGGCCGTGTCTCCACGTCAGCAGGCAGCGGGATGCGGCGTGCCATGGGCATGGGGGACCTGGGAGCCCACGTGTCCTCGAGCCTCTGCTGGGCCCCCCGGCAGGCAGTAGGGGCGCACCTCTGCGCAGGTAACCTAGGATAGCCTACCAACATCCGCCCCACACCCGCCCCGATGGGCTCACCTCTGCGTGCACGGTCTCCTCCGCGAGGTGTGCGGATCCGTCGTAGCCCGTAAGGAGCCACCTGCGGGGGGACAGTGTGTGTGTGTGTGTGTGTGAAGGGCTGCTCGCATGAGTGTGTGTTCAGGGCTGCTCGTGTAAAGACCAGGAAAAGCGTAGGCGCGGTAATTAGCCGGCCGGTCGTAGATACGGAACCGAAAGCCCCGGGAGTCCGAAGCCCGACCCAGCCCGACCCATCCCGAGTGTGTGTGTGTGTGGAGGTGCGCTCCGTGCGGTCAGGTCAGCACAAGGATGCGCGCCTGGCCCACGGCCCCTGACCACAGAAGCTACTGCACCGCTCCCAACATTCCCCGCCCCAGGACGGCAGCCCGCTGCTTGGCTTGTCCCCTGCTCGCCCCCGCACTTGTCCGTCCGCCCCAAAACTCCGTCCTCCCCTCCCTCCCTTCCCTCCGCCCCGCTCACTGCGCCAGGAGGAGCCCCACCAGGGCGGTGTACGACGGCGAGGTGATGCCCGTAATCTCCGGGTACTGCTCCCAGCTCGTGAACACGTACTGCATGTACGGCGTGGTACGGCATGGGACGGCAGTTGGATAGGCAAGCAAAGCGGAGAGCAAGTTGGGCGAAGGGTGGTGCGGGTTGCAACTTGCCTTGCCTAGGCCACACACCCGCGCGCCCGCGCAAAACCCTGCGCACCTCGATTGTACGGCGGTTGGGCGTCAGCACCAGTACGGCCACACAGAACGCCGCCAGGGCCACGACGTGCCACCTGGTGACCGGCGATCGAGGGTACGGACGAAGCGGGTCAAAGGTGCAGCGAGTCCTCGTGTCCACGCCCCTTCGTGCCCCCAGACCCCGTCAACTCCCTGCTCGCCCCACCCCGTCAGGGGCCCCGCCCCGCCTCCCAAATGCCGCCCCGCCGCTGCTCACAGCGCTCCCGTGGTGGTGATGAAGGCCGTCAGCCGCGCGGACCCGCAGTTGAGCAGCCCCGCAACCGCGAAGAAAGCGCACAACATCCCCAGCTGCTGGGTGGGCGTCAGAACGTGGCCTGATGCGGAGGTGGGCGGACGCAAGGGGGGGGGGGCGAGGGGGTGTTTGAATCTGAGAGCGGGAGAGCGTCTTTACGCCTGCGGGGCGAGGGGGGGGTGCGCCCCGGTCCAGGCACGGAATGAAGCGGGCGCAGCACACTCCCGGCGCGGGCGGACACGGGCGCGGCGCTACGGACAGTACGGACGGTACGGCAAGATCTCACCGTACACCACCCGGATCACCGACCCCAGGCTAGGCACCATGATGTAAAAGATGGAGGCTGAGAAGGCGGCCTGCCCCATGGTCAGGGTCCAGGCCTGGGGGGGGGAGGGGGCGGGAAAGGGGTGTGGGTATGGGTTGGACGGAAGCAGTGATAGTTGCGGGGTCGCCCCACAAGCGGCAAGGGCAGCCGTCCCTCAACATACAGCTTGCCTCCAGGAGTTCTAGCGTGTACGATAAGTACGGCACTCGCCCAGTCCCCACCGTGGTCCAGCAGGCCAGGTTCCGGGCTTGTACGGGCGCCAGGCGGTACGACCTGGCAGGACAGGTAGGGCATTTGACATTACGGTAGCCCCCGCCATCCTCCCCCCCAAATACAACTCTCTACGCCCCGCCTCGCCGTGAAGGCCCTTGAGGTGCTCAGCATGGGCCGCAGCCGCAATTGTGCATGGATTGCGGCCGCAATCGTGCATGGGCCGCAGCCGCAATCGTGCATGGATGAGGCCGTGTATGCCCTTCCCCTCCAGGCCCGCCCCCACCACCCGCCCACCCCGCCAGTAGTACAGCGCCCCCCTCCAGGCCCCCCAAGCACCGCACCAGTAGTAGAGCGCCCCCGAGGTGGGGTAGGCGGACGCGAGCTCGCTCATGCTGAGCCCCACGGACACCGTGAAGGCCGTGACCAGCAGCCAGCCCCACGCCATCACCACCGGACCGCCGTACAGCAGGCCCACCGAGTACGTGCCTGGCGAGGGGGGGGGGGAGAGGCGGCTAAGAGGTAGCGGTAGCCAGGGTGAAAGTCAACCAGCGGGGGAGGGGCGGAGGGCCTGTACGGCGCACGCACCCGCTGCCCCCGTGAGGACGCTGAGGGCGTTGATGGAGGCCCCAGCGCAGTTGAGCATAGTGAACCTGGAGGGGGTGATTGTGTGGGGGGGAGGGGGGAGATCCAGCAAGTATCGGCCCTGGGCTCATGTACCCGCCGCCTGTTTGGCCCGCGTTGCAGTCCACGGTTCGGCTCACTCTCGTGCCAGCTCCGGTCGGTAGCCTAGGGTCAGGAGCTTGACGTCGTCCGTGTTGGCGCGGCGGCGGCGGATCGGGGCCGACCGGGTGAGGGCCGGCGGGGGCGCAGGCCCGCGCGGCCCCTTGCCGCCCCCAGCGCTCCGTGCATTCTGTGGGAAGGGATAATGGGCAGCACACGCCGTGCTTATGTTCATGCAGCATGGCTGCGTCGTGGGGGTCGTTGGGCGTGGGGCGGCAGGAAATGGGCTGACGAAGCGTCGGCGGGGTGCTCACGGGCGGGCCATGGTTTCTTTTGCAGGACAATTGGCTCTCTTATGTTAAGCATAAAAGGGATGCTTTGGGGGCTGTTCCGGCGGCGGGGCGTCGCCCGCGCTGATAGCCATGGCAAAAGCCGAAGTGACGGGTGCTGGTTTTCCCCTAAAGGACGCTGTCGCTGGGCATAAGGAGTGGTGTAAAGTCCCAAAGCTGCGTCCCCAAGTACAGGGCAGCTTGCTTGCACCACAATTGCAACATGACTAGCCTCTGCGAACGGATCATTGCGCAGGTAAACGACTGTGTCCAATTTCCTGGTTACAGAAGTCCAGCTGTCAGGCGTACCGCGGGGGCGCTGGGAGGCGTGGGCGCCCCACTACTAGGCATCCCCGCTGCGAAACGTCCACGGCCGCCTCCGCTCCGGCTCCGCAGGGCAGGCTGAACGCTTCATGTACAGGTTACAATTGCTATAATTGTGTACTCGGCTTTGTGTAATCGTCCTGACCGGGCACTTGCTCGACGTCTCTGGATATACGTACTACAAGCTCGCGTTAGCAGCGTGACACTATGGCAGAAGCGCTTAGGGCACGGAGGAGGGAGTTTTGGGTTTGGGTGGACGAGGCAACCTGTCGTGCGCTGAGTCAAGATCGGACGGGTTCAGCGCTGCGCTGTCTCCGCCACCCCTTGCTCAACGACCTCCGCCTCAGCCTGTCATGATCCCTCTGTCTTGCTCCCTATCCCCTGCAAGATACCCCAATCCTACCCCAGCAGTCGTGTGTTTTGTCTGTCATGTCACCACTCTCCCCAAGCAAGGCGCTTCTGTTGCCCGTGCAGCTGCATGTAGCGTCGGCTCTACCGAATGGACCAGTGTTCGGACTCGGAGACACAGAGCCGTGCCCCGCAGGGCCGCAACCGGGGGCGGCATATGCATATGTGTGACAGGTGCGCTGGCAGTCGAGCTATGCAGGACGCGCTTGCCCCCCCTTTGCTAGACTGCCGAGGGCTGGCGGCAGGCGGTGTTGCAAGTACAGCCCGACACTGGTACACCTCACCCCGAGGCCGCTTGGTGTCTCGCCCCCACACACCGGTACGCACCTCGCAGCCCGCCCGAGCTGCCCCCACCCCAGCAAGCCCTTCGCCCCAGCCTCGGTGATGCCCATTGCTGGCTTGGCACCCTCCCTTCCTCCTCGTGCGTTGCGGCAATGGCTACATCGACACCTCAGCACGTCAGCATGCAGCATCCAGCCCCAAGCCCAATACCGTGCGCATACCGGCAGCCCCACGCGTGAGCCTCTTTTCACACACACACCGAGCCCCACGCACCGCACCGCACCGCATCCCTCGGCTGCGTGTCCACGGCCCCCCGCCCACAACCCGTGCCCCCAACAGCTCCCCCTTAGCCCCCGCCAGCACCCCCTCACCCCTCACAGCCGCTCATCAGCCCCCCCGCCCTCGCCCCCCACACCCCCTCACCGCCCCCCTCACAGCTCCTCCTTGGCCTCCCCGCCGGAGCAGGCCTCCGCCGCCACGTCCCACAGGGCGCCCTCGGGGCACACACACGTGCGCGTCTCGGGGTCCAGCGTGAGGCCCGCCTGGGGGGTGGTTGGTTTGGTTGGCAGGTGGTTGGTTGGTGGTGGTTGGGGTGGTGGGCGGGGCGGAGCAAGGTACGGTGTATAAGGGGCCGGAGGCGAGCAAGTCCAGGTGCCATGACTTCCGATGTGCGCTCGACCGCCAAGCGCCTGCCGCCCCCCCCCCCCCCGCTCAGGGCCCCATCCCCAACCACTGCCCACACCGCCCGCCCCCGCCCGCAGACCCCATCCCTCAACCCCCAACCCGCCCCTCCGCTCACCTCCTCCTTGCACCTGCAGGTGCCGGGCTGGTCGGCCGGCTCCACCCAGCCGGCCTGGGAGCTGCACACACACCTGCAGTAGCAGGCAGCAGGGGGGGACGTGGAGGGAGGGGGGGTGCGGGAGAAGGAGCATTTGCGGCGGGGGAGGCGGTTGCGGTGCGTAGGCAGGGCTGGCGCGCTCCGTGGGGGGTGCAGGGGGGGGGGGACCTCACGCTCTGCTTGCACACACAAGAAGGCCCCGCCTGCCTTTCTGCCTGCCTGCACTCTGCACCCCTCCGCCCTCCCCCAGGGTCGCCCCGCGCACCTCTGTGCGTCCTCGTCCCAAAACAGACCGGACGTGAAGTCTGGGGGTTTTGGGTGCAGGGGGGGAGGGTGAAAGAGCAAGGACACGACGAGGAGGGGCACAAGGGCACAACCGCTGCGCAGACCTCGCTAGATGTGCCCGCGCCCCGGGCGGTACCAGGTACCCGCCACCGCCCCGACGGGGCCGCGAGGGGGCCGCCCGGCTGCCACCTGCAGCGCCGGCTGCGCGGGTTCCCCTGCGCACCGCCCCTCGGCCTGAACCCCCACCGGACGGCCCCTCACACCAGTCGCACTGCGCCCTCAGCCTCCCTTGCGTGACGCTCCCCGGCCGTCGCTAAACCCCAAACCCTACCCCCCCCCCTTGGGACCGAGCGCTCCCTCAGACCCTTACCGCAGTCGCACTGCGCCGACTGCTCGTCCCACACGAAGCCGGGGGCGGAGCACACGCACTGGCCTGTGGGAGGGAGGTGAGGGGGGTGGGGAAGGGAGCGGCGGGGGCAGAAGAGGCGAGGGGAATAGGGGTTGGGGGGCGACGGGGTTGGGAGGTAGGGGCAAGGCGGCTGGGGGTGTGACGGGGCCACAGGGCTCTATGCGCCTGAGGTCCCCCCACCGGTGCCATGTCTTGGCAAGCGCGCAGCTCTCCATCCTCACCTTGCCTCGCAGTCGCAGCCCCACAGTCCGTCCCTGCTACACCCCCTTCCCCCCCCCTCCCACCCCAACACCCCCTTTCCAACGCAGCCTTCCCGACCCTCTTCCCAACAGCCCCCAAGCAACCCCCCCGGCCCCACCCTCCTCGTCGCTCCACATCAGACCCGCGTGCGTGTTGCACACGCAGTGCAGCAGCTCCTCATCCCACGCGTAGCCAGACTTGGTGTCACACCTGGGGTGGGGGGCACGTGGGGTTATTTCTTCGAGCATGTCTGGGGGGCGGTAAGTGGGCGGGTGTGCGCTTGCACGCACGAAGGGGCAAACAACATAAGTAGGAGGGACGCGGAGGCCGAGCCGGGGACAGGGCTTGAGCGAGTTCCTCCTGGTTCCCATCCCGGCAGCCCCAGCCTCAGCCCCCCTGCGTCCCCCTGCGTCCCGTGCGCATTTGTGTCTCGGCGGCGCTGAGGGTCCTCCACCCCACCCCGCCCCCCTACGCCACTCGTCAGAAGAGCCGCCCCTGAAGCCGCTGGTACCTGAACCCCCTGCCACACCTTTCCTCCCTCTTCCCTGTTCCCCATTCGGCAAAGATCACCCACCCCTTCCTTCTTCCCCCCGACCCACATGCACTGCGTGTCCTCCTCGCTCCAGTACAGGCCCACAGCGCGGTTGCACACGCACTCGCCGCTCGCGTCGTCCTGTGAGGCAAAGGGGCGAGGGCCGAGGGTGGCCGAGGGGGCGAGGGGCGCGGCCGGGGAGAGGGTGAGGGGGGAGGAGGCCTAGGGTGCACAGCGTGGTCCAGTAAGGGCTCGTCCCTGTGGGGGGGACCTGTGGGCACCTCCACGGCCTGAGGGGGGAGGGGGATGATGATGATGTTTACAGCATCTCGGCTGTAAGCCCAAACGAGCCAAAAGGCTTCATGAGCTTAGCAAAGCATATGCTAGAAAGATTGCAAGGGGGGAGGGGGGAGGGGGGAGGGGGGAGGGGGGAGGCCTGAGGGGGGAGGGGGGAGGGGTGGAGTCGCAGCGCGCACATCGCGGTGCAGTGGGATGGACCTTGGGTTGCCGCCACGGACCGGCGGCACTCCCACTCGCTTTCCCCAGTCCCCCCCTCCGTGACAGCACGCCCCCTCACCAGGACCAGGCCCGACTCCCTGGGGCAGACGCAGGCCTTGGCCGCTTCATCCCACACCTTTCCCTTGGCCGCGCAGCCGTGCTCGTCTGCACCGGAAGAACGTGTCGGGAGGGAAGCACGGTCGACGACAATTCCTCACGCGATCCGTGGAACAGAGGTCTGTACGTGATGTAGAATTGCAGGACAGCGTGCGCTGAGGCAGTCTGGTCAACATCAGACCGATTTCCTGCGTACCGACGGGCGCGGCGGTGTCCTCGGCGCGCACGGCCGCGATGGCCGCAACGGCAAGGATCACTAAAGTCGTCTTTGACATCCTCCAGATCATGGCGAACTAGTTTCCGCAACGGACTGTCGCGAGTGTTGCACTTAGGTCACGTAGGGTCGGTCCCCCAGCGGCTTTTACAATCGTAGATGCTGGTACTATGGTGAGTTCGAGTTTGGTGTGTAGAGCCGATACAGCAGGCTCGCGTCAGGGGCGGACCGGCATTGGCGGGCTAGTCGGCACAAAACCCTCCGCTGGAGCAAAGCGGGCTGAGACAGCCTTTCGATGCACGATGATCAGGCGCTTACAGATCGGGTGTCGCTGCGGTGTCGGAGTTCGGGACACGGTGTCCGTGAGCATCCTCCCGCACCATCGCCTCAGCTTCGTTAGCACCAGACTTCCCCGCCGGCAGCGATGCATCGAAGACGCCTCCAACAGGAAGCGCGTGGAGGTGCAGTACACCCAAACCCGACTGTCACACCTTTGGCCCTGTGGTTCACACCTGGCCCTTCGCCCCGCCCGACCCCACCTGCAGCCCCTTGCCCCCGCCGCGGCCAACGGCCCCACCCTCCGTGCTCCCTCCCTCACGTCCCCTCCTCGCGTCCACTCCCAATCATATCAACTTTACACTCACACTGGTACACGGGCACTGACACTACTACTGATACAGGCAAATGATGGTACATGCAGCGCGTAAAAGCGCAAACGCCAGCAGCAGAAGCGGCCCTCGGCTGAGGCCCCGAGCGAAGGCAGAGAGGCACACACAGTCCACGAGCAACCACAGACGAGCAACAGTTATACAAGTTAGCACGTGACTCGCCTCTCTCATGCGATCGCTAGCTCAACTTGCATCCACACGCACACGCTCCTCTCCCGGGGGGCAGACCAGCCCAGCGCTCTCTTGCCACCTGCTTCCCTGCAGCGGGAACGCGGTGGCCTTACCTCAGCCACATTCCCCATCTCCGTCTCCGCCTCTGAACCCTCGGTCCCCCCTCTCAACACTTCTTCACCCCTCCATGCATCTCTTTCCCCCTTTCCCCCCCCTCTCCCCCTTCCCCCCTCCAAGCGCACTCCCCCTCTCCCCCTCCCCCCACCCAAACCTCCGCACTCCCCCCGCCCCCTCTCCCCTCCCCCTACCCCACCACCCGCCCCCTCACTCCTCCGCCTCCGCCTCGTCCCCCTCCGCCGCCACCCCCGCGTACAGCCCCCCCATCAGCCGCAGCACCTCCTTCCACAGAGGCACCGGCAGCTGCACCGCGGGCTTAAGCACCAGCGAGCGGGAGCAGGCGGCGGGGTACCTGGGGGGGAGAGGGGGGGGGGAGGGGGGAGGGGGTGAGGAGGGGAGGCAGGAACGGTACGCCGGGCATGGGCCCCGTGGCGACGGGCGGTGGGTAAGGGGGAGGCTACGCGGGGGGGGGGTGCGGGCACACCGAGCTGCACTGCATACACCAACCTGAGACGGGCGCGAGCCAAGCCGTGCCCTTCCCCAGTGCCTTCTGGCCCCTCCCCGCCGCGCTCCAAGCCACAGAGCACCCCTCGCCCCCACCCTCCTCCCCCCATCCCCCCATCCCCCATCCATCCTCCCTGCCCCCCTCCCTGCCCCCACCCCGTCGCCCCCAGCTCTCCAGGCGCGCTCGGCGGCACCGGTATGCACCTCCTCAAGCTTCGTTCCCCTGGCGTAGGCTACACAACACAAATATATACGTTCCGCTCAGTTACAAACGCCCCTCGCCCCCCCCCATCGCCTCACCACGCGCCCGCCGCCACCTGCGCCTCCAGCTCCCCGGGGCCCCACGTGAGCGCCCCCGCAAAGAACTTGAAGTCGGCAGCCGGCAGCCGCCCGCCCTCCACCGCTGACGTGGCGGCGGCCTCGCCGGCCAGGAACACGCCGGGGCACACCTGCAGGTGGGTGGTGGGAGGGAGGGGAGGGGGTGTTAGGGGAGGGCGTGACGGTGACCCAATAAAGAAAACCCCCCAAGGCCTCCCCTAACCCGCCCCCCCCCACACACACACACCTGCACGGAGCCCTCCAAGCGGTGGCCGTGCATCAGGTGGATCACCTGGGGGCGGAGGGGGGGGAGGGGGGAGGGGGGAGAGGGGGGAGGGGGGGAGGTGGTCTGCGGGAGGGGACCGCACTGCCACATGGCGCTCGGTGGAGGGGGGGGCCGCAGGTGCCGTCTCAAACCCACACGCGCACCGCACTTCCGCATCCGCATCCCACCCCTCCCTGCGCCACCCTCCAAAGCGTCACCCTCCCCAGAGACAGCCACCCGCCGAGACCACGACGCTGCCTCCCCAACGCAGCACAGGGCACCAGAAGCGTACACGGAACAGCCGGAGCCACTGCCGGGGACTCGACCTCGGGGGACCTCGGGGGGTGCTCGGGCCCAGCCCGCCGTACGCACCTGGACCCCGCGCTGAGCCCTGCTCACGCACCGCCACACCGCACCCCCGACCTCCCTGCACCGCCCCCACCCTGCAAGACGCCCATGCCCCCCCACCCACACACCTGCTGCGCCGTGAAGCCCCCGCACACCTGCCCCCCACCTCCCCCACACACACCTGCTGCGCCGTGAAGCCCCCGCAGTAGAGCATGGAGTTGTGGAACACGCGCTGCACGGGCACACTGCCCTGGGGGGGGGATAAGAGGGGTGGGGGTTGGGGAGGGGGAGCTAACGGGGGCGTGGGGCGGAGCGGGTGGGGTGGGGGAACCGCCCCGCCGCCCCGAGTCCCTGCCCCCGTGCCAAGGCCTAATCAGGCAGGTCGCCCCCCGCACACCCCTGAGCTCTCCGCACCGTACCCCGGGGCCCCGGCCTTACCCGACCCCGGCCTCGCTCCCTCCCGCCCCCGCCCCCTGCGCACACCGCCCTCCATGCCCCAGGCCTGCCACGCCCCGCCCCCTCCCACCCACCCGGCCCTCACACACACTGGGCGCTTCCCTGGCTTAGCCGAGCAGCCCTCTGCACACTGCCCCCCCCCCGTGGACCCCCCCCCCTCGCTCCCCCCGCCCCCCCCCCCCGGCCCCCCTCACCGCCATCTCCAGCGGCAGCCCCCCCTGCTTGCGCCCCAGCACCATGCCCGTGGGGCGGTTCAGGATGAGGCCCACGCTGCCCTCCTCGGGGCTGTGGGACACCACGAACACCACCGTCTGGGGCGGGGGGGGAGAGGAGGAGTGGCAATTCTTCGAGCGGGAAACGGTAAAGCGGCGGCCCGCGAGCCCGATGCGGAGGGAAGGGGGGGGGGGCATTAGGAGCGTGGGGCGGTCGTCGTGCTGGTGAGGGGAGAGGGAGGAGGGACCAGGGGGCAGGACCGGGCACGGCGAGGCCCGGCCTTGCCGCAGGAACTCAGGAGGTGGTGTTCCCTGGCCCATATCCCATGCCTGGCCCATACCCCTGGCCAGGGCCTGTGCTGCGGTGCACTCGGCCACGCCCCCCCCCCCATCGCATGCTGCCCTCCGTAGCCCATGGCCCCCTCCGTCCGCGCGTCCTTAAATCAGAGGACCGCAGACTAGCCCAGACTAGCCCAGACAAGCCCAGACAAGCCCAGACGAGTACTATCCCCACTCCGGCCCAGGGTACGGTACCGTACGCACGCACCTGCCACAGTCGGTCATCCCCCAGCATCTGGGGGCCCTGCAGGCTGGCCAGCAGCAGGCCCCCCGCCTCGGGCAGCGGCGTGGAGTGCGCCCACAGCCCCTCGGCCGCCAGCCGCGGGGACTGCTCCTCCAGCAGCCGCCGGTTGTCCTCGGAGCGCCGGGCGCCCTCGGGCGTGCCCACTGCGCGGAGGATGCAATGGGTGTTGCGCGGAGCACTGACCTTGTGTGCGGGGCTATAACTTAACAAGGCCAGCCACAAAGCACGAGCGAGACTCCGAGTCACTTTGCGACGTGGTGCGGCTGCGAGGGCCTCCTGCTTTTCTGCGCAGCAAAGTGGTGCCGAGACAGCTGCCCGAAACCCTTGTGTGCACAGGCAGCGCTTACTTGTGCGTTGGATGAGCTTCGCCCTGAATTCGCGCCAGTCTCCAGCGACCATTGGCGGTGAGGCGTCGCTCGAGGCGTCCCCACCAGAAGGGGAGAAATTCTCGTCGAAGGCCGCTAGTCGCGTTGGACCGCGCGTTGATTTGCTGAGCCTAGGTCCTAAGCAAGCACCTAAGCGTTGCAGGCGCTGTGCTGGACATGACGCTCCACGCCAGCGCTCGTGGCTGAGCAGCCTCCCTGAGGTTGAGGCCATTGCGTTTATAAGTGTGATAGCGCTCGTGACTATTAAGACAGTAAGGAGGTGTGCGCCAAGTGCAGCGTGCGCGCGACGGTGAAGACCGACTGCCGTGCGCCACGAACCCTTGGCAAGCCGCCAGGACCCTCCGGGGCCACACGCTGCTTAGCCCGAGCACTCAGTTCGGCGCGCTGAGGACACCTGACATGCTTTCAGGTAGTTCCAAGTGTGGCCGTAGCTTCAAGTTTGTGGGGGGCCTGGGGGAGGAGTGCGGGGCAGCCAGGGGCAGATGGTGAGGGCAGAGGGTGGGCACGCCGTGGCACGCAAAGGGAGTGGGGGAGGTTGGGCGTCGCTGCTGGGACCGATACCGGTACGGTGGTGTGTGCGGGTTGCGTACGGCCCACGCCGAGGATTGAGACAGCTGGATTGTGACTGTCTGGTGTCGGCTTGAAGGCGGCCCTCAGGGATTGGAGGAGCCTGAGATGGATTGGGATTCTACAATGCCGCAGGCGCTGCTCCGCACGCCGTGACAATGCATCACCTGATGGTTTTGGTCCAGTCACGATCAATCCAACGGTTCGTCTTGTCTGCACACCCCAACCATGCTAGTTCTCAAGTCAAAGCCGTTTGCGCATGGACCTTTGACGCCCCTGCCGGTACGAAATATGCATCCCTGAATGCCCCCGGCTCAATCAGTGTGGCGAAACCAGAATGCGAGCGGCGTTGCTCACTGCTAGCTAGCTGACTGAAGAGGACTGCAGCCCTCCGTATCAGTCGGCCGCATTCACTGGGACGGCATTCACACAAATGATCGCATCCATAAGTCTTCCAAGCACGTTCCTTCGCTGAGCTCTAGTTCACGGGCACCCGTTTAGTGTTCCTCGTAACGACACGACAGCGTACTGCGCCCAATGGCGGAGCAGAGCGGCTTCCCTTTCGCTCTCCCAACCAGGCCACCTGGCCACGTGCCGCTTGCCTGCCGACCGCACCGTACCTCTACGGCGCCTCCCTCCTCCATACGCCACCAGGCTTCGCAGAGCACTGCGCCGGGATGAGGGACATAGCAGCGGTTTCCCCTGCCACCCACCAGGGCCACCCGCGGACCGCGGACCTCCGGCTCCCGGGCACACGGGCACACGGCACCAGCCACACGCGCTGCCTGCCTGAGGCTGTGCCGACGCCAGTGCGGCTGCCGCTGCGGCTGCCCCTGCACGTTCGCCCGCGCCAGCACTTGTCCCCGCGCTGGCCCCTGCCGGTGCGGCTACGGCTGCGGCTGGAGGGAGGCCTGGGCCCTCGGCGGCGCCAGGACGGCCGCCGCCGCCGCCCCCACGCCGCCGCTCTCCTCGTCGCAGCTGACCAGCACCGCGCCCGAAGTCTCCAGGTCGAACCCCCCCGAGCCCAGCCCCCGCGGCGGGGCGCCCGAGCCGCCCCCGCTCGCCCCCCCGGTCCCCTGGCTGCCCCCGTCCGCCCCCCCCAGGTCCGGCGAGTGCAGCAGCAGGGACAGGCGCTTGGCGAGCTCGGCGGCACCCGGGCGCTTGCGGGGGTCCTGGGGTGGGGTGTGAGGGGGTGTGGGGTGGAGGGGGTGTGGGGTGGAGGTGGGGTGGGGTGTGAGGGGGTGTTTGTTGCTGATCGGGATCGCGCCGGCGCCAGAGAGGAAAGGGAGGGAGCGGCGTGTGGCAGGCGAGCGGGGTGCGGTGGGCGAGGCGAACGTGTCCCCTTCTCGGCCGCACCTTTTCCCAGCACCGCGCAATGAGCTTGGTGAGGCGGGGCAGGAACCTGAGGGCAACAGCGAGGGGGGGGGGGGAGTCGGCTTGCAGGCTCCTCCCACACGCGCGCAGAAACTTCGACCGTGGCGGCCACCAGGGGTCACCTGAGGTTGTCCTCGGGGATCCTCAGCCGCTGCTCCTCGTACCCCACAGCCAGAGCCACCTGGGGCGGGGAGGGAGGGACGGGGGAGGGATGGGGGTGAGTATCGGAGCATTGGAAGGAAAGGTAGAGGTGGGGGTGAGCCCTGACGAGTTGGAAACCGCAGGGGGCACAAGGACATGGCGCCAGCCCGCGAGCCCGCTGCGCACCCCCACCCCCAACCCCACCCCCGCCCCCACCTGGATGGGTGTGAGCCCCCGCCAGGGCCGCTCCCGAGCCAGCATCTCCCACAGCAACACGCCGAACCTGGTGGGCAGGGGGTTGGGGGGGTTGGGGGTGAGGAGGGGGCGGATGGTTGTTGAAGCTGCGGCACCGATGCCCGGCGGGCGGCAGCCAGATGTCAGTATAAATGCACAACCTTCTAGATGCGGTTCCGAGCCCTGAGCCCTCACAGGCCCCTCCCCTTTCACCCCCACCCCCACCCCCAATGCCGCTCACGAGAACACGTCCGCCTGGTGCGTGATGGGCACTCGGTCGGGTGCGGAGGCGTCCAGGGAGGCGGAGAAACACTCGGGGGCCTGGGGGGGGGAGGTGGGGGGGAGGGGGGTGGTTGGTTGAGGGAGAGCAGGGGATGATTGGGGCAGATTGGGGGTGAGTGCGGAGGGGAAAGCTGGCAGGCAGGCAGGTACCTGGAACGAGCGTCCGGTGCCGCCCACCCCAACCCCCGCCCGCCCCCCGCCCACCATGTACTGCACGGTGCCCGCCTCGGGGTTGGCGGTGTGCACGGTGGAGGCCCACAGCCGGGAGAGACCCTGGGGGGGAAGGGGGATGTGAGGGCGAGGTGAGGAAAGTGGCACAGAGATCCACCCAAAGCAGAGACTACACGGAGAGCCGAAAAGCTGACATATGCACGAGCGAGAGGGGGGGGACCGGCGGGCCGAAGCAGCCTGCTCACCAATCGTCTGCCTCCTACCCCCCCCTCCCCCCGCTCACGAAGTCCGTCAGCTTGGCGGTCCCCGATGCATCCAACAGCACGTTGGCGGGTTTGAGCTGCGGGGGGGGGGATGTATTGGGGGGGGAGGCCGTATTGTATTTCAGACGGCGGCCGGTGGCAGTAACAGAGGAGGGGCGGTGTGTCGGCGGTTGGTGCGTCTGCTAGCCCCCCCGACAGCCAGCCCGGCGCTCTAGGGAGCCTGGGCACGCCATGCAGCCGCGAGGAAGCCCCCCCGCCCGCTATCACCCCCTTCACATTGCCTTGACCCCCGCCACCGCGCGACCCACGTCTCTGTGAATGACCGTCGGGTGGAGGTAGGCCAGGCCCTGGGGGGGAGACGGGAGAGGGGCCGAGGAAGGGGGGGAGGGGAAAGGAGTGAGGCCGAGCGACGTCAGTGCGGGGGCAAGGCAGCGGCCCAAATGCATGCGCCAAAGTAGCCCACACCCCTCTACCCTCGTCTGCCCGCCTGGTTCCCTGGCCCCTCCCCCCCTCACCGCCGCAATGTCCCGTGCGATCCGCACCACCGCCCGCAGCGGCAGTCCCTCGCCCTCGTGGCAGGCGCGGGCCAGGTTGGTCACCATGAGCTCCTGGGGGGGGGGCGAGTGACGGAAACGGAGGGTTTTACCCACAAGAGCGCGAGCAGGGAGTGGTGGTACGTGTGAGGAGTGACAAGAACGTGCCACTACAGCCTCGGCCCCTTCCTGTCCCCCCCTTCCAGTCCCCCTCCCCCCACGTGCCACCCCCCCACCTCCACGAGGAAAGCCTCGTCCCCCGCCGGGGTGCTGCCAGCGCCCAACAGCGCCACCTGGGGGGGGGGGGAAGAGGGGGTGGAGCGGGAGCGTTGAGGGGGAGGGAAGGAGAGGAGGGGGCAGGCGCGGGGACGGGTGGGGGCACGAGCGGAGCGTGCAGGAGTGCGGCTGTCGGGCGGGCAGCACCGCAACCCGTAAGGGTCCTAGACCGCCCCTAGGCCCGCCCACAGGGCCCGCTGAGGCCCATGCAAGGCCCCCCAAGGCCCGCGCAAGGCCCACGCCAGGCCCCCGTCTCACGATGTTGGGGTGCTGGCAGCGGGCTAGGATTGCCACCTCCTGCAGGGGGGGGGGGGGGGAGGAAGGGGGGTAGGGTGGCGATGATCGCTTGAACGAATGCGCACCGAGGTCCAGAGCGGGGATGGGGGGGAGGCGTGTGGTGCTGGCAGGCGCTGTCATCCCCTTCGCTCACTCCCTTTTACCCCCCCCCCTTTCCCCCCAGCTGCTACCTGCTTGAGCGACTTGAGGTTGTTATCGGCAAACCCTCCTCCCAGGCCCGTTCCCGTGCCTGCCCCCCTCCCTTCAGACCCGACATCCTTCCCGCTCGAAAGCATACCCTTCAGACCCCTCCACTGTTGCCCTCGAACCCCTACCTGCCCTCCAACTATACACACGCACCTGTGCTTAGAACCGGCCGGCTACCCGCCGCGCACACGCTTCCCCGACTAACACGAGCAGCCATTCACATACGCACCTGCTTCAGGGACTTGAGGTTGTCGTCGGTGCCCCCCAGCACGTCGCGGTGGAAGAGCTTGCAGGCCACGGGCCGGCCGTCGGGCAGCTCACCCTTGGGGGGGGGCGGGAGGGGTTTGGGGATGGGGGTAAGGGAGGGGGGTGTTGGAAGCTGAGCGGGCGGGCGTAGGGAGAGGGCGGTGCGCGGGGGATAAAGCTCCATGCGTCAGCGGGGCGGGCAGCGGGACGTTCAGCATGCTCCCGCCCCCGCCCCCACCCCGCCCCACCTCGAGCACCGTGGCGAAGGTGCCCCTCCCCACCACCGCCTCCCGGCTCGCCACCACGTCCGTCCCGAACACCAGGTTGAGCGGGATGGGCGGGGGCCCGCCGCCGCCGCTGCCGCCGCCCGACAGCGCGGACGCGGGCAGCAGCGGGTTCACGATGGCGCCCTCCCGGCTGGCAGCGGCCACGGCTGCGGCCACGGCGGCCGCCGTGCCGGACTGTGGGGGCAGGGGGGGAGGGGCAGCGGTGGGGGGCAGAGGGGGTTGGGGCGGTGGGGATCGGGTTTGGGGGCATCCCACCCATCCCTCCAAAGCCATCCCTCCACCCATCCACCCCCGCCCCCCACCTCGTTCACCCATCTACCATCCTCGTACCCCAAAGAACGGTAACCGATCCGTTCAACGGTTAACGGTTTTGAATGTGCAAAACCCACCTGCGCCGCGCCGCTTGTTGTGGACCTGGGCCCCGCCAGGAGGTGCCGCTGGGAGCCACTGGCGCCCCCGGCCCCCCCCAGCAGCGAGTGCGAGGCGGCACGGAACGAGGGCGCCGCGGACAGTCCCCCCGGGGTGCCGCCGCCGCCGCGCAGGGGCGGGGCTGCGGCCCCGGCGGCTGAGGCCCCGGGCTGCCCCTGGGAGCCGCCTCCCTCGGTGGAGGCCCATGCGCTCGAGGAGGCTGCGGGGCGGGCAGGGGGGGAGAGGTGTTTGGGAGGGGCGCAGAGGTGCACGTGGTCGAGTTCGGGGTCAGGAATTGCTCCAGCTCGCAGTATCAACCTCCCCCCTTTCGGGCACATATATCATCCCCACACAGCCACAGCCCGATCAGCACGCCCCGCCTCCAGCGCCCCCGCCCCCCTTCCCCCCCGCCCCCCGCCGCACCCGTGCCGAACCGCGGCGTCCCGTTGCTGCCCCCCACCGCCGCCAGCGCCGCCGGCGGCGCCGCCAGGGCCTGCAGAGTGCGCAGCGGCGCTCCGCGGGCGTCGCTGGCGGCCGAGGTGGCCGATCCCGTGCCGTTGCCCGTTCCCATGCCCGTTCCCATGCCCGTTCCGGCGGCGGCGGATGCGGAGGCGATGAGCGCAAGGGCCTGGTTGTGGCGCCCCGCGGAGTCCAGCGCTGGCGACTCACTGCGCGCGGGGGCAGGGGCGGGTGGGTTTGGCGGCGGCCGTGTGAGGGGGGGGGTGCATGCGCGTGCCAGGCGGCGTGTGCGAGAGCCCCGTGGGGCGGCGGTGAGCACATGCGTGTGGGTGCGTGTGGGTGGGCGTGGTCAATGCCACAGCCCAAGGCTTCTCCCTCGGCCTTCCCCGCGCCCCATCCGGCCCTCACGGCCTTTTCCGCCGGTAGAGGCAGAGCACTACGTACAATGCCGCACCCCCACAGCACCCCCGCGCACCACCCATGTCGCCCCGCCCCCGCTCACAGTGCGGAGCTGCTGGTGCGGTCGGGTCCCTCCCCCGGGCCCCCGCCGGCCTCGCCCTGCTGCAGACACGTGGCCGAGGCCTTGCGTCCCACATCCACCGCCACCGCCGCAGCGGGGGGGAGCGGGGGGGCGCCGGAGACCGAGGCGGAGGCGGAGGCGGAGGCCGCGAGGGCCCCCTTGCCGCCCTTGGGCCCGAGCGCGGCGGCGGCGGCGGCGGCGCCGCCGCCTGCCGCACGCCGCCGGCGGTACAGTACGGCGCCGCCGAGGAGGACGAGCAGCAGCACGCCTGGAGGGGCCGGACGGGGCCGGACGGGGTTGGGCTAACCCACGGAGCCTGCCTGTGTGCTTCCTCGCCCCGAGGCAGCCCCTCGCTGCATCCAGCGCCCCAGTCGCCCACATGCTTTCAATCGCTGTGCCGGCCCGCCGTTTGCACCCACTCACCTCCCACAACGCACGGCACCACGATAGCCGCCAGGGGCACACCGCCTCCGTCCGAGCCGGAGGGCTGGGGAGCGGGCGAGGAGGGCGAGGGCGCGGGGACTGCCGCGGGGCTGGGGCTGGGCACGGGGCCCGAGCGTCCTAGGTCGTACGTGTCCCACTCGCTCACTGCAGTGGGAGGGGGAGGGGGAGGGAAAGACGCGTGGGAGGCCCCAGTCTGGCGAGGGCATGGCCCGACAACATGGGCCCGAGCCACGGCACACGCGGAGGTTCACCTCCCACCCTGACAACACGCTGGCCCCGACCCCTGCGCCCCCGGCCGCCCCCCCCCCTACCCCCCTCGCCATGCACTGTGTTTGGCTGCCACCAGGACCCCCCACCCCCCGCCCCCGGCCTCCTGCCCGATCCCCGGCCCAGGACCCCCGACCTCCGACCTGCCGCTCATCGGCTTCCACTTTGTTTACGATCACCCCCACCCCCACCCCGTACACACACGCTTCGTTTGATCAACGATCACCCCATACCCCCCCCCCCCCCGCGCTGCAACCCACTGTTGTTGGCCGACACGGCCTCCGCCACGCAGGCTGGCAGGCCCTTGGCGCCCACGCACTCGAGCGACACGAACGTCTCACACACGAACGAGGTGTTGAGGTTGAGGACCTGGGGGAGGGGAGGGGCGGAGCGTGATGGTGGGGAGGGTTGGGGGCCGGCCGCAGCCGACCCACATGCGCTCGCCCCGTCCTCCGCTCCCCAGAGGACCCCAGGGAACCCCAGGGAACCCCAGGGAACCGGGGAAGAGCGCAGTGCACGGCGCAGCCCCGGCGCACAGCCCGCGGCGGCCCGCCGCGTCCGGCACACAGCCCCCCAGCGCTAGCCAGAGGCAGACCCGCTCGCCACCGTTGAAGGCAGCAGCAAGCCTCAAGCTCAGCTGGCCAGGGCCCTCGCCGCAGGGCCGCCTCGTCCACAATGATGCCCCAGGCCCAGCCCGGGCCCGCGTGGGGCCCCGTACGGTACGGCACTCACGCTTCCCAGGTTGACGCGGATGCCCGTCGGATCCAGGGTGGAGCCCTGGATCGCATAGTCCGCCATCATGACTGATGCGTTCCAGCAGCGCTTGTCGGGCGTCAGGCCCGGTCCGGGCCCAGTGGGGACCGGCACCGAAAGGTTCGCTATGCAGCGGCCCTCCGGCAGATAAGTCACCACCTGGGCCCCGGGGGAGAAGGCCATCGGCCGGGGCACCGCTGGAGCGTACTGCGGTGGAGGTATTGGGGGGGGGAGGAAAGGGCGCGGAAGGGAGGGATGGGTGGAGGAAGGGGTGAGGCACGAGAGCTCGGGGGGTGTGGGCGTGCTTCGCTGCCTGGCCCTTCACATCGGGCTGTCCTGTGAGCCCCTGCCGCCCCCCCCGCTTTTGCTGCTGTTAGCCCCTCCCACGACCCGCCCTGTGGCCCCGCCCCGCTTGCCTTTAGAGTGATAGCGATGGGAACACACATCGCGTACGACAGCGTGCAGTTCCGTACAATGAAGACACTGTTGTCGCCCATCGAGAAGAAGTCTGGGTGGGGGAATGGGGCATGGGCAATGAGGAATGGGCCGGCGGAGGAGAGCACACATGCGGGCGCGCAAGGGCCATGCACTTTAACCTCCGCACAGGGTAAGCAGCAGCGTAGTTCAGCAATCTCAGTAAGCAGTGGCAGCGGCAGTGCGGCAGTGCGGCAGAGCAGTGCCCATCCCCTTCGCCCTTTTCCCAATCTTCTATTCCACGGGGTCGCTACTGACCGACGGAGGGTGCTGACGTTGCCGAGGGCTGCCGCACGCGAGTCATGACCAGCGACTCCAGCGTCAGCGTGCTGACGCCGCCAATGGCAGCGCGGCGCTGTGAGGAGGGCGGGAGAGGAAGCGGAGCGGCGGGACGAGGAGGGAGGGGGGGTAGGCAGAGAGCGCTGTGTGCGCGGAGGACGCCGCAATACCCCCGTGAACCCTCAAATGCAACTAATTAGCTTATGTTGGAGTCCAAGAGGGGCGAAGCCGCTCCGAAACCGGCCACCTAGCGAAGTGGCACACCCATGTTGATGGTTTCTCCCGTAGCACCGTTCGCAACGAGCGCACACCCTACCTTGAGGAAGGCTGCATCGAGAACAGTGTATGAATGCTCTCCTCGGATGGTAAGGTTGCGCTGCACGCTCACACGCTCTTCTTGGAGACCCGCGGTGAACGCCTCTACGACACTCTGCTGCATTGTGAAACCGTTTCCTGTGATAATGATGAGGCTGCAACTTGAGTTGTCCAGCGCCTGGAGGAAGCCCAGTGTGTTCGCAGCGCGGCATTCCAGCTCTGGAGCCGCAGGCTGCTGTCCGCTCGCCAGCAATGAGCAGCTCGCCACGAGGAGCAGGCGCAAGGGCAGCGCCAGGCCAGGCGCTGCGCCCATTCTGAGTCTCTTGAGCATCACTTTGTCCCCCATAGAACGCCACCACGTTTCGCGTCGGCCATTGTATGCTAGCTCACCTAGTTATAAGGCAGCGTCCATAGATGGACGTCAAAGGTGAGGTATAACAGCCTGGGCTCGCGCGGAGGCGTTCGTGAACGGCCAAAGTGCGCGACTTGTAAGGATCGATGCTTGGTGTGCTGTGATGTGTGGCATGACCATCAGCGCTCCTGCCTGAACACAGGACCCGTCGGACGGCGGGCACCGGTGTTTCGTACTAAGTGCCCGGCCATTCCCGCATTCCCGCGCGTGGTCACCGTCAGCTCACCATGCTCGAAACAGCTTGCTCCGACCGTGTACGGTCACAGTTCTAACGCAGATGCCGCACGGGGGCCGTACCCAAACGGGACAAACGGTCTGTTACCGGCGGCCGGGGCCCCAACGCGCCGACAGTCCTCCCGTTGAAGAGCCCCCAAAGGCGGTCACGTTGTCACACGCTGACGCCAGCTGTCACACAGTTCTACACTGCTGGCCGTCCCGGGGTCGGGCTCGTGGCCGGGACCCGGGAGCCGTGTCAGGGGCACGTTCTGAGGCAAAGAAAATCTGCTCAGCACGCCCACCCGCAACCCTCTCACTTGTACCTGACAAAAGGGTGCCCGGGCCCTCGTGCTACGGCCAGTGGCGGCGCGGAGAGCGGCAGAGGCGCACCGACGGTTCCATTGGCGATGGGGTACGGTCACAGCACCACACGGCTGTGTACTGCTCGCCCCAGCGCACGACGTCCGCTCATGACGCAGTGCTCCGTCTGGGAGCCCACGGCTGATGCCCTACTCAGTGCAACAACACAAGCCCGTGCCGCAAACCCCGAGGCCCCCCCACGTGCCTGTCCTCGCCCCCCCCAGCCGCAACCTGCAACACAGTCAACAGCTGCGCCGGCCCCGCAGCCCGGGCCCCATGGTCCACGCCCCGGCTTGCGTCCAACACCACACAAGCGCCGCCTAGCCCACGACCCCGCCCAGAGCCCGGGCGGGCTACAGCCTCCGAACTGGCTCTAAGTCACTGACACCTATTGGCCTGGCCTCGCCTGGCCTCACAGCGGCTTCAGCCCAGGGCTGAGAGCCCAGGGCTCCTGAAGCTGCCTCTGGAGCTCGGGCCGGACTATGCCCTACACGGCTACGCCCACAACCAAGCGCTTTTGCTACCGGTACGTTGGTGTCATCTAACCCCGGGGCCCAGGCCGCGCCCGGGATCCGCGTACTGGCTGGGCCCGGCCGGGCCCGGGTCAGGCCCCCCGCAGGCCCGCCTCAGTCCACGCGCACGATGGCAGGATCGTGCTCCTTGAGGTACACTTCCAGATCCGTGATGCCCAGCTTGCCGTACATGAGGCCCTCGGGTACGGCATAGCTACAGGCAGATTGCGCATGGGGGAGCGAGGGCCGCAAGAGGGGCGTGGGAGGAGCGTGTGACCTCAGCGATAGGACGCACCCGCGCACGGCCGCGCTCTAGAAAACTTTCAACCCTCTCGAGGGTCCCCTTTGCAGCTGCTCGGTGTCGACATGCCCGTCTCGTGCGCGGCTGCTTCACCTGCACGATGCGGCTTCTTGCCACGTTGTTCTCATCAAACCCGCGCACGGGGCACCCCGTCCACAGCCCCCCACGTGTGGCCCCAGTGCCCCCAAGTGCCACGTCACCGGCCACCCCGCTGCCCCCCCCGTGCCCCGCGCTCACGCGTGCAGCTCGTCCTTGTCCCGTGCCTCGCCGTACGCCTGGTCGTCGTACAGCAGCTCGGCCACGTGCTCCAGGAAGCGCAGGAAGGGGCCGGGGCGCAGGCGCAGGTGCTGGTCGCCTGGGGGCCGCGGGGGGGTGAGGGCGGGGGGGGGGGTCAGGCAGGGGTGGGCGGGCGGGCGAGAGTACGGGAGAGTCCCTGGGTAGGGGCCTGGCCAGCACGGGCGAGGCGAGCGAGGCTGCCCGTCTGGACGCTCCAGACGGCTGCATGCACTGGAGCCAACCCCTAGCCGCCGCCACACGCGCCACGCCTAGGCGCCGCCAGAAATACACACACGCGCCCACGGTGTGGCTGGGCTACCGGTACGGTACGCGAGTGACAGCGCCTACCGGCCGCCCCGCCTGGACTCACGCGCGAAGAAGGCGGGGTCCCAGCGCACGTTGGCGGCGGTCATGCTCTTGTTGCGGAGGGCGGCCTCGATGTCGCCCTGGGGGGGGGGGGGGCGGGGGAAGACGGGGCGGGGGTGGGCGAGCGAGGAAGTGAGGGGGAGGCTGGTAGTAGGAAAGGGGGGATGAGTCAGATGGATGGGTGGGAAGAGGATGGATGGGAAGAGGATGGGTGGGAAGAGGAGGGGTGGGTGGGAAGCGGGCGTACGCAGAGGGATGTGCCCCGCGCCTGCGCGCCTCGCGTGCATCACTTCCATTGCCTGCCCTGCCGCCCGCAACCCCCACCCCCCTCCACGAAGTCTTGCCCTGGCCCCGGGCCCTCCCTCCCCCTCCCCCATCCCACCACCTCCACCCCGCATCCTCTTGCACTGCTCCTCGGCCCCTGCTGACCCGTGCCCACCCCGCACCCGCCTCGACCCCTGGACCCCACCCTCGCCACGCACCTTCCTGCACTGTTCCTTGTCCTCCACGTTGTAGGCAAAGTACTTGACCACGTCGCGGTTGCGCTTGTGCTGCGAATGGGTCCAGGCAAGCATAGGAAGGGTTGCGCTCTGGAAGACGGCGGGAGGAAAGCGTATGCCCCCCCTCCGCCCTCGCCCTCGCCCTTGCTTCCCCCCCCGCCCCCCTCCCACCCGGGAAGCCCACCTGCACCGGCATGTACTTGTCGGGCCAGCTGGCGTGGTGGGAGCCAAACCTAGGGGGGGAAGGGGGAAGGGTAGGGCATGGGGGGGAGGAATCAGGCAGGAGATGGTCGGGTGGCGGTTTTGGTTCGATAGGCTCCGCAGAAGGGTCTTCGCGAAGTCATGGGGGGGGCCAAGGTACAGCCCCCTCACCGGCAGGGGCGGATCTCCACCAGTGCACTCGAGCGCTGCGGAGAGGGGGTGGGGGCCAGGGGCCAGGGGTTGGGCGCAGGCGCGAGTGGGGCGCGGGCCTCAGGCGGGTTTGAAGTCCGCATCAGACACGCGTCCCAACAGTTGTGGCCCCCTTCAGATGTTGAGCCCGGAAGCCCCCCAGACTGACAATAGCAATCTCGAACTCCCTCCCCCCTCCCCTCCCCCCCTCTCGCCTGCCTCATGAACCAGCTGTTGGTGGCCCCCGCCCCGTGCAGTACGGCAAGCACGTGGGCCCCGCGGACCGCCGCCACGTTGGACAGAAACTGGCCCCCGCCCCCGGCCCTGCCAGAGGGGGAGGGAGAGGCCTCCCCTGAGGAGGCGGAGGGGGCGGCTCCTGCGCTGAAGGAGGTGGCGGCGCAGGCCAGGCGCCGGAAGGGGCCCGCGGAGAAGCCTGGGGGTAGGAGGGCATTTTCGGGTGGAGGTGGTGATGGAAGTCAGGGGGGGAACACAAAGGAGTGTGTTGAGAGGCAGGGACCGCGAACCCGTCACCCCCTCACCACCCCGCCTCACTCTTTCTGCGCTTCTCGCATGCATCCAGTAGCTCCTGCAGCCACCGCGACACAAGGACTGCTTGGGAAAAGTATGAAAGGGATTGAGGGGTTCGCGAGTACCGACGTTCCTCGCTAGCTACCCGCCCTAGGCGCCCCCCCTGGAGGGTACTGATTAGTTGCCTGCAAACCTCCCCCCGGCACTCCACTCCACACCACACCACCCACCCACACCCACACCCCCACCCACCCACCCACCCACACCCCCACCCACCCACCCACCCCCCCCCCCCCCCCCCCCCCCCCCCCCCCCCCCCCACACACCACCCCCCCCACACACACCACCCCCTACCCCGGCCCCCTGCCCCGCACCTGTATGTTCTTGATGTTGCGCACCGGCCCGTGCCGCGTCTCGATCAGCACCCGCAGCGTGGTGTTGTCGCGGGGGTCGGGGCCCGCGTCCAACCCCTTGCCCTCCTGCGCCCCCGCACTGCCGCCCCCACTGCTCCCCCCGATGCTGCTGCCCCCGCCCCCCCAGCTGATGGGGCTGGGCGGTATGAGCTTGGCTTGCGACAGGGAATCCACCACCTGTGGAGACGTCGGGGTTAGGTGCATACTCGTGGGACATAGCTTGGGATGACGGGCCCGTTGGGGGGTTGCAAAGTCGGGCGCCTGCGCGCCGTGAGCCGCTAGGCGCAGGAAGCGGGACGCCGCTGGAGTGCTCGGCAGTGGCATGCTCTGCAGCCGCAACCTGCCAGGGACCCCTCCCGCCACCCCTCCCCCCCCACCTTGCCCGCTACTATGGACAGTAGTGTGCCCCCGCCCGTCTGGATGCCCCACCGGCACATGGCCAGCTGGAGGGGGGGAGGGGGCGGGAGAGGGAGGGACCGGGGTCGGGGCGGACAGCGCGGCCTGGCGTGCAGGGCTCCCCCACGGCCCCCGCCCCCGGATGCCTACACAACCGTAGTCCCAGCCAACCAGACATACCCCGTTGCGCTCGAGTGGTAACAAAGACACGACCCTCTCCCTCGCTCCTATCCTCCCCCCCACCCGCTCGAAGCAGTGCGGCTGCGATGGCTCCGGGGACCAGGGCACGGGACGCTCCCGGCCCGCCTGCTCGTCCCACGAGCCACGTGCGCCCAGGTCGTTGGCCGTTATGATAGGGTAACGGCTGCGGGTTTTATGGGGGGGGCCGCAAGGATGTGGATCATGGTTGGATTGGAAGGGCTGACTGGGGGTACTGACTAATGGGGCGCCTAAGCCGGACAGGGGAGGAGAGGGAGGGGTCGTGTGTCCGCCGAGCGGGCAGTGCTGACTTGGGGCACTGGGGCTCTGCGTAGTTGAGCGGCCTGAAGCCGGCCGTGCAACCCCCCGTCCGTACAGTACGGCAGCACGCACCTGTACGGCATGAGCAGGAAGGAGTGGAAGGGCGCCAGGCCCAGGCCCTGGGGAGTCAGGACCGCCAGCGTAATGCGTGTGTCTGCGTGACGAAGGGGGGGGGGGCGTGGTGGCAAATGTCTGTCGCGGGATGACGTTTGTCGAAGGACGGCTCCGGCGTGTGTTCTGTCCGGAGGGCGCCCCAGCGTTCCCTGTGCAATGCATCCCCGCTTCAGTATCATGGGCCCCGCCAGGCCCCACCCAGGCCCAGCTGGTCAACCGCCGACACCGTCTTGGCGAAGAATCTGGGGAGACATGGGCCCGGGGGTGGGTCAAAGAGCTCGCATGTTGGGAGCGGTGACCGGCAACCCGCGGAGAGGTCCCAGGCAGGGCAAGGACGGAGGGGAGAAGTAAGAGGTGTGTTCAGGCTGTGGATCGCATCCATGGCATGCATGTGTTGCAGTACATCGTGCCTGCCTGCCGTACCGCACCGTGCCGTACTCACTCGCCCAGGTTGTACGGGAAGTCGCACACGATGATGACCGGCAGTGTGTGGTTGGTGAACACGGGGCTGGCCAGGGCGGGGGTGGGCTCGGCGGAGGAGGCGGGGCGCAGCGAGAGACGGTAGGGGTCCATGTGCCCCGCCAGGGCGTCTGTGTTGGCCTCCAGGGCGGCTGGGGGGTGGGGGTGGGGGGGCAAGGGGCCGGTTGGGAGGTAAGGTTAGGGGAGGTGGGCACCCCCAAACAAGCCTTCTCAGCATCTCTCAAGGTCCCGACGGCCCCGGGAGCCCGGACGGCCAAGTGCTCCACACTGCCGCCACAACAACATCCCCGCCTACCGAAACGCCCATCTGCCCCAGATCTTCTACCCCCTAGCCCCCACCCCGCAAACCCCTACCCCACCCCCACCCGGGAAGTTCCACTGCTCCAGGGCGGGTAGCTCCGGCAGCGCCTCCCGGTGGGGGTTGGCGATGGAGTAGCGCCAGGCGTGGGTCACCAGCGTCTCCTGGAGGGGTGGGGGAGCGGGGTTTGGGGGCTGGGTGAAGGAGAGAGTGGCGCAGGGCCGCAGGGGCCACGATGTGCCATCTGGCATGGCCCCCCCCCCCTGGGCCCCGCCCCCTGCTGCAGATGCCTTTGAACCAACTTGACTCCTTGCCCCAGCCCCCAGGACTGGCAGCCCGTCATGCTGCCCCCAGGCCTCCCTTTACCCTCCACTTTCCGTTCCCTCACCATGTGCCTGTCCCAACACTCTTGCCGGATCCCCCCCGCTTCAGCACCGGGTGCAGGATGATGCGCCGCAACCTACCTCCCTACCTCCTCTCGTTCTGCCTCCCCCTCCCTCTCCCCTCCCCTCCCACCCTACCCCCTCTCGTCCTGCCTGCCCCTCATCCCATGGCACCCGGTGCATGCAGATGCTCCCCATCAATGTATCTCACCCCATCTTGGCTCCCCTCCCTCCCCCTCCCTCCCTCAACCCTCCACCACCCCCAAACCCGGGCTTCCGCACCTGGTGCACGCAGATGCGCCGCAGCGTGACGCAGTTGGCGCGGGGCAGGTCATCCCGGGCCAGATGGGGATCGTCGGGGTCGCTCACCCAACTGTCCTCCTGCTTGCTATCGCTACTTCCATAGCTACCGCTATCGCTAGTGCCCCACTTCGAGCTGCTGCCGTCCTTGTCGCTGCCCTTGCCCTTGCTCGACTTGGACCGGGCGAGCCGCCGGTGCGCTGGCAGCGGCAGCTCTGAACTCCCCGTGACGCTGCCGTCGAGGGGGAAGGTGGCGGAAGCTGGGGCGCTGTCGGTCAGGGCTGTTGCGAAGGGGGGGCCGCGGCCGGGTGGGGTGCACCCGGGGAGGAGGGCGCCCAGCAGGAGCAACGCGTGCAGCATCCCGACATGGCGGACCGCCACGCGTGACGGGCGGGCGTGCGCCCCGCCAGCGTGCGCCCACATCAGCGCATCGCTTGTTGGCTACGGGTCCACCGCTGGCGGCTTCATCGGGCCAGCGCCCACCGCACTGCGCTGGGTCGATCGATGCCGGGGTTGGGCTTCCAGAAGAGCTAATTTAGTCGCAGACGCGTTTTGCGTACACGCCAGCAACAGTAAGGCCGTGTAGATGGTGCAATTGCAGAGAGAAGGTGCAGCGCTGAGGTTATCTCAACGTGTAGAGGTAACAGAGAGACGGCCGCTCCCAAATGGCGTGGGAGAACGGAGCTGGAACGTTGCAGTCAGCTGCAGCGGTGACGGCGCGCGTACACTCGGCTTTGGCGCAACGAATCCACGCAGCTGTCCCCGCCCGCCTTGCTCGAAAGCCCCCCGTTCTCCCCGGGCGTGCCCCAGCCTTGCAGAATTTATACGTATACGTGCAGTGTTTTCCTGCAAGTCCCCCTCTCGCGACTTGGGTTTTGATAGACGACACGGTCGACCATAGGACTGGAGAAAGGCGACCTTAGCTTCTAGCTGACTAGGAAGACAAATCAACAATTGAGCACCAACACGCACCGCCTAAGCTTTATTCCAGCGTCCGCGCGTCCTTGGCGAGCATGCCGAGCGCGCGCTGGGACAGAGGCTTTGCGGCCTCATTCCTCCCCATATAACATGATACTAAACTTCTCTGACGGGGCGTCATGAGCGGGGCGCGCTGCTGGCGACGTGGTCGCGCCCACAGGCGGCATGGCCCCCCGGCATCCATCCCCCTCTGCCCGCTGCTGCTGGCGGTCCTGGCAGCCCTGGCGCACCTGACCGCGGAGGGGGCCGCAGCCTCAGCCACAGCCGCTGCCCCCGAGGGCCCGCGGCTGGACAAAAAGAAGCTCCCGAAGGGCCGCTGCCTGGTGCTCAAGAGGGTGTGCGTGCACCAGGTGGGGGAGGGCAGGGGTATGTGGAGCGGGGGGAAAGGGGGCAGGGGTATGCGGAGCGGGGGGGGGGCGGGGCTATGTGGCTGGGAGCCGGAGGAGGAGAGGGCGGGTGAGGACGCACCAGGTGCTAGCATGGCCGCTCAGAGCCCTAGAGGCGGGTGGCCGAGCGGCCAGGTGCCCTGGGCCCCGGTGGCCATGGCCAGTGAAGGGGAGGGGCTCCGGGGGTTAGTCAGCCCCGGCGCCCCATCCCCTAGAGAGCCCCTAGTCGGCGCGTGGAAACCTGCCTGGAAGCCGGAATGGGGGCGAACCCGCCAGAAGCGGAGGGGGAGTGGGAGGGCGACGGGGGGAGGGGGAGGGGGCGGGTGTGGGTGGGGGGGACGGCGGGGTGGGGTGGGGTGGGGGCGCACGCTGGGCTCGCCTGGGTCAAAGGGGTGAGGTCCTTGCAGGCCCAGGCCCAGGCCCAGGCCCAGGGTGATAGGCAAACCCAGCGTTGGGCGTTGGCTCCACGATACCATGCCCGATCCGCGCTGGGGTACTCTCTGCCCTCCCCTTGCCCTCCGTGTCCCCTTTACCTTTTACCCCCCTCGTGCCCCCCCCCCCTCCTCCGCCCCTCCCCCCCCAGGATGTGCTGGTGACCCATGACCCCGCCTTCGCCTTCGCCAACCCCCACCGGGAGGCGCTGCCGGAGCTGCCGGAGGTGGAGCACTGGAACTTCCCGGGTGGGGTGGGGGCAGGAGGGAGGGGTGGAGGCGGGGAGAAGGAGGAGGAGGAGAAGGAGGAGGAGGAGGAGGAGGAGGGTACGGGGACGGGGAGGCAAGCAAGGCTCAGGCCCCATGGCCCAGAGGAGTCTCGGTGTCCGGGGCCCAGGCAGGGAGCGCTGACGGGGCCCCGACCGAACACATAATGGGGGCACAAGTCGACGCCCGTAAGCCGAGCGGCCTACAATCACGAAGTCACGGTATCACCCCCGCCGCCATCTGACCCCTCCCCTCCCGCTTACACACCTTCGCCCCCTCCCCTTGCCCTTTCCTTTCAACCCCCCCCCCCCAGTGCCCCTGGACGCCAACGCTGACGCCCTCAAGGGCTCCATGCCCCCCCACCGCCTGCACCTGCGACCCGCCTCCTCCGCCGAGCCCACCCCCGCCCTCGCCCACCCCGCCTTCTCCAACGCCACGCTGCCAGTCGTGTTCGCCTGCGAGTTTCCGTACAACATGGGCGAGTGAGTACCGTACGGCACCCCGTGCTGGTGTGTGCCTCGCACTCCCCCGTATCTTGCCTCTCTATGCCCCTTGGTCGGAACAGCACACTATGCAATCCGCCCTTCCCCTCGATGGCTCATTGCTGCTGTCATTCTGACACGGACAAGGGCATCAGCAGTGAACTCCCATTACCTGATACATCTCAACCCCCCACCCCCACCCCCACCCCCACCCCCACCCCCCCACCCCCACCCCCACCCTCCCAACCCCCTGGTCAGGTTCTTCCTGCGGACGGTGCAGGACCTGGAGGCCCTCCAGCTGGGTGGGGCCGCGAGGGGGGGGGGAGGGAGGATTGGCCGTCGAGGGCGTTGACAGGGCCAGGGGTCCATTCTCGGAGCGGGAAGACGGACGTGGGGCAAGGCTGGGCCCGAAGTCTCGGATGCAAGCGGTAGCACCTGCGTGCCCGCTTTGTACCCTCCCGTTACCAGACACAGCCTCCCGCCCTTGCTTCTTACATAGGGTCAGCACATCCTCCCCCTCCCCCTTTCCCCTCCCCCCCCCCCCCCCCCAGACGACCGCGTAACGCTCGTGGTCCAGCTACCCCTGGGCCTGGGCCTGGCGCCTTTCCACCGCTTCCTGACGCTGCCGTACAGGTGGGTGCCGTACGACACCGCCGTACGGTGGATCGCGGCCGTGCCCGAACCGCAGCAACGTCGGACCCTAAAGCCCACACGTTGCTCCAACCAACAGTTACTCAGCTGGGCAACTGCAGGGCTGTACGGTAGCTCCGAAGCTGGAGGGAGGATCCTCCCTGGCCCACCTCCTTATGTCTGCCTACCCCCCTCTCTCCCTCTCCCCCCCTCCCCCCCCCCTCCCTGCCCTCTCCCTCTCGCCCCCTCCCCCTCCCTCCCTCCCCTCCCCTCCCCTCCCCTCCCCTCCCCTCCCCTCCCCTCCCCTCCCCTCCCCTCCCCTCCCCTCCCCTCCCCTCCCCTCCCCTCCCCTCCCCTCCCCTCCCTCCCCTCCCCTCCCCTCCCCTCCCCTCCCCTCCCCTCCCCTCCCCTCCCCTCCCCTCCCCTCCCCTCCCCTCCCCTCCCCTCCCCTCCCCTCCCCTCCCCTCCCCTCCCCTCCCCTCCCCTCCCCTCCCCTCCCCTCCCCTCCCCTCCCCTCCCCTCCCCTCCCCTCCCCTCCCTCCCCTCCCCTCCCCTCCCCTCCCCTCCCCTCCCCTCCCCTCAACCCCGCAGCCGCTTCCCCGCCATCGCCTCCTGGGAGCTGGGCAGCCCCGGCTGTGCGGACCCGGGGGGGGCGGGGGGCGGAGGGGGCGCGGAGCGCCCCGTGCCCTGGTCCCCGGAGCCCTCGCAGCCGCACTGCTTTGAGAGGGTGGGTGGGTGGGGGCAATTAGGGGGGAGGACGGGAGGGGGGGAGAGGGTCGTGTTTTTGTTAATACCCTGTAGCGGGATGTGTCTGCTGGGGGCGGGGCGGGCGGGGGTATGACATAGGGTGTTGGTCAGAGTTCGTCTGCCGAGCCCGCGGACTGCACCAGCACAGCCGCAGCTCGTTGCCGCCCCCCGCCCCGGCTCCCTCAACCCAGTCCCAACATTCACCCATCACCTTCCTCACCCTCCTTCCCGTCCCCCTAAACCCCCCCCCCCCCCCCACACACACACACCCATCCCAACCCCCCCCCCACACACACACACCCCACCTCCACCCCCTTCTCCCCAGCTGGTCCTGTGCCGGCGCAGCGGCAAGGACGGACACGACGCCAAGCGCATGGCAGCCTCCGCCGCCCGCGTGGTGGGGGCGCTGCTGCAAGCCAGGCTCATACCGCCCAGCCCCATCAGCTGGGGGGGCGGGGGCAGCAGCAGCGGGGGGAGCAGCGGGGGCGGCGATGCGGGGGAGGGGGAGGGGGAGGGGGAGGAGGGAGCGCAGGGGGGCGAGGGGGCGGGGGAGGGCGAGGGGTTTGACGCGGGCCCCGACCCCCGCGACAACACCACGCTGCGGGTGCTGATCGAGACGCGGCACGGGCCGGTGCGCAACATCAAAAACGTACAGGTGTGGGAAGGAGGGGACGAGGGGCGGGCCGTGAGGGGTTGGGGTGCGGGGTACCCGGTCGGACTCCGTGCACCCGTGGAGTGGGTCTGGCTCATGCCGGCCCCGGCGAATGCCTGCAGGGGTGGCCTCCGCCGGCGGGGCGGGGAGCATAGGTCTTGTACGCCTCGGGGCGGGGGCCTTGGAGGGAGTCTGCTAGGCAGTGGAGGGCGTGGCATGCTGGACCAGGGAGGGTGGGAACCAGGGCCGGGATGCGACGAAGCAGGGCACGGCACGGCAGGGCATGGGGGGGCACAGTCGGGCGGGGAGCCGCCCTACCCAGCGCCTGCCCCCCCCCCCTGTCGCCCCCCGCAGGAGCTGCTGGATGCATGCAGAGAGCTGGACGGCAAGGGTAGGGGGGGGGGCAAGGGTTTGCCTCTAGCTCCCCCACGCGCCATCGAGGACCCCTTCCACACAGACCCCTACCCTGGCCGCAGGCGGGGTTCATTGCCTGCCTTAAGGGTGCCTCACGCCGCACCCTTATTCCCCCAACCCCCTTGCCTCTCTCTCCTCCACACACCTCCTGCCCACAGACCCCTACCCCCTTGCCCCAACGTTCCCCCCTCCCCTCCCCCCCTCCCCCCCCCTCTCCCCCCCCCCAGGCTTCTCCGCGGGCCCCTTCCGGCGCCTGGCCTGCGCCGCCACCTCCTTCAGCGCAGGAGCCGCCCCCTCCGCCTCCTCAGGGGAGGCCTCCCCCTCCCCCTCTGGCGGGGCCGGGGGCGGGGGCCAGTTTCTGTCCAACGTGGCGGCGGTCCGCGGGGCCCACGTGCTTGCCGTACTGCACGGGGCGGGGGCCACCAACAGCTGGTTCATGAGGCAGGCAAGAGGGGGGGGAGGGGAGGGGGTCATGAGGCAGGCAGGAGGGGGGGAGGGGGGGGGGAACTTGGGGGTCATGAGGCAGGCAAGAGGGGGGGGGAAGGGCGGCCGGTTCATGGAACGGGCAAGAGGGGGAGGGGTATGTGCACGTGTGGCGTGTGCACGGATGGAGGGATGACAGGGGCGGGGCCGAACCTCTGCTCCCCTGTGCGCCCACGCCCACGCCCACGCCCAAGCCCAAGCCCGCCTGTCGTCTCTCTGACGCGCGCCCGCCTGCTGCCGCCCCCCCCCCGCTCTCCCCCGCCCGCACCGCCTGCCCGTGCCCCTGTTGGCCCCTGGCCCTGACCCCGTATAGTGGCCCTGGCCCCATACTATGGCCGCGGGTATTGAGCCTGTACCGACATGCCCCTGCCCCTGTTGGCCCCTGGCCCTGGCCCTGGCCCCCCCAGGAATCGAGCGCCCTCATCGAGATCCGTCCCTGCCGGTGAGCTGGCTCTCACCCGCCCGCCCCGGCCCCTCATGCATCCACACCTGAAACCCCCTTGTGAAACCCCATCGGGCACAACCGCTCCGACCCACATGGGCGCTCCGACCCACATGGGCGCTCCGACCCACATGGGCGCTCCGACCCACATGGGCGCTCCGACCCACATGGGCCCGCCTCTAGTCCTGGCCCAACCGCACGCGGGCCGTGGGTCGTGGGCGACCGTGGGTTTGCACAGGCCGGGTGTGGTCCGTGGTAGGAAGTCATTTGCCATCCCCTCCGCAACCCCCCCCCCCCTAGGTTCGGCTCCCACTACGCGCCTTGGCCCGACAAGTACGTGGCGAGGCAGCATGAAGAGGTGTGTTGGGGGGGGGAGATGGGTTGGGGCAAAGAGGCCTGCCGTGTGTTTAGGGAGTACCCGTTGGGAAGCTAGAATGCGATTGCGCGTGCGATGCGGTGCGTGAGAGTATGTAGTGGGGCGGCGGACGCGCGAGCGACCCGAAACGAAAGCCCGAGCGAACCCCATGCCCAAGCCCGGCCCGCCCCATACCGAAGCGCAAACCTGGCCGAGAGCCGGCGTGGAGATGAGCGTAGGAAGGTGTGGCACGGTGTAGACGAGGCTGGCGAACGAGAGCGGCACGGAGTGCCAACAGACACATGCCCGCTGGCAGAGCGACGCGCACCCGACACGCCTAGCGACAGACCCGAGAACGCGCGCGAGACAGCCCAGAACTCACCTGAGTAGCAGTCCAGCGCAGCGCGACGAAGCAGAACGGAGAACATGTGAGGGCGTGAACGGGCAGGCCAAGAGGGTGTTGATAGCCGGGGAAGCAGCTCGCCGGGGGAGAAGGAAGGAAATACGCCTAAGCTCTGCCAGCGGGCTAGTGAGGGAAGGGCGGGGCGCAGTGTATGAGAGGGCGGGGTGGATACGGCATGGTGCGACCGGATGCGCGGGGGGCCCCGAGGGGCAGTGGCCAAGCTTAAGGAAGGTGTGTGCAGCGGCGTCCGCGCGTGGGCTCCAAGTGAGCTCCCCGCGACGCGGTCAGCCAAGTCCTGCCACGGCGGGTAGGCAGACCGGCGGCGGATGCGGGAGGGCAGGGGCGGCAGACAAGAGCAGCGCGGGCAGAGGGGCCGAGACAAGGCCCAAGGGGGTGCAGGCAGGCAGGCCAGGCAAGGGGGCAGAGGGGGGCCGAGAGGAGGCCCCTGGGGGTGGAGAGCCTGCCGTGTGTTCAGGGCTGCTCGTGTAAAGGCCAGGGAAAGCGTAGGCGCGGTAATTAGCCTGCCGTGTGTGTGTGGGGGGGGGGGTACGAAGGCTTGGTTCGGCCGTGCTGCCGCCCGGCCTTGCTCCAGATCCGTGTCCCCCGTCAACGTGTCCCCCACCCTTAGCCTCCCCTCCAAGTTCCCCCTCCCGTCTCCCCCCTCCCCCCTCCCCCCCCAAAGAACGGCGACGCCATTCGCTTCTTCGCCTACAACGTGGAGGACCCGGGGCAGTGCATGCCGGTGGGGAGGGGGGGGGGCCTCGAGGATCGGCTTACACTCATGCGCTGATCCTGTACCTCAGCCTATGCATTCCCAAACCCTCCTCAGCAGCTCCATCTCGCACGTGCATCCCATCTCCCATTTGCTCCATCAGTTCGTGATTCCCTTGATCCTAAAGTTAAAGCGAACCAGCACAAGCACCAACACTAAGGCCTGCCACTCCTCCTCCTTTTAGGGGGACTACCTGCGTCCTCGCACCCCATCCCAACCTCATCCCCTCCCTTCTTCCCCCCATCCTCCCCCCCCCTCCCTTTCCCTCTCAGGGCGACTACCAGGCCGGGCTCCACAACCACTCCCTGGACGCATCCCGCATCAAGACGGATCTTGCCGTACTCTCACGTGACCAGCACCTGGCCCTGGCGCCGGCGGCCTTCCTGGAGTTCGTACGGCACGTGGGGGGCTTAGTCATGGACCTGGAGTCGTACCGGCGCGTGCGGGACAAGGGGCGGCTGCACGGCTACGCGCTGGGGCCGCGGGAGGTGTTGTACGGGCCGTTGGGGGTGCGGGATCCGGTGTTGCACGCGCAGGGGCACCCGGGGGACGTGGTGCGGGGGCGGTGAGGCGTGTGGGGCAGTGGGGGAGGTGGGGTGAGAGGATTGGGGGGGGGTGCGTGTGGAAGATGGGGGGTCGGGGAGCTCCGGGGAGGCCGGGGAAGGGGCTGCGGTGTGGCTAGGGCTAGGGGTCGGAGGAGGCGGAGGAGGCGGAGGAGGGCAGAGGGGGCCCTGGCGGAAGGGAGCCGTAAAGGAACGCACAGACCCGGCAGCCTGAAGCGCAGCGGAGGGAGGCGTGGGGTGGAACCGGTGCGACGCGTGAGCCCACAGGCCGGAGGCCGGTCAACGCCCGGGCCGGAGTGCCCCAGACGGCCACGCATAGTGACGTGGCAAGCGGGTGGTATCACTTGGCTTACGGAACTCTGGCAGGGCGTGTTATGTGTGGACTACTACTGGATGGCGAGGATGGCTTGCACGCACCGGCACGGTAGATGGGAACGTGCGCGCGCTTACCCTTACCCCGCCTTACCCCCTGGTGAAGCCTGAAACCCTCACCGCCCCACGCGTTGAAGGTTGACAGGACGCAGAAGCTAGCGCTAGCACCGCTCGGCGCTGCTCGCAGCAGGCAGCGGCAGCTGGGCTTGCACGGGAGGGGATCCACGCGGTTAACAACACTACGCGCCTTCAGCGCCCTACCCCTCCTACCGCGGCGCTGACAACTCAAGGAACTTCCAGCAGAAACCGATGCGATATGAGATTGATAGATAGGAGTTGAGCTTGCTTTTGGTAGTCGAGGAGAAGGATGGGGTGCTGCGCCTCGGTGCCGGAGCCGGAGCAGAAGCAGCCCGTGGCCGTCAACAAGAAGCGGCGACAGGTAAAGGCAGGTGAAGGCCCGGGTGCATTATATCGCAGTTCTCACTAGACCCCGCGACATCCCGCGCAGGGCCCCGCGGCCTCGGTCGACTGCTGCTACCCAGAGAAAGAGGCCGAGGGTCTGCAGGTAAGGGCTGCGTGCTCGGCCTGCTGATCTTACCGACCGTGCGCGGTGATCAACAGCCATGTCCATCACCGACCTGCCTGCCCCGCGCCACCCCGTGGCGGCACGCCCGGACCCCTGAAAGTCTCACCCCGCCAACGATCCTCCACCTTCGCTACCCTCTATGTGTTTTCCGGGGCCTCGCCGGGCCTGCTACAACCCATCGAAGGCCCCTCACCCCCGTCCACCCCCACCCCCCGGCTTCCCCCCAGGTCCACGCCTCCGTCGCAACAGCCCATGCACCCGCCTCGGGACCCCCCCCTCCCCCGGGCTCCGCCGCCTTCACCCGCCTGGTGGTGGGCCCGGACTGGGTCTTCGCGGCCCTCTTCGAGCCCGCGGGCGCCGGCCTCATCGGGTCCGACGCTTCGTCTCCCGGCCCCTTTGCGGGCGCCGCTGCGCAGTACTGTGCTGAGCACTGCTTCACGGAATTCCAAACGGCGCTGGCGGCGGCCCTAGGCGCCGCCAACGGCGAGGGCCCGGGGCCGTCGACGGCGGGGCAGGGCGCCGAGGTGGCGGCGGCGCTGGCGGCGGCGCTGAGGGCTCTGGACGCGCGGTTCCTGAGGGACGAGGCCGTGTGGCCGCAGGTGGGCGCATGGGGGGTGGGGAGGTTGGAGGGGGGAAAGGGAGGGGGCAGGGGCAGGGGCAGGGGCAGGGGCAGGGGCAGGGGCAGGGGGAGGGTTTGTGGCCGCAGGTGATTGGGAGGGGGGAAGGGTGGAGGAGGGGGAGGGGTGAGCCGGGGGAGCGGGGGGGGGGGTACAGGGGCAGGGGGCAGGGGGCAGGGCAAGCCCTTGTGGCCGCAGGAGGGGAGGGGCCTGTGGGTGCACAGGGACAGGGGAATGGGCTTGAGGTCCCCTGTCGACCCCCCTGCCGCCCCCCCCCCCCCCCGAAACCCCTCCCGACCCCCCTCCCGACCCCCCACCCCGAAACCCCTCCCGACCCCCCTCCCGACCCCCCTCCCGACCCCCCACTTGAACCCCCCTCCCCGAACCTCCTCCTGACCTTCCCCCCCAGGACCGCCTGGCCTCGGGATGCTCCGGTCTGTTGCTGCACCTGGACCTGCGCTCGGGCCCGCCTGGGCCCGGGGGGGCCCCGGGGCCTGGGCCCGCCGCCACCGCCGCCGCCGTGGGCCCGGGCGCGGCGGTACTGGGGCGGCGGCTGGGGGGGCTGGCGAGCGCCACGAGCCGCCCGGAGCTGCTGGCGGGGGGAGGCGCAGCGGGGTGAGGGGGTGGGGGAGGGGGGAGGGAAGGGAGGGGGTGAGGGACGGGAGGGCGGTGGAACGGGCTGCGCCCAGTAAGTGCTGTGTGCGCCAAGGACACCGCATCAGAGGGGCTACAAATGCCATCAGTGTGTCTGCAGCGCGGCATGCCAGCTCTGGAGCCGCAGGCTGCTGTCCGCTCGCCGGCACTGAGCCACACTGGCCAGCCCGAGGCCCTTCCTCTCTCCCCGTCCCCGACCTGTCCCCCGCCTCCCCCTCCCCCTCTCTGAACCCCCGTCCCCCCTCTGGCCCCCCCCACCCCCCCACCCAAAGGCACGAGTCCCTCCGCGCCTTCCTCTCCGCCCTGGCCTCCGAGCGCCGCAACCAGGCCGCCGCCGCCGCCTCGGCAGCCGCCGCCGCCGCGGCCGCCGCCGCCGCGGGGCGCACCGCCAGCGGGCGGGCTCGCAAGCCGCCGCCGCCGCCCCCGCCACCCCCCGTGGAGCCCACGGGCTGCGTGGCGGCCCGGGCTCCGGTCTACTGCCCCGACCCCGCCGCCCCCCAGGCCCTGGGCTTTGGCGCGGCCAAGGGCATGGACGGGGCCCCGGGGGCACCCTCGGAGCCGCGCCTGGGCCTCAACGTGCAGGTGGGCCCGGGGTGGGCCTGGAGTGGGCCCGGGATGGGCCTAACGTGGGCCTCCCCACTGCCATGGGCTTGAATGGCCTGGGCCACACCCCTGTTGCGGGACCTCGTTGCGCATCGGGCTCGCCGTCCACCGCCTAGCCTTCCCTCACTCGCAAACATACGCCCCCCCTAAGCCCCTGCGTGGCCTGCTCCATCGGTTCCCCGTGCCACCCCCAACCGTCCGTCCCACCCTGCCCCCCTACCCCATCCCCCCCCCGCATCCCCCCCCTCGCACCCCCCCCCCCGCACCCCCAGACCAGCCGCGCCCCCCTGACCCCCGCCGACGAGGCCCTGGTGCTGATGGGGCCCGCGGCGGCCGCGGCCCTGAGCCCGGGGGACGCGGTGCAGCTGATGCACCGCATGGGCAGGGTAAGGGGGGGTGGGGGTGGGGGTGCAGGGGTGGGGAGGGGGTGGGGGAGGAGGCGGGTCAGGAGAGCATCGCTTGCGCCAGTTGTGCAAATATGGACCCCTAGATACCAACCACCGTCCGCTGATCCAAACACCTACTCACAAGCACGCACGCCTCCCTCCGGGCCCCTTTTGCTGCGCCCCCGCAGCTCGCCACCATCCCCACCGCCCACAAGCCCCCGCCGCTCTCCGCGGGCACCGGCGCCGGCGCCGGCGCCGCCCCGGGGCCGGCGGGGGCCGTGCAGCTGGACTCCCTGGCCGCAGCGGGGCCCGCGCCGCCGCCTCCACCTAACGCTGTTGAGGGCGGCGGCGAGGGCGGCGCCGCGGCCTCCCCCCCGCGGCCCTTCAACGCGGCCCGGCTGCTGGTCCAGCACGCCACCGCCAATGCCGCCGGGAGGGCGCTGCGGGCCGCAGGCGGAGGTGGGTGGCGGGGCGCGGGGCGCGGGGCTGGGGGCTGGGTGGGTGCAAAGCTAGTGTGTGGATGTGCGGGTGCAGCTTGGGGCATCCCCAGGGCTGTCACGGTTCCTCCTTCCCAACACGCCTGTCCTTGTTCCCTCCGCTGACAACCTGCCCTCCACCGCATTGCCCCCCTCCCCCCCAGCCGCCGCGCCCTCGCCCTCCTGGCTGCCCCCCGCCCCCCCCGCCACCGCCCTGGTCCTCGCCCTGGCCTGGCCCCCCACCGGCACGGCGGCGGAGGCGGCGGCCGCAGCGGCGGCGGCGGCGGCGCAGCACGGGCGCAGGGGGGCCTACTACTGGCAGGTGAGGGGTGGGGGGGCCGGTCGCCCCGAGGGGTATTTGTAAGGGCAGGCTCCACTGCAGGGGCCGGAGGAGGGGTGGTCGCGGGGCCTAATGGGCTGTTGAATTGAACCCATCTTGCCCAACACCAACTCCTCTCTGCGTCCCTCCCCCTCAGGTGATGCGCATGTACTACAAGTTCCCCCACAGCCGCCGCATGAGCATTGAGGGCAGGTGCGGACTCCCCCCCTCTCGCACCCCTCGCGGACCCTTGAGATGCACCGATGCACCTTCCAACGGGCGGCCTACGACCGGCATCCCGTACCCCCGCGCCCCTGCCCCTGCCTCTGCGCGTACGGCCCCCGCTCCCTGTACGGCCACACGGCCAGCTCCGACATGCCGGCAGCCGGGTGTGTGGCCGTACAGTCCCGTCCTGGACCTTTCGCCCCCTCTTCCGGCAGCTCACTCTTCCTGTCCTCTCAGGCTCGCTCGACAAAATGCCCTCTCCCACCCACCCCCACCCCCCCTGTCCTAGGTGGCACGAGGTGTTTGACCGAGTGGTGGGGGAGGCGGCGCGGGCGGCGCGCAGCCGGGAGGTGCTGGCCTGGAAGCGAATGGGGGAGGCGCTGCAGGTGTGGGGGGGGGGCGGGTGGGGGGGGGGGCCGGCAACACTGGGGTGGGGCTGCATGTGCGGGCGGGCGGCTGAACGGTGGGCGGCTGAGGGCAGGCTTCAGGGCTGGCAGGCAGGCGGCGTGGTGGCAGGAGGCGGGGAGGGACATGGCGCGAGAGAGCCGTGCCACCGGCTGGGGTCGACGGCACGCCGCCGACACCTCCATCCCATCCCCACCCTCCCTTCCCGACCCAACCCGCCCCCTCCCATGTCCCTTCGCCACCACTCATGGCCAGGTCACGCCCGGGGGTACCGTGCACGCCCTGGCCCCAACCGCCGCCGCCGCCGCCGCCGCGGGCCCCGCCCTCCGCACCGCCGCGCCCCCTCCGCCGCAGCCCGCGCCCTCGGAGCACGGCGGCTTCGAGCGCTTCTCCGCCACCGCCGCCGCCCCGGGCCCCCCGCGGCTGTCGGCGCCGGGCGCAGCGCCCTCGCCGGAGCGCCTTGGGGCGGCCCCGGGGGAGGGGGTGGAGGGGCCGGAGGGGGTGGAGCTACAGGTCGAGGGGGCGGGGCTGGGGCAGGGGGAGGGGAAGGGCGCTGGCACGCGCTCGGTGGCGGTTGCGCCGGCGGGGGCGGGGCAAGAGCCCCGACCGCCGTCGGAGCCGGGGAAAGGGGGGTCGGACCGGCTGAGCCCGAGCCCCGGGCCCAGCCCCGGGGCCCGGCCGGGCCCGGCCGCGAGCCCTGGGCCCAACGGGGCCTCAGGAGCAGGAAAGACCCTCCCTCGGGCGCCCTCGACGGCCGCGCGCTCCGCCATCCCGCTGCCCGGCGGCGCCTCCGCCTCCGCCGGCGGCGCCGCCACCACCCCCACCGCCGCCGCCGCCCCCGCCGCCAGACCCCAACCCGGCTCCGTCTCGATGGGAGGCGCCGCCCCTGTGCCCGCCGCCTCGCCCTCCGCAATCCCCGCCGCCCCCACGCCCTCGGCCTCCGCCGGCGGTGCCTCCTCCACGCCCCCGCCCCCCCTCCAGACCATCTCCAGCATCCCCCGCTTCTCGCCCCGGGGCTCGGCCCCCGGCACCAACCCCTCCACCCCACTACCTGACGCCGCCTCCGCCTCCGCTCCTTCCGCCGCCTCTGCGGCCGCGGCCGGGGCCGCGGCCGGGGCGGTCCCCACCAGCGTCAGCACGGGCGGCTCCGCGCTCCCCGCCCCTCCCCCCGCGGCCTCGCCCTCGCCCTCGCCCTCCGTCTCTGCGGGCGGAGCGCCGGGCATAGGCGGCCTACCCAGGAGCACCTCCAGCCGCCTGCCGCCACCGCCTACCCTGGCCTCGTCCCCCTCCATCTCCGCCACCGCCACCGCCGCCTCTGCGGCCGCCCCTGACGCCACCGTCCGCACCCTCTTCCCGGCCGGCACGGCCGCTGGCGCGGCCGCGGCCGCTGCCAACGGCCATGCCGGTACGGCAGGCATGGGCAACGGCAGTACGGCGGGCGGGGGAACGAGTGCTGGGGGGGCGGGTGCGGGCACGGCGCCAGCAGCCTCCGCCCCGCCGTCCTCAGCGCCTGCAGCGGGCAAGGCCCCCGGTCCAGGTGGCACGGCTGCCGATGCCGCCAGCGCCAAAGCCCCCGCGCCCGCCGTCGTCACCGCAACCGCTGTACCCGCGCCCCGGCCCGCGGCGGCCGCCGCCGCCCCCCCCGCGCTCTCCATTGCGGCCCTGCACGCCCCCGCCGGAGCGGGGGGCGAGGGCGAGGGCGAGCCGGACGTGTTCTCGCCCGATGCGGCCATGCTGGCGGCGTGGGCGGCGGAGGCAGTGAACGCCATCGGGACGCAGCCCGGCGCAGCGGCGGCGGCCGGTGGTACCGCTAGTGGCGCAGAGGCGGTGGGGGCCGGCGGTGGGGGCGCAGGCGTGTCGGCGGGGGGCGAGGCCCCGCGCGCGTCGGCGGGGGGCGGCGGCTCGCGCATTCCTTTGACGCCGGGGTGAGGCGGGGGCGGGGGGCTGGAAGGGGGAGGGGAATGCTGGACAAGGGAGGGTGCTAGGAGGAGGCGGTTAGAAGGCCGCGGAGGAAGCAAGCAGCTTTGTGAGGCGGCCAGACCGGTGATCGCCGTCAGACGATGCAGTCCAGGCCCGCTGCCTCCTCCCGGCTACCACCTCCCGGTCGTGGCTTCCCGCAGTAGCATGAAGAGACGAAACCCCTCTGCGCGCTAGTGTTGGCCATGCTATCCGTGCCACGCAACTGCTCTGAGCCCGTCACCCCATGCGACTGACCCCTTCCCCATGCGGACCCTGCTGCCTCCCACCCCTCACAGGCGCAGCGGTGATGCGGCCGCCCCGGACCGCCTGCCCTCGCGTAGCGCCGGCGGCGGCCGCCTGCCCCAGGCGCCCTCCATGCAGCGGAGCGCGGGCGGCGGGGGCGCGTGAGCGGCGGCGGACAAGTCGGATTGAACGGTGCTGAGCAAGAAGGGGTGGGGGTACGGAGACATCAACAAAGCGAAGGGTGGTGGCGGAGGGCTTGAGCCGCAAGCTATGCAAGAGTATCGACCTGATAAGGGGGGAAGGGGAGACGGGGGCGAGGTTACGCGAAAAGCAAGGCCAGCAGGGGGGAGCAGGGGGGGCGGCGGGTGTTTGTGTGGGTTACGTGAAAGAGCGTGCGGGTTACGACGTGCGTCGGTGTGTGGCGAAGTAAGGCACAGGTAGTCCGCGGGTGATCCACTGTGTAGGGTGGAAGCAGAATGGTGTGGTCCACACGAGGGCGGGTGGTGCGAGCTGTGTGGGGGACGGACCACGATTGAGGGGGGAGTCTCGCACCGCCGTGTGTGCAGGCGTGGAGACCGAGAGACTGGTACGCAGGGACCGGCCAACACGCTAGCAGACATGCAGCAGGGGGATGGCGGTGCTGAGGGGCAGTCAGCGCAGGCGATCATAGAGGCCTTGGTACTCGTGGGTGATCATAGGAGCCGCCTGTGGCCTGATGGAACGCGGGCACCCTCCAGCCTCGCCTCACTGTCACAGCCCCTGGCCCTGCCTCCCTGTCAAAACCATGGATCATCCATTATTCCCGAACCCCAGGCCCACGGCCCAGCCCCTGTCCTGCCCGTCAAGGCTGATGCCCCATGCTAAGGTGCTAACTTGCGTATCCAGCCGTCCCCGAATCCCAGTCTCGTGCGAGGGTGGTGTTGAGAAACACCGGGTTGTGAAGGCGTCAGGGGGCGCGGCGGGGTGGCGTCAGGGGAGGGGGGGGCAGGTCCCTTACACGGGGGCCGAGCCGTCCTCAGCCTTGCCGCCCTTGGACTTCTTGGGCAGCAGCACGGCGTGGATGTTGGGCAGCACACCGCCGGAGGCAATGGTCACCTCGCCCAGCAGCTTGCCCAGCTCCTCATCGTTGCGGATGGCGAGCTGGATGTGGCGGGGCACGATGCGGTTCTTCTTGTTGTCGCGAGCGGCGTTGCCCGCCAGCTCCAGCACCTCAGCGGTCAGGTACTCAAGCACAGCGGCCAGGTAGACCGGGGCACCGGCACCGATGCGCTCGGCGTACTTGCCCTTCTTCAGGTAACGGGCAATGCGGCCCACGGGGAACTGCAGGCCGGCCTTGGAGCTGCGGCTCACGGCCTTCTTGCCAGCGGTCTTGCCCTTGCCGCGACCAGCCATTTCGAAGATTAGGTGAGAGAGCGAGAACGATAGATGGGGTGGGGTGCGACGTGTGCGTGAGAGCTCGAATGAGGCTAGAAGCCGAAGGCCAGAGCTAAATCTGGCCGTGGCGCAGAATACGGCCGCGCTCACCGGGGCAACGGTCTGAGGTTGTTAGTACGGCGACCCTGGACGAGCGGTGTCGCCGAGCCCCAATCGCCCCGCCCGGCCCCGGCTTTTGAGCTGCTGAGCCTCTTCTTGTTTCGCAAGCATCCCCCTTTCGCTCTCCCAAACCCCATTACGTCTCTCGGTCGTTCCGCTCCAAGCTCAGCTCGCTCACCATGGCCCCCAAGGACAAGAAGGAGGAGAAGCCCGTCGCCGCTGAGGCTGGAGACGCCACCAAGGCCGAGGCCAAGCCCAAGGCCGAGAAGAAGGCCAAGAAGGCGGCCGCTCCTAAGAAGGAGAAGAAGGCCAAGAAGGAGAAGCCCGCTGGCGAGGGCGCCGAGGGCGAGAAGAAGAAGGGCAAGAAGAAGGTCAGCAAGGTGGAGACCTACAAGCTGTACATCTACAAGGTGCTGAAGCAGGTGCACCCCGACACCGGTATCAGCTCCAAGGCCATGTCGATTATGAACAGCTTCATTAACGACATCTTTGAGAAGGTCGCCACCGAGGCCTCCAAGCTGAGCCGCTATAACAAGAAGCCCACCGTCACCTCCCGCGAGATCCAGACCGCTGTGCGCCTGGTGCTGCCCGGCGAGCTGGCCAAGCACGCGGTGTCGGAGGGCACCAAGGCCGTCACCAAGTTCACCTCCGGCTAAGCGCCCCGCCCCCGCGCTGACCCCAGCGGCGGGCCACCACCCTGGTCTGCCGCTGCCGACAACCCACTAACCCGGTGTTTCTCAACACCACCCTGCACACGGACGGACGGGATTGGGCGGGGGAGAGGCAGGGGTTGGGAAGGGACGGGGGGCAGGAGGGGTATCGCTCAGGGAGCCAGGACCTCTCCGCATCAACCCTGGAGATCCAGGAATGGGAAGGGGAGGGATTGCTGCAAAGTATGCTCAAGTATTGTCCACAAACTTGCTGACGGCTCCCTTCGGCTCCTCCCTGCTCTGCACTGCTGCCGGGGCACTTGCACTTTGACAGGGAAGGGGGGCCCGGCTTGGTAGAGAGAGACCGGTGGCTGGCGGGAGGAGCCTCCGGGAGGCATATCTTGTCATGAGGATCGGGTGCAGGGAAGACCGCGTGCTCTTTGCGCAGGTCGGACTCTTGGACTCTTAAGGAAACCGGTTCGCTTGCGCAGGGGTGGAGTGGGGCTTGGATGGAGAGACCTGGGCTTCGGGCACCCGCCTCTCACTGGGGGGCACAGCTTCACAAGGGGAGCCAGGCCAGAGCCAGGCAGGGCTGCTGAGGCATGCATTCCAGCGTGACACCTGACACGGCTCAGCTTGAGGGGGCCTCGTGCATGGTCGGCAGTCGACATGGTAGGCACACTCACCGTGGACACATGCTGCACATTTCGCCGTACGTTCTGCATCGTCCATGCGGCATGCGGCACTTGCCCCCCCTCAAACACAAAGTGGCGTCTAAACCTTACATCGTGATCCTCTCCTCACTACCCTGTATTACCCTCTGTAACCGCATCACGTGTTGAAGAGAGTCGCGACTCGATGGACCCGACATCATCTGCGGGCGCGCCCGGGCCAGCACAACCGCCCGCGCCCGGCGGGCGCCAGGTCGGCGTCAACGACGTGTTTGATCTCAAGAGGCCGAAGAACGCTATGGACGGCCTCAAGTCAGGCGCTGGGAGCGTCGCAAAAGGAGTTCTCGGAGGAGTTGCAGGCCTTGTCGCGGCTCCGATCGTGGGCGCGCAGCAGGGCGGGCTCGTGGGCCTCGCGGGAGGCGTGGTATCTGGTGGGTTCGCGGCGTCGGGTTCGAGTGTCTGCGACTTGCCACGCAGTTTCTCACGATCCCCAACCATTGCGAGCTGGGCCGCGGCTCCCCGGACCCAAGGGCAGCTGGCCATAACCTCTCCCAAACACCCACAACCCCAAACACGCGCTATGACCACGCAACCGCTTGGTGTTGCCCTCGCGACCGCAGGCGTGGTCGGCGCCGTGGTGCTGCCGGTTACGGGGGTGGGCATCGGCCTGACGCAGGCGGTCAGGGGAGTGGCCAACACCCCCGAGGCCATCAAGCAGTCGGCGCAGGGCAAGATCTGGGACGAGGTGGGCCCGGGTGGGCCCCGGGGCGGCCATGGTGGGCCCGGGCCGGCCCCGCCACGGGCGCGGGGCCGGGACCTGGGGCGAGGGGTGGATGGCGCAGCTCTGAACCATGTTGTGGCCTTTGCGAGGACCCCCCAGCCAGGAGGGAACCCGGGATGTTCTTGTCCGCGGTGGATGCATGACTCTAGCTACTACCACTAGCAGACACTAACTTGCAACGTGCTTCTCGTTTGCCACAGGGGCGGCGCGAGTGGGTGGAGAAGGACATGATTGTTGTCGCGGAGGCCCCGCGCCAGGCCCGGGGCGGAGGCCCGGGCGGGCCCGGCCGGGCCCAGGTCGTGGAGGTTGACTACTATGCCGTATTGGAGGTGGGCCTGCCGTGGGAGGGGGCGCTGCGGGAGGGCCAGAGCAGGGACGGCAGGCGGACAGGATACCCTGCCACTCCGCTACCACCTCACCCTCTCGGCCTCCCGTCACCCTTAACCCCTCCCCCCCCCTCCCCCCCCTCAATCAGGTCCCCCGTGACGCCACCCCCGACGCTATCAAGCGGCAGTACTACGTGCAGGCGCGCAAGCACCACCCCGACAAGAACCCAAACAACCCGGAGGCGCACGACAAGTTCCAGAAGCTGGGGGAGGCGTACCAGGTTTGTGTGGTGGTGCGGGGGTTAAAGGGGGATGTGGAAGGGGGGGGAGAGGAGCGTGTGTTGGTCCCGGGTGGTGATGGTGGGGGCCTTGCTGGCGAGGCCACCCCAGCGCCTGAACCCCCAACCTGCACCCTTCGAGTCCTCCCCCCGGCCTTTTTACCCCCCCCAAAGGTCCTGGGCAACGCCGAGCTCCGCGCCCGCTACGACGCGCACGGCTGCTCGGGGCTGGAGGCCAACCTCATGGAGTCCACGGCCTTCTTCGGTGGGGAGGGGGTTGGGGGGGATGAGGGGAGGTTTGGGGCGGGGGAGAGTGGATTGCTCGCGGGTGTTGCCCTGGCCTGGGGGGCCATGGGTTTTGGGGGGGGAAGAGGGGCCGGGGCGCGCCGCGCTTGGCCCCTGGGTCGCTCGGGTGCCGGCTTCTTCAGGCGCCTGGCGGGGCTCTGGCGGGGCAGCAGTCCTCCCCTCGCAGCACCCCACCTGCCCCAACCACCCCTAACCCCAACCCGCTCCCCCCCGTCCCCCCCATCCCCCCCCAGCCATGCTGTTCGGCAGTGACCAGTTCGAGGGCCTGGTGGGGGAGCTGGGCATCGCCCTGGCAGCGAGGTAGGGGGAGGGGGGGAGAGGGGGGACGGAGGGAAGGGGAGAGAATGGGAGGGGGGGAGGGGGCAGGGCAGTCTCCACATCGAGCGGGGCGAGAAGGGGTTGTAGGTGGGGGAGACGGCGGTCCCGGGAGGGGGGGGGGAGTTGTGCGGCCTGACAGCGGTGGACGCAGGCCCGGCATGCTACCCCCCACGGCCCGCTCCCTCTACAGCCCTCCCCAGCCCCAGCCCCCCCCCCCCCGCCCGCCCCCCCCCCCCCCGCCCCCCCCCCCCCCCCCCCCACACACACACAGGCACGGAAGCGACCTCACCGCCGCCGACGTGGCTCGCGAGCAGGCGCTGCGCGTGGCCCGCCTCAGCGCTGAGCTCAAGGCCCGGCTGAAGCGCTTCGTGGAGGGGGACGAGGCGGGGTTCGAGGTGGGGGGGAGAAGAGGGGGAGGGGGAGGGGAGAAGAGGGGGGACGGGGGGGGGGAGGGGAGGGGGAGGGGGAGGGAGAAGAGGGTGTTGAGCGAGTGGGGGTCGTGGGGTGGTGCAGGGGCCGGCGCATGCACCTGCCGAGCTGCGACCAATTGGTCCCCCTTCTTTCCTCTCCGGTTTCGCCAAATGATCATGCCCCCCCCCTACCCCCTTCTCCCAACCTCCCCCCCCCCCAGGCGGCCATGCGCGAGGAGGCCGCCCGCCTGGCCAAGGCCTCGTTCGGGGAGACGCTGCTGCACACCATCGGCAAGGTGTACGACATGCAGGTGAGATCCAGATCCATATCGGCACGATTTCTTCTGCCCCACGCCTCCTCATTCTACCTCAACCCCTCCGCCTCCCCTCCCCCCTCCCCTCCCCCCTCTCAGGCCGACATCATTGCGGGGGGCCTGCTGGGCGGCATGGCGGCCAAACTGCGGGAGAAGGGCCACAACGTCAAGTGAGGGGGGGAGGAGGAAGGCGGAGGAAGGCGGTGGGGTTGCGTACGGAGCTGGACAGACAGCGGGGGGAGAAGGCACCGGCGGACGCTCCCAAGGGGAGGGCCAAGCGGGCGCACTGGGCCTCCGGGCCCAAGCCGGGTGACGCCTCCTAGCCACCACGCCCGCCCCATGCCCTAAAGCCCCTTCGCGGTCAGCGCTCGGAACAAACGGAAAAACCGCCTGCAACCGCTCCGACCGAGCTCCAACCGCCGTAACTGCCCCCAACCACGTGACCTGCAGGACCCAGTTCAAGGCGGTCAACGCGGCGGTCAAAGTCACGGCCGCGCAGCAGCGGCTGGAGGCCATGACTAAGGAGGTGGACCGGCAGTCGGCCGAGGCGGCGGCGGCGCGGGCGGCGGCCGAGGTGGGAGGGTTCGACGTCGTTGCGCACACTGGGCTTCTCTCCGCCCAACTCCCCCCCCACCCCCCGCATCCCTTGCTCTCTGCAGCCCCATCCGTACGAGTCTGCCCCATACCACCAGCTCCCTCTGCCGCACTGTGCACACACCTCCCCCCTCCTCCCCTATCCCCGCCCCCCTCATCCCCTCCCCCTCGCCTCCCTCCCTAGGCCTCTGCCTCATTCCACCCCGCCCCCAGCGCCCTCTGCTGCACACCCTCCCCCTGATCCCCGCCCCCCTCATCCCCGCCTCCCCCCCCTTCCCCTCCCCCCCCAGGCCCAGGGCGGCGACGCCCCCCCCGCCCCCGGCCCCTCCATCGAACAGCTCATGGCCCGACAGGTGGGGGGGATGGGGGGTGCGCCCTGTAGCCCCGGCCCCCAGCAGTGCCTGCGGGCTGGGTAAACGCCTGTAACAACTGCCCGCCCGCGTGTGGCCGATCTGTCCATCTGCCTGTTGCCCATCGGCCTGTGTCTGCGTCGGGTCTGTCTGCTTCCTGTCTGCCCACACGCCCGCGACACCTGTACCCCCCCCCCCTTTGCCCCCTCAGAAGCTGGAGGAAGCCACGCTGCCGCTTGTCCTGGAGGCCATGTGGGCGGCCAACGTGCTCGACATCCAGGCCACCCTCAAGAGGGTGGGGAGGGGGAGGGGGCTTGCGGAGAGGGGCCTACGCTCGAGCACGGGGGAGGGTGCTGGGTGGATCCTTGGTCTTCGGCTCTCAAGGCCCGCTCCTTTGGGACAGGCTAAAGAGAGGCTTGAAACCACCTGGGTGTGAGGTTCCTCGTCTCTCGTTACAATCTCGTCTTGAGCGGCCCCCGCCCTGCCCCACCGCGCTCCCCGCCCTGCCCCCCGCAGGTGTGCAAGTTCGTGCTCACGGAGGAGGGGGTGGCCAAGGAGGAGCTGCGGGCGCGGGCGGCGGGGCTCAAGCTGCTGGGTGAGGGGCCTTGGGGGGGGGGGGGGGGGGTTGTTGACGGGGGTGTTTGAAGCTGTTCAGCGGGAGAGCGTCTAGTTGTTAGGGTGTGTTCACATGTGACGCGGTTCGTCGTGGTTCGCCCCGAACCACGCCGAACCGCGCGCGAACCACGCGCGAACCGAACCAGCCTCCCCGACGCCGGGTTCGCGCGCGGTTCGTCGCGGTTCGCCGTGGTTCGCTTCAGGGAGCAGCCTCTCACTCATACCGCAACTATAGAGTCTTTCTCACAGCTTGTTCAAGCCCTGTGAAGTCGCGACGGCCCTTCAACGGCCGACATGTCGCGTTCGCGACCAAGCTGCGACTGCAGCGCGTCTCCTATCCCGCCCTTCGCCCCTGAAAGCGCTTTTCTGATGCTATATAGGGTACAATTGGGCCGCGATAGCACAAAACGCGTTCAAGACGCGCAGCATGTGGTCGCGACGACCGACATGTCTTGCAGAAACTGACCTACGTTTGCCCTGTGGACGCGAATCGGGTTGATAGGTGATAGTTTGGTAGATGTCAAGGTGCACAACGCAGCGGTGCAGCTGATACTGCCTTTGGTGGGACGTGGTTGGGCGTGGTTTGGCACGGTTCGGACCTGTTCGGGAGCCGCCTTGTGAACAGTGGTCCACGAACCACGCCCGAACCAGCCCGAACCACGTCGCGAACCACGTCCCATGTGAACAGGCCCTTAGTGGGATTGCCGTCCAGGATAGGTCCGGTGGTCCGCGGAAGTGGCGGGGGGGAAGGGGGAGGGGTGTGGGGGGGGAGGGTTGAGGGACAGGGCTTCAGTTGGGCTCGGTATGTAACACCCCGCGGCGGGAGGGGGGCGATACGTAACACCCCGCGGCGGGAGGGGGGCGATACGTAACGCCCCGCGGCGGGAGGGGGGCGATACGTATCGCCCCGCGGCGGGAGGGGGGCGATACGTAACACCCCGCGGCGGGAGGGGGGCGATACGTAACGCCCCGCGGCGGGAGGGGGGCGATACGTAACGCCCCGCGGCGGGAGGGGGGCGATACGTATCGCCCCGCGGCGGGAGGGGGGCGATACGTAACACCTCGCGGCGGGAGGGGGGCGATACGTAACACCCCGCGGCGGGAGGGGGGGCGATACGTAACACCTCGCGGCGGGAGGGGGGCGATACGTAATGCCCCGCGGCGGGAGGGGGGCGATACGTAACACCTCGCGGCGGGAGGGGGGCGATACGTAACACCCCGCGGCGGGAGGGGGGCGATACGTAACACCCCGCGGCGGGAGGGGGGCGATACGTAACACCCCGCGGCGGGAGGGGGGCGATACGTAACACCCCGCGGCGGGAGGGGGGCGATACGTAACACCCCGCGGCGGGAGGGGGGCGATACGTAACACCCCGCGGCGGGAGGGGGGCGATACGTAACACCCCGCGGCGGGAGGGGGGCGATACGTAACACCTCGCGGCGGGAAGGGGGGCGATACGTAACGCCCCGTGGCAGGAGGGGGGTGTTCCCCTTCAGGAGGGGGGCTGGCGTAAGGCGAGGGCTGGGGACCTGGGGTCTCTAGGCGCTTCCCGTAGCTGCCGGCTCCACGCTGCATGGCAGGCTCTACAACTCCACCCACCTGCCCGCACACACCCCGCCCACCCCGCCTCTCTCCACCCCCCTCACTCCACCCCTCCCTCCCGCCCAACCCCCAGGCGCCGTCTTCCTGGAGGCGGCTGCCCCCGAGGACGGCCCCCCCGCGGGCGTCGCCGCCTCCCCCTCGTTCGCGCGGCGGCAGTTCGAGGAGGCCATGCTCCGTGTGGTGGAGAAGCGGTCGGGGGCGGAGGCGGAGGGGGCGGAGGCGGAGGGCAAGGCGGAGTGAGGGGTGAGAATGGTGGGGATGGGGAGCGGAGGGCGGGGGCGTGTGAGGGTGCGGGGTAGGGAGCGTGGGAGGGAATGCGGGTGGGTGCGGCCGTGGGCAACGTGGGGGGCCCGGCCTCCCGGGGGAGGGAGCGTGGGGTCGGGGCAGGGGCAGGGGCGTGCAGGGGGGTGCACGGCTGTGAGTGAAGGGGTTTGCGGGAAAAGGGGGGTTTCCCAGGGCTGGCCGGTCGCGAGGTGGAAACAGCGCTGCCGTTTGCTGTAAGCTGGCGGTTCGGGTTCGATTTCTGGGCTGGCGCCGGACCTCGCCGAGCACCGAGGGGGTCGCCCAGTCAGTCAGTGGGGCGGGCGGGGCCAGCCTCGGCTGAGACCTGAGAGCGCTCGAGTCCCTGCCCATGCCTCGAGTGACGGAGGCCCTGCACGGCCTATCGACTTCTTCCTGCCCCCCTCAGAGAGCAGGGTTGCACAATACGGCAGCCCCCGGTGCCAATACGCGTATTAATACGCAATACGGCCCCCTCCTCGCAAATACGGCTTAATACGGTTACAATACGGCGGCGCCCAGCCGTATTAATACGGCAGTGTACGGCAGCCCATACTGCCGCCTTGTGCACGAGCGAATGCGTTCCGCGTTCACGTAGAAGCGCAGGGAATGCGTAGGGCATCGGCTACGGCGGAACGGACGGCTGAGCTGCCGACCGACGCACCCCAGCACCCCACGTTACCCCCCCCCCCCTCCGCCGGCCCCCGGCTGCCCGGCCGGTACCCCCGCGCCGCATGCCGTATTAATACGGCAGCGAGAGGCCGTATCCGTATTAATACGTATCCGTATCAATACGGGGACTGATACGTATCGGCAACCCTGTCAGAGAGTCAGAGAGAGCGCAGAGACTACACACGCTGATGGGGTTTATACAGCCAGCAGGGCAATGGGGGTCATGGCCGCCGCCCGCCGGCCTCAACTCGGGCCAAAGTAGCGGAACTGCCGTGGCACGTGAGGGAGCTAGGCAGCTCCAGCGAGGCATTGCTGCGCAGGGCTGCACTGCACAGGGGATGTGCGAAGCGTGTCCTGGTGGGGGATGGGGGCTGCGGTGTGGCCGTGTTGGCTTCGGGGGTAGGGCAGCGGGGCCGGGGGTGAGGGCGGGGCCGGGGGCTGTTGGCACAGCTACGAGTGAGCGGACTTCTGGCTGGACTTGCATTCGGACTTGCGGGACTTGGGAGGCACGCGCCGTGTCCGCCAAACTTCTTGACTCCTGTGCCCGTGTCGAGGGACGCCGCGGGCGATGGGCAGGGCGAGTCCCGCTCCTACTTGCCGTCGCTCGTATGCGTCTAACTTCCTCTGCTCTTGAACATAGTCACACGCAAGCAGTGGCGCCAAGCGGCAGAACGCGATGGCATGGCCGAGTACGCCAACACACCCGGTCGCTGCCGGACATCGGAGATGACAAGCTGACCAGTACTAGCCTAAGCGCCCCCATTGGATGGCAGGCCCGATGAAAACGGCTACCGCGAGTGACATCTCAACCTCCTCACACGCACGCGTGTTCTTACCGCTGTCTGTTCTCTTCTTCTGCCTAGTGTATGAGGTCCGATCACAGTCGCTCACTGTGGGCACCGCAGCTGAGTTGGTCGCTGCGTTAGCAAATGAAAATGGCCCCGCGGAGATAGTCCTCGTTGCGCCCAGAGCTGAGCTCACGCAGGATCTTTTCCGAAGGTGCGGCCACGGTGCTCTGGCGTTTCTGTGTTACTCAGCGCGCCTCCACTGCCAGTCGCGTCGCGAGTCGGGCGGTCCGTCGAGAGCGTGCTCCGCCCGTGCTTATGCCTATGCCCTCGTTCCGCCCTCGCAGCTACCCCTCTCCGCTCGTGCTGGACCGCAATGTGACCATCACGGGTCCCACGGCCACGCCCCTGCACGAGCTCAGCCTGGGCTTCCTCAGGAAGTGCGTTTGCAGTGTGGGGGCGGGGGGGGGGGGTTGGGGGCGCAAGATCTCCGGAGGGGACCACGGCCGCTGGGGCACTGGAGCGGGGTAGCTTCCTCGTTCCTCGCCTTATAGGAACCGGCCTCTAGGTGGGCGGGCGCTCGAACGGTGCTGGGCGAGCTGATTTGTCTTGACGCGCAATACGTGGTGGTAAAGTGCGTGGGCGGGGGGGGTCGCTTTGACGGCTTCCTCGGAGCTGGGCCCTAGGAGTGCGGGGGGGAGGAGGGGCATCGGTGACAGCGCTTGGTCCGGTATGGTTAGGCATCAGGGGCCTATCCGGGATCTTACTTGCCCCAACCCTCGGCAGTGGGCACCCCTCCCCTTACGGTACTGAGACAGCCTGTCCGATCCCCCGCCCGCCGTCCCCCGCCCGCCGCCCCCGACCCGTCCACGTGCCACCGCCCACCCCCCGGCCACGTGCGGCCTCGCAGCAAGGTGGGGTGGCGGGAAGGAATAGAGGAGGCGCCAACAGAGCTGGACAAAGTGGTGGCGGCGGGCAGGGGCTCTCTGGCCCCGCACCAACTTGAGCAGCCTCCTCCGTGTCCCCTGACCGCCGCTGCCCCCTTTCCCCTGCCCCTGACCCTGACCCTGACCCTCCCCCTCCCCCCCTCCCTCCCAGCTCCTCCTCCTCCCCGGCCGGCGCCTGGCCCTCCGCTGGCTGTACCTGAGGGACGCAACGGACGGAAGCAACGCGGGCTCGGGTGGGGAGGGGAAAGGGGTGCCGTGTGTGTGTGGGGGGGGGGGGGCGGGGCATCAGATCCTGTGTAATGGCGGGATGGGGCGCAGACCCTGGACTTGCAGGGCAGCGCGACCGGGGTTGGTCACCAACCAGGGAGCATTGTGCGGGCGGCTGCCAGGCGAGTGGGCAGCGCTATCTAGGGGCCTCGCAACTCGCCTGTGCTTGGTGGCCACCAGTCGGTCAGGGCGGAGGCTTGCTCCGTGCTCATACCTTCCCCCCATCCGCGCCCATGCTTTCTTCTTGATCCCTCCGCGCGCCCTCCAAGCAGGCGTCACCCTGGTACAGCCATCGGTGGGTCTCGGGAGCGAGGGGGCGGGGACCTGGGAGCATGGGGCTGCGGTGCTGCAGGGGGGTTCCGGAGTGTGGCGCTCGTGGGTCCACCCGCCCTGTCCGCTATGGCCCCAATTGCATCTCAGGCGCCCAAGGCTCCATATCCGGTCAGCTGCGGCCACCGCTGCTATCGCAGGCCCGCAAGCCTCCATGCCCCGTCCCCCCGCCCCCCCGCCCCCACGCAGAGCGGCCCAACCGAGGTGGCAATACTGGACTGCGCCTATGAGGACGGGCGGTGCTTCAGTGCGGACAGGTTCAGGTGGGGGCTGAGGCTGAGGCTGAGGCCGACTAGGCACAGGACATACACAGCCGGGTGCTCTGCAAGAGCAACGTGTAACACCGTAACCTTGAAGGCCCCCTGTCTTCCCACACAGCCGCGTGATGGCCCCTCGTCCCTAAGACCGCAAGTCTGTAACCTTCCTAACCTCCCGGGTGCGGCCCCCTGTTGCCCATCACAGCCGGGTGACTCCGCTCATACCCCGCGACACGGTCAACCACCCCGGGGCCCAGCGCATCGAGGTACTGCCCGGACTGCCCCCGGGCCTGGCCTCGGTCCCAGTGGGCCCAGCCTGGGCCCGGGCGGGCCCAGCACCCCCGGGCCCGAGTGCCTGCGTGGACGACATCTCGGCCCCGCTGCAGCGGCGGTGTTGGGCGCTGGTGGCTCGCTTTGAGGACTACGCCTCCTGGGTGGGTGGTTGGGCGGTTGGGTGGTTGGGTGGGGCATGTCGTAACAGCGGGACTCTGCTTGCAGCAGGCAGCGAGGCGGTGGCGGTGCAGGGTGGCGGTGGCTCGCTTTGGCGCCTACGCCTTGGGGTGGGGTGGGTTGCGAGGGGAGGGAGGGGTGGGAGGCTCTGGACGGCGGGGGCCTGTGCCGGGGCCTGCGTGGCAGCGTGGGCCTGGGTCTCCCCTGCCGGCACTGCCCTGCCCCCGCCCTCTGACCGGACGTCCTGCTTCGAGGGCGGAGCCGGGCCGTGCGGGGCGGGGGCCATGGGGCGGGCAGGACAGCTGGGATCTGTCATTGAAGCGCTGCTGAGAGTGCTGACGGGTCGCACCGGTTCGCTTTGTTCGGCCTCTGCCCCCCTCCCGCTTGCTGGACAGGCGCTGGCTTATGACGAGCGGGAGGAAGGGCCGCGGAGGAGCGCCGTTGTGGTGGGTGGGGCGAGCTAGGGGACGGGCTGAGGCCGCTGGATCCCCTGAATCCCCCACCGTACTTGCAACTGCCGCGTCTCAACCGCTTGCTTGCAAGAGCGCCCCGCAATGCTACTGCTTCCCTGACGGCAGTTAATCCTCAGCCCCAGACCAACCACCAACCGTATCTTCCCATCTGGCAACCGCTAACCGCCCACAGGACCGACGCGTCAACACCTGGTACCTGTGTGCCGGTTTGGTGTCGTGCGGCGATGATATTGCACGGATTGCGCTCTGCCTGGCGAGAGAGATCCAGGTACGGCATTGACGTGGCGCCTAGCCGTACAAGTGCGCACAGGCATTTATTCATTCGAAGTTCATAACCAAACTTTACCTTAATCCTGCAGCCAATTCCGCAGTGAGCATCCCCCATGAAGACGGCTGCCAGACGACTGCCCCGCCCTCGACCCCCGTAACCTCCTCCGCCCCTCTTCCCGGCCGCGCCCGCCCCAGGCCTACGTGGCAGAGCGCCAGAGCGGCCGCCCCCCCGCGCTCCCGGCGCCCCCCGCCCCCCGCCCCGCCGCCATCCTGAGCGCCGGCGGCCCCTCGGGCGGCGGCGGCGGCGGCAACGGCGGCCTTAGTCATGCGGCGACCGTGGCGGTCACTGTGGCGGCCTGCATGGGCGGTGCGTGCCGTGCGTAGGGGCGGGGGCTGCCGCCGCGGCCCTGTCGTACATGTCGTACATGCGGGGCGGGGTTGCTGAGCCGTTTTCGTCCGAGGGGCTGGCGGGGCTGGGTTGCTTGCTGGATGAGGCAGGGTGCGGTGCGTTGGCCGAGGCGTACATGATGCAGGGTGGAGTTGGCCGGTGTGAGTGGTGCAAGCGCTGCTCCCCGGCCCCGGTCCTGGCCCATCCCCTTTCCTGATCTAGGCATGCTGGCGATACTGTTGCTGGCGGCGGCGGGCTTCGTGCTGCGGCGCCGTGCGCTGCAGCGCCGTCGGCGGCAGCAGAAGGGCGGAGACTTGGAGGCGGAGGCGGGGGGAGGCAGCAGGTGGGGTGTGGGGTTTGATTGGTTGAGGGTGAGAGGTTTAAGCCTTGGGGGTTGGACGAGTGATCCCAAAGGCACTGGGAATGCTGGTTTTACCCTCACCAGCCCCGCCTCTGACCCACCGCCCCTCAATGCCCCCGTCCTGCAACCCTACTCTTCATCCCCTACACCCCACCCCCTGAACTCCTACCCTCGTCCAGCGCCCCAACCGGCGGAGGCAAGGAGGCCCCTTCCAAGGTCTCCGATGCCCCCCCCGTGCCCCCCCTCCCCGACTTTCTCCGCGGCACCTGCGACACGGGGCCCATCCCCCCCTCCCCCAGCCCCCGCAGCGCCACGGGGCTGATGCTGGGAACAGCCGACACGGGTGGGGCGGGGGGCGGGGGGCGGGGGGGTCACTCTCGGACGCATTGGAGAGAGCGAGGGAGAGGGGGAGCTGCAGGGGGTGTGTGGCAGGCGGCGACGTTATGGGAGACGGCTTGGGAATGTGTCTCAGCGCTGCATCAGGGACGGGGGGTGGGAGGCGGGCAATGTGGGGCCGCCTCAGGCCGCACGGGCATGCTGGCATTGTGCCCATGTACCCAGGTCACCCCTTGTCACTAGCTCCCTTTGACGTGTCTTCTCCGCTTCCCGGCTCCTGCTCCCCCCCCCCAGAGGTCTCTGTGGTGTCCCACATGACCCCATGGCACGCGGCATGCGTCAGCATCCTCAGCCCCGAGGGAGGGGGGGCGGGGGAGGGGGAGGGAGCCGGCGGCTGCGGCGGCGGTGCCAGCACCTCCACCGATGGCTTCACAGACGACATTGGGGCCGCCGCCGCCAGGGGCAGCGGAGGCACTGGCAGCGGCAGCGGCGCTTGTGCGGGGACCAGCGGCGGCGGCCGGGTGGCGGTGGCGGGGGACGATGTGGTGACTCTGCTGCCGCGGGTTCTGGGCGTGGGAGCCTTCGGGCGGGTGAGTGTGTGCTGGGGAACGTGGACGTGTGTGAGTGTGGGCCTATCCTGCGTGGCTAGGGGCCTCGGGTATGCATGGCAGGAGCGAGGTGGTGGGTGCTGGAGCGCCGAACCCCGCGCCGCATGACCCCCGCTCGCCCTCATCCATGGTCCCCCCCCTCACCCCCCTGTCAGGTGTACGAGGGGGAGTTCAGGGGCCAGAGGGTGGCCGTCAAGGTGGGGGGGAGGGGGGGGGGGGGGGGAGGGGAGCGGACGTGGTAGTGATGAGGGGAGGCCGGGGCCAAGAGGGAGGCAGTGCGGCGTGCACGTGAACCAGGCCACGTGCCGTGCACCAGGCATTCCGCTGCCCGGGATGGATGGCTCCCGGCCAAACTGCCAATGGCTCCCAGCCGAAAGGCCCATCAACCCTTGTTCCCCTGCTCATGCTGTACTCGGGCAGGTGTTCACGCACCTGGGGGGGGCGGCGGGGGCCGCCACCCCGCTGGAGCAGGCGCAGGCCGCAGCGTGCCTGGTGCAGGAGGTGAGGGGGGCGTCTGGGGGCCTTGGAGGGGGGGGAAAGAGTCGTGGGGGCCGTGGGCGGCCATAAGTTGAGCCCTGTGTGGGGCTGTGGAACGTGGGGCTGCTCTGCCGCCATCACGCCGTGCCTCCTGCCTCCTCCAACAGTCCAACTTCCCCCTCTCCGCTCATTGTCCCTCTTCGCCCCTTGGCCCCCCCCCCCCAGGTGGAGGTCCTGGGCCGCGTGTGCCACCCCAACGTGGTGCGGCTGCTGGCGGCGTGCGTGGCGCCGCCGCGCATGGGTCTGGTGGGTTGGCGGTTGGCGGTTGGCGGCTGGTGGTTGGCGGTTGGCTGTTAACGGCCCTCCGCCCTCCCCCCCTGTCAGGTGCTTGAGCTCATGGACACCTCCCTGGCCCACGTGCTCAGGGACCGGCCCCCGGGGCAGGCCCTGCTGCCCATGGACCAGGTGGGGATGGGGTTTGCGTACGGCACCGTACGGCAGGATCACATCATAAATGGATGCTAGCGTTTTGGGCTGAGCCGGCCGGTCTGTCTGAAGTTGCGCTCCACGCCCAAAGCGGGACGCAGCTATCCGTTCTGTACCATACCAGAGCTGTGGTGCTGCGAGAATGGAAGCTCCATCACCTTCGCGCCTGGCCGATGCGGATGTTGCGCACCGACTTCCGTCAAACCTCGCCCGCTCAAGCCCGGACCGAGCGCGATGTTGCTATTCCACATCAACCAACTCGCATCTGCGGTCTGAGCGGTAGTCGCAACACTTTGTCGTGGATCGGCGTGGAAATGGGTGTCACATCGACGACATCCTCGGGACCCTGCCCCCTTAAAGCTTTAGGGTGGAGTGCAAAGATACCGTGGCCGGTATTGTCACGGTCGCCGCGCTGCGCCCCCCTCCCCCCCCCCCAGGTTCTGTCCATCGCCACGGACGTTGCCTCGGGCCTTGCCTACCTGCACCCCACCATCGTGCACCGGGACGTCAAGCCGGGCAACGTGCTGCTGGCGGGGGTGGGCGGAGGCAACAGGCTCACGGCCAAGCTCAGCGACTTTGTGAGAGCGGTGGCGGCTGGGGGGCATAACTGTCCAGGGTGGCCTTGCCTTCACCTGACTCCCTTGCTTTCCCCCCCCACCCCCAGGGGCTGTCCCGGCTGCGGAGCACGCACCAGCCAACGGACCACCCGGAGGCGGGCACGGTGGGGCCGAGGGGGGAAGAGGGGAACGGGGAAACGGGTATGGGCACGGGTTTAGGGGGAGCATTAATCACGAAGGCAGGCGCCGCCGACCTCCTCTGTGGCTCCTCCCCGCCCCACCCCACCCCACCCCCTGCCACCTGCAGCCGCCCTACACGGCCCCTGAGTGGTGAGCGGCCGGGGGCTGGAGGGCACCGAGATCCCACAGATGCCTGATGTCGCATGCCGTACACGTGTGCCGTACTGCTGTACAGCATGGTGGTTTGGAAAACCGTGCCGAATTCCATCGTCCTCCCTACGTGACCCCCAGCTTCGATGTGAACAATGACGTGGTGACGCACGCAGCCGACATGTACTCATTCGGGGCGGTGCTGTGGTGAGTGGGGCCCGGTGCGGGCCTGCTGTGGGCCCGGTGCGGGCCTGCTGTGAGCCCAGTAGCTGGGCGCTTGCTTGGGTGGCGACATTGCGAGGCCCAGTGCCAGGAGTCTCGGGTTTGTACGGTAGCCAGGGTTGTGTGGTGCCCCTGGTTCCCCTGGGGTGCCCACCTTCATAGGGCCATCGGTGGGCTGCGGGGAGCCGCCTTGTCTGCCGGGCCTCGGCTGCGAGGGTGCCACACGAGCGCCGGCGGTTTCCAAAGCAACGTCTCCTGCGCCCTCCCTCTCCCTCTTCCCCCCCCCCCCGCAGGGAGATGCTGTCGGGCAGAGAGCCGTGGCCGGTGAGACGGTGGTTGGTTGGTTGGTTGGTTGGTTGGGCGACTGGCTGGGCAGGCACCCCCCAACGGTGCCCTCACAGGTGCAATAGCGCATGCACCCTACGGTATGCCCGACCTTCCGCCCCGCATGGCACACGACACCTGACAACCCACCCCACCTCGCCCCCCCCAGGGCCTCCCCGCCGTGGTGGTTGCCACTCGCGTGCAGCTGTACAAGGAGACGCTCCCCCTGGGGGCCGTGGAGGCGGCGAGGGGGGGCGGGGCGGCGGGGGCGGGGGCGCTGCCCAAGCTCACGAGGCTGCTGCAGCAGGTGTGTGGCGTGGTGGGGAGGAGGGGGGGGAGTGGGGTGCACGAGCTACCACTACCCATGAGCCCTTCCTCCCTCCCGCCTCTCGCCCCCCCCCCTGCTTCCCCTCCCCCTCCGCCCCCCCAGTGCTTTGACCCCGAGCCCCTGCGCCGCCCCGCGGCCGCTGAGGCGGTCAAACAGCTGCTGCTGGCGAGGGAGCAGGTGGGGGGGGGAGAGGGAAGGGGGTGGCAGGGGGAATGAAGGAGGGGGAGGGGGCAAGGGGGAGAGAGGGGGAGGTGAATCGAGGGGAGAAGGGTTTGCGGAGGAGCGTCTGAAAAGGGTTTCCCACCACCCCCTGACGCCTCATTCACCCGCTCACAGCAGCACACGAGTTAACCACCGCCCATTTCTTCTTGTGCAAACCGCGTTCAGATGACCGCATCCGCCTGGGACGCGCCTCCACTGCCACCCCTGCCCGCCGGGGCAGCAGCGGCGGGCGCCCAGGCCGAGGCCGAGACGGCCGTGGGGGCCCCACCGCTTGCTGAGCCGCCCCCGCCGCCCTGTGAAGGGGGCGGCGGGTTCGGGGCCCTCTGCCCCATTGCTCCGTGGCCCAAGCCACAGCAGCAGGCTGAGGAGCGGTAGCCTGAGCGGCCAAACTGAGCGGCAGCGGCAGCAGCAGTCGTCGTGAGGGCGGTCGCAATGGCGGCTCGGACGGCACCGGGAGGGGCCCGGCGGAGGCGTGTTGGGCCCGGGCGCTGGGGCCCAGCGGCGCCGGCAGCCGCCTGCTGTGGGGGCGGGGCCCCGGTCGGCGCCGGTCGTGAGGGGCCAGGGGTGAGGGCCAGCGGTCAGCGGTCAGCGACCGGTGGTGGCGGGCCCCCACTGACTACGCTGGGGCTACGCAAACGGGGCCCCGGTCGGTGCCGGTCGGCGACAGGCGGCGGGCCCCCACTAAGAATGCTGGGGTCACGCACCGCAGGGGCGAGCCTGGCCGTTGGAAGGCCGGCCGTCCCCGCCTCCGGCGCTGCTGCTGGGGGCCCTGTGGATCGGCGGTCGAGGGCAGGCGAGGGGCACGCACCCCTAAGGCGCAGGGCGGGAGGGTGCGGCACAGGCGGCGTGGCAGTGCGGGGGCCGCCCTGCGGCCGCTGAGGCGGTCAAACAGCTGCTGCTGGCGAGGGAGCAGGTGGGGGGCGAGGGAGGGGGTGAGGCGAGGGAGGCGGAGGGACGGGGAGGACATCATGCGATCCCTCCCGTCAAACCCCGCACTGCACCCGGCCCGCCCTCCCCACCTCCCCGCTCAGATGACCGCACTGCCAGGGGACGCACCTCCGCCCGTGGAATCGCCTCCGCCCGTGGAACCGCCTCCGCCCGTGGAACCGCCGCCACCCCTACCCACCGTGACGGCCGGCACCCAGGCCCAGACGGTAGGGGCGGCCGCGCCGCTGCCGGGGCTGCCATCGCAGACTCCCGCCACCCCAGCCCCCTAGAAGGCCGCGGAGAGCGAGCGGGAGGCGTTCTGCCTTGCCACGTTCGAACCGCCGTCGCCGGTGCCACCTCAGCGAGGCGCAGAGGCGGCTCGACTGGACACCGGGAAGCGACTTGGGAGCAACGGGCGCGGCCAGGGCCAGCGTCAGCGCTCGGCGTTGAGCGGCACTGAAGAAGCACCAAGCGCGGTGGGGGTAGCGGAATATGGTGCTGCTGGCTGTATATATGGATGTGTGAGGGCGGTGACAGGGTGGCGTGCAGGTGTCGAGAGGGTGGCGTGCAGGTGTCGAGAGGGTGGCGAGCGCGTGCGCCCAGCGTCCTGCGGTGCGGGCGCAGCCCCTGTGCCCCTGCTTGCGATACCGGTAGTGCGGAAGCGAACCGTGGGGCGCTCGTCGCGGGGGGGACCCGGGAAGGAGCGCTCACCTGGGAGAGGCGGGTCAGGTCATCGGCGTACTCGGTGGCGGGGAACTGTGGGGGGGCAGGGGTGGAGGGGGAACGAGAGGGGGGAACATCGACGGGGGACATGGGTTGGCGTGAGGTGGGCAAGAATGGGTGCAGCGCGTGGGCAGGGCAGGCACAAGGACGCAAACTAGCGGAGGGCAGGCAGGGAACCGTCCGCACGCACGCACGCACTCACGTTGGTGGGCGCCGCCAGGCCCCAGTACACCAGCGCCGCCCTGTCGTACGCGCGGGCCGCCTCCACCTCGGTGCCGTACCCGCCCAGGTACACCTGCGGTGGCAACCAACAACCGACAACCGCCACATGGCGCGGAGGGGCAGTACGAAATCATTACGGTACCGTGCCGTACCATCGGCCATAGCGCCGTACCACGCGGTGAGGCCCAAGAGGGGCGCTAACGGTTGTTAAGAGCACACGTGGCACAGGTGAAGCGTGAGGCACGGCCCACCTGCTTGCCGCGCGTGCGTCCGCCCGGTGAGGTCTTCTTTCGCTGCACCGATGGGTCCCACAGGTGTGCCTCCCACTTGCCGGTCCAGCGGTGCCTGAGGGAGGTGCAGGATTGCAAGGGAGCTAAGGAGGAGAGCAGGACGGCAAAGGGGAGCATTTGCGCAAGCGCGCAGCAGCGATGCAGCGAGGGAAAGACATAATCGCAGCCAAGCTTTGCCGTGCTCGTTTGCAGTCGTGCGTAGCCGGGCCTTACTTGGTGACGCCCTTGAAGCCAGAGGTGCCGCCGTTCTTGTTGCGAGACTGAGGCTGGGGCTTGGTGTGGGCCAGCTCGTGCTTCAGCACCGCCGCCATCGGATCCTCACCGCCGCCGCCGCCGTCGGCGTCGCCGTCGCCGTCGACGCTGGCGCCGCCGCTGCTGGCGGCGGCGGCAGTGGCGCGCGCGACCACGGCGGCGAGTGGGTTGAGCGGCTTCTTCTCCCTTGAGCGCTTGTTGGGCGTGTTGGGCGCCGCCGCCACCGCTACCGCCGCCTCGCCCGTCGTCACCGCCGCCGCCGCCGTCTGCGTCCGGCGGATGACCCGGGTGCGGCGCGACGGCAGCGGCGCCGCCGGGCCGCCGCCGTCCAGGTCCATCGCGGCGGAGGCCGCTCGACTGGACACCGGGAAGCGACTTGGGAGCAACGGGCGAGGCCAGTGTTGATCTGCTGCCGCTTGAAGTGGCAAGAGGAGAGGTTCTTTGTTTGCAATGGGGCGGGCCGGCGACGATGGAGCCGCGGCGGGTGTGTGCGTGCGTGTGCCCCCGTGACCCCGAGTCACCCGCGGCCTCGGGCTGCTGAGCCCTGCGCGCACCCTTGCTGGGTGTGCTGTGCGCTGTATGCGAGGCACGTGGGCGGGGTCTATGAGGCACTGGCGGAAGGCTATGTGTGTCGTATGTACGTCTCATTGTGTAGTGCATGTCATGCGAGGGCGGTGCGTGGACTGATGCAGGCCCCGGCTTACTCCTGACCCCACTGCTTGCGAAACCGGCCACCTGCTGCGGGTTTGATCTGCTTGGGTAGGTACTCTGCAGTCGGCTGGCGCTGGTGTTGGTTGAAGGTGCTTCCCTGTGGTTGATGGGCGGTAGGAAGCCCGTGTTTCTATGCCAGCGTGGAGCTCTTACTGATGAGTGATGCAATGCGCATATGTCATGTGATGTGGTGTGTGTGCGGATCGGCTTAACATCAATAAGCCATCACTACTGTGGGACTCGGCCGTTAAGAGTTGCTTCAATCTCTGTTCCTCATGCAGCCTCACAGGGGAGGCTTGTTCCTCTCATAGTCCATAATCCATTGCGATGTCCACTCAGGCTGATGTAGGTATCACGTGTCACGCCGGCTGCTGGCAGACCAACGCGCTGACCAGCAGCCCTTCATCATCGTAGAGCACTGCCGTTGGCTGTCTTAGTTGGCTGAGCCCATCTTTCTTACGACGAGGCGAGGATGTGTCTGGTAGGGGTCGGGGTTCTGAACCGGCACTGAATCCAACGGCACGGCCAAGTAAGACTCTTGGGCCCATGCACGTTGACCCCATGGCGGCAAGGCGCCGGTGCATGCAGCCATCACCCCTACAGCCCTGCTTTGTGCGGCGTTGCTGAGGAGCACATGGAAGGGGTCAATGCAACGTGCAACTAACCGGGTCACATGGAAGGGGTGTGTGAGTGTGGCTATTGCTGGCGGGTGGGTGGCGCAGGAGGCAGGCCTGAGTGCTGGTTGCCTTGGTTGAGCCTTCGGCGGCGTGTGGTGTCGTCCCTGAGGAAGGAGCACCCTGTCCCGTGTGTGGCCCCAGCCGGGATGGGTTGCATGGCTCGAGTGCGCGGCTCTACCCCTGGCCACAATCAAGCGCTTCGCTTCGTGGGGCGCTACGTGGGGTTGCCAGGCGGGATTGGACCCTTCCCGTCACGGTGCCAGACAGCGCAGCATATGTCAAGGGGTCGGTGAACGTGGTGGTCTCGCGCAGGAGTGTAGAGCACAGGGGCAACGTGCAGCCATCCGGGCCCGGGGAGCAGCAGTGATGCCAGCACTCCACCGGCCTTAGCTGTGAGGCCATCGCACGTATCTGGCATCGCGGGCTGCTCGGACACAGGTGTGGAGCCGGAGCAGGGCCACTGAGCCGGAGCAACGAAGGGCTGGACAGACGGTGCCGCGGGGTATCGAAGACATGCCGGCAGGGGAGTCGGAGGGTGGACTAGGAGCTGACAGCAAACAGGTCACTGCAGTGGGTGGTGTTGAGAAACACCGGGTTGTTTGGGCGCTTCGCGGAGGCACAAGGCCTCGCGGAGCACCGGAAGAGCAGAGCTCTCCCGCTTAGCCGCCGAAGCCGTAGAGGGTGCGGCCCTGGCGCTTGAGGGCGTAGACGACGTCCATGGCCGTCACGGTCTTGCGGCGGGCGTGCTCGGTGTAGGTGACCGAGTCGCGGATAACATTCTCGAGGAAGGTCTTGAGGACCGTGCGGGTCTCCTCGTAAATGAGGCCGCTGATACGCTTGACACCGCCGCGACGAGCCAGACGGCGGATAGCGGGCTTGGTGATGCCCTGAATGTTGTCGCGGAGCACCTTGCGATGGCGCTTGGCACCGCCCTTGCCGAGGCCCTTGCCGCCCTTGCCGCGTCCCGACATGGTTTGCTTGAGGAGGAAGGAGTAAGGGATAGGGAGTGGTTGCTTGCTGGAGAAATGAGGTGCGCGCGGGGCTGAAGTAGTGGGACTTGTGGGGGCAAGGGCGCGGAGAAGGTGTCGCGGAGTTGCTTGGCGGGGCAACCACCTGCCCCTGTACGGCCCGTACAGGTCGTTGGCCGAGCCCATGCAAGCCCCCGATGCGACTCAAAGGCGCCCCGACACCATCATACGGGACAAAACAACGGGTGTATCGCGGGCCGCTCTAGTGCGTTGTGTTTTGGCACGCTGTGCCCTGGCGTTGTTGGTGTTCGGCCTGTCCTGCGACTCTGACACTCTGGCATTCCTGGCTATCCATCGGCAGCTCCCGAACGATATCGGGGCATGCAGTGTGCGGTCTGGCACAATCAGGCCATTGCGAGTGGGTTGCGATCCCTCGCCACTGTAATCGCTGCTTCACAAAACAGCCACATCTCTGTAGCGCTGGCACACCCAGACACTTTCAAAGCAATCATGGCCCGCACCAAGCAGACTGCCCGCAAGTCCACCGGCGGCAAGGCGCCCCGCAAGCAGCTGGCCACCAAGGCCGCTCGTAAGACGCCTGCCACCGGCGGTGTCAAGAAGCCCCACCGCTACCGCCCCGGTACCGTGGCGCTGCGCGAGATTCGCAAGTACCAGAAGTCCACGGAGCTGCTTATCCGCAAGCTGCCGTTCCAGCGCCTGGTCCGTGAGATTGCTCAGGACTTCAAGACCGACCTGCGCTTCCAGAGCCAGGCCGTGCTGGCGCTGCAGGAGGCCGCGGAGGCCTACCTGGTGGGCCTGTTCGAGGACACCAACCTGTGCGCCATCCACGCCAAGCGCGTGACCATCATGCCCAAGGACATCCAGCTGGCGCGCCGCATCCGCGGCGAGCGCGCGTAAGCGCCCTGAGCTGGCCTGTCTTGGCGATGCAGCAGATGGACCATCCTGGGCTGCCTCCTGCGCTGCCTCGGCTCGGCAACAACAAACCCGGTGTTTCTCAACACCACCTTTGCTGGGACTTGGCCGGGGAGGCTGAGCGGGGGTGTCGGCTGGGGTTGACGCATGTGCTGAACACAGATGGGGGCTTATCGAGCGAAGACCGACTTGGTGACCGCCAGCCACGAGTCGTGGGGCCTGCCATTGGGGTTCAGGCGTTCTGCTTTTCTGCCTTGCTTGCTTGCCAGCCCCCACCATTCTTTACGTCCGAGCCGATGGTCTAACGTCTGCCCTGCAACGCCGCGGCTTGCCCCTTACTGGCCTGTCTTGCCCACCATTAGTGCTCAGGCCAGTGCTGAGGCCTAGTCAGAGCGGGCACAGGACACGACCACCTGCTGGCCTTGCCCCCGCCCACCGCACTCCTCACCTCTCCTACTCCAACCCTGCTTTCCCCCATCCGGCCGTTGCACCGGCACACGGAATCTGCCCGCGCATGAAGCCAGGGAAGACTGCGCACGGCTGCCCACAAATTCACCACGAACGGCTGCTTCGCGGTGCCACGCGCCAGATCCTGGGCGCCTCCCTGGACTACGCCCTGCGCCTCGCCTTCGCCACCGCCGACCGGGCCGCGGCGCCGGGGGCCTCGGAGCGAGACTCGAGGCTGGTGGACAGCGATGCTATCTTCCCTGGGCGTAGTCGTCCGGCCTACCTTTGGCGAGGGACCCAGTAAGTCGCCAGGTCCGGCCCCGGGGCGGAGGTGTTAGTCGCCGCCGGGGGAATGCCGGTCGACTACAGATAGCAACACTGGGTTTAGGGTGCAGCACTCCGGGCGCGGAGCCGGGAGGCGGCAGCCGCGGCTGGCGGCTACCTGCAGGGCGCCCTCGGCTCCGGCCTTGCGGCGGTATTGGGCACACCGGGGGAATGCGTGCCGCTGCTGCAGCAGGCAACCCCCCTAAGCCAGGGCGCAGGGGCCTCGCCAGGCTTTGCAGTCCGCATCTGCTTGCAGGGGTGAAAGCGCCCGGGCGGCCGACCTCAGATCCTATGTATTCCAGGCGCGGGGGCGCCCTGGCGGTGCGCGTGGCCGCAGACGCCGCCGCTCTGCCCTGGCCGGCGGACCGGGCTGCACGCAGCGTGCTCGCGACCGCCTGCACCACCGCCAGCCGCCTCCTGGCCCGCTGCCTCACCCACGCCTCGGCCCTGTACTCCGCCCCTAGCAGCCTCGCCCCGGCTCGGCTGCTGGCCTGCCAGCCGCGCCGCCTCATCGCAGCGGCCTGCAAGCTGCTGGTGGCGGGGCGCAGTGGGGCCCGGGGCCTGGCCCTCGCCCCCTGCCACCAGGAGGAGCTGCAGGCCGCCGCTCTGACGGCGTTGCTGCGGCTGGCGGCGCACCCCTCGTTCTCTGCCCGCGTGCCCCGCTGGCTGCTGCCCGCCGGTCAGGGGGAGGCGGCAGAGGGCTGTGGCGGGTCTGAGGCAGCGGCGGAGGCTGAGGCAGTGGCGGAGGCGGGGGCTGGAGCGGAGGCGGGCTGCCTGGCGACTGTGTGGCGAGAGGGCATGCGCGCACAGGGGCCCAACGCGCTGGGCCGGGCTTCAGGGGGAGGCGGGAGGGTCGGCAGCTGTGGGCCGGACGCCGAGGCCTTCCGCACCTCCGCCACGGCCGTGCTTGAATGGATGGCCCCTGGAAGTGCCTGTCTGCACGGCCCCTGGGAGGCGACGGCGGGGGCGAGCCCGCTCCCAATCGGGGGGCTCCAGGGCCCCGGCGGCGCGAGCAGCCCGGAGGCCGTGCGGCCGGCGGCGGCAGTTCTACAATCCCTGCTGCCGCCTCCCCTGGCGGCTCCGCCCGAGGGCCGGGCGCTCCCCGAGCTGCGCGTGTGCGGCTTCCCCGGCTGCGGCTCGTTCGGGGGCTGCAGCGAGGCGGGGCTGGCGCTGCGGCAGTGCGGCGGCTGCCGGGCGGTGCGGTACTGCGGGCCGGGCTGCCAGCGGGCGCACTGGCGGGAGGGGCACCGGGGCGAGTGCGGGGTGCTGGCGGAGGCGGCAGGGGCGTGGGCTGCAGCGAACGGGTTGGAGGAGTGAGGGATCCTGAGCATTGAGCGGACAGTGTCGGATGCAGAGTGTGGGTGTCAGCCAGTTGGGCAGCCATTGCCGAAGCAGGATGAGGCCGTGGGGATGGGTGTGGGAGCAGGTGGCCGGCATGCAGGAGACAACTGCAACGACCTGGCACACGCCCCAAAGGTGCAGGCGAAACTAAGTGTCGCAACACGCGCACCTCGCAGAGCTGACGTGGAACGACGTCTGGACCTCCTACAACGCGGTTGCGGCGTGCAGCACCCCCCGCCTGTACCGCACCAGCCCCCGCCCTTCAGTTGCACGGCAGCAGCCCCGTGCTGGGCCCACCTCCATATCCCTGCAACCCCCAGGGCCCCGCCCCACCAGCCAGGTGGCCGAGGGCCGGCCTCCGCACCGTCCCTCAGCGACCCCGCAGTAACCCGAGGCCTCGCTCACCGCCCGTGCCCTCCTCCGCGTCTCAGCTCTCATTGGCGCCCTCCCTTCGTGTCCTCAACCCCTGCCCGCCAGTGTGCCCTTGGGGTTATGCCCTCGGGGGTTCTCAGCCCAGGGCGCATGCCGCCCCTCGCTTGCGCCACCTGCCCCGCCGCCCCCACCCCACGAACACATGCACACGTGCCCTAGCCTCCGCCCCCACCTGCAGCTCCTCTTACCCCGGACACAGCCCTACGCCACAACCGAGCGCTTCGCTTCGTTGATGTCTTGAAACCCCGAACCTCGCTCCACCGGCCCTATCGCGTGGGTATGCCCCGCAGGCCCATCGGTCCACATCGGTGGCCAGTCATCGCCGGCACAAATAAGCTTCCAGCGCAGTCAGGGCAGGCCCCCATCGGCCCCCCCCACATACACCGACATTGCCTGGACAGCTGGACACAGCAGGCTCTCCCGTCGTCCTCTCGCTCACAGGCAGCGCTTATTGTTTGCGTTCTCCGCCTACTCGTCCCAGCTCTTCAACAGTACGTAAGAATCCAGTATCCTATCCTCCGCGGCATGCGTGCGCGATCGGCGGTGCAAACATACGCTGCAACCATGCGCCCTCTCAAACTCCTCACTCACTCAGGGGCCGTCCACGGCAGAGGGGCCGTGCGTCCAGAGGCCTTAGGCCCAGAGTGGCCCAGAGGCCTCATCCGGGCCTACCTCATCAACCGTTCATTGGGTCCTGCTCGCCGTCAAGCATCCATCACTCTCAGGCTCAATAAAGCACACCCGCATTGCATGGCAACACCCATAATCAGATTCATCACACGCCGGCAGGTCAAGGGCCGATCAGCCCGTGTAAATGTTTTTCGCTCCCGCGCTGGGATGTCAAAAGATCCACCCCTGCTTGCAGCTGCGCCATGAAGGCAAGCATCTGGTTGCCCTCAAGAAGATAGGTCAGAGATCCGCGCAGCGACATGTCACGTGTAAAACCGTCATTGGAAGCCCACATAGCCCCACAAGTAAGGGCCTCCCCGCACAACCAACTCCGTTACTTCCTTTGTGACCCTGCAGGCTCGGCGCACGTACCGTAGTGACGGTGGGAGGGGCCTGCGGGCAGGCATAGCGACAGCTCCCCATGTGACACCTCCCCATCCACCGCCTTGATTGGGCGGGGGCGCTGGGGGAGGAACACAGCAACGTGCCACGCCCTGGTTGCCCTGAGTGCCCCACACCACAGCCGCTCCCGAGCGAGCGCAGCCCCCCTGCGCCGTGCTGCATGCCCCTGCCTCAGCAGGCGTCCCCCCGCTGCAGCCGCTCCGACAGCAGCAGGAGCTCCTTGGCCAGCTCGGCAGCGGCGGGGCGCCGGCACGGATCGAGATCCCTGCAGGTAAGGGGGGGAGGCAAGGGGTGCCCCACACGAGGGTTGGAAAGGTAGCTAGGTGCGCCCTCGATCAGGCCCCACAGCCGTTGGTCGAGCTTGGAGTCCTTCCTTCCCGGAAGGGGGTCCCCTGAATCACTCCCGTCCAGCTGCCCTGCGCATACGTACCTACAGCAGGTCGAAGCCATCGATGCTTCCCCTTGCACTTCACACTACCCCTCCGCATCCCAGCGCACGGCACGGGCGGGTTCCCCTGCGTCCTCCCGCTCGTCTCTCCCTCACAGCAGAACGAACGAAGCCCTCCCCCCTCGGATTCCCCCCCTCGGCTCCCCCACGCAGGGCACGCACCAGCACGCCTCGAGCAGCCGGCGGAGGGCGGGGGGGCAGCGCTCCGGGGGCAGGCCGTCCAGGCGCAGCTTCCGGCGGTGGATGGTGATGAATACGGCAACCTCGAACTCGGTGTGGCCCTGGCGGGGAGCGAGGATGGAGGTGCATGCTTGTTTGTGAAGGGCTGATCGTGTGGGGCAAGTGCGTGTGACGCCGGAACCCACTACCGCAACCCATGGGCATGGGGGGCCCGAGCGCACGGCCGCCTCACCTCCCACGGCACCCTGCCAGTCAGCATCGCCCAGATCAGCACGCCCAGGCTGTACATGTCGGCGTAGTGCCGTACGACACGGTTGTTGGTGTCGTACGCCTCTGCGGGAAAGTGGCAGCAGCAGAGACGATAGGAGGTGTGCACACGTGTGACGGGCGGGCGGGCGTCGAGCCAAGGCGGCGGGGGACGCCTCGTGGGTTGTGGCGGTCTGGCAGTGAAGCTGGAGGGCCTGTGAAGCAAATGCCAACTAACTAGCTAGCAGCTAGGAGCTAGCTGCTGGCCTGCTGCCCTCTCACCGGGTGCGATGTATCCCAGCTGGGGGTTGAGGGCGGTAGAGGGGAAGCGTGGGGACAGGGGCGGAAGGGGCGGCGCTTGTCCTGCAGTCCGTCCATCGTACGACACTGGTGCCGCATGTGTACGACATCGAGCCGAGGAGAGGCACTAGGTCTGCGGCTGCTGCATCTATTCGCACACCCACCACACTCAACGGACTCAAGCCCAACACGGTACGGCACGGTACGGTACGTGGGGTCCCCATCCACGCACCCCCCCACACGCACACGCACACCACCACCGCCCCACCCACCCACACCCACCGTTCCCGCCTCCGGGTTCTGCGTGCTCTTCGTTGTGAGCTGCGTGCGGGACAGCCCAAAGTCCACCAGCTTGACGCAGGGCCGGTCGCTGGCGGGGTGGTTGAGCAGCACGTTGGCTGGCTTGAGGTCGCGGTGCACCACGTGGGGGTGCAGGTAGGCCAGGCCGGAGCACACCTGGTGGGAGATGTGCAGGGCCTGGGGGCGGGGGAAGCGGAGGGCGGGTGCGTGGTGGTGGGAGACTGGGAGCGCGGTGAGCCGCAGCTTAGCGCACAGCAGTCGTCGGCGCGCGCGGCAGAGCCCCCACCTTGAGCAGCGGTATGGGCGGCGCTCTGGGGCTGGGGCCGGTCGGCCCCCGCGCGTCCCTGTCTCCGTACACCAGTGCGTGCAGGGAGCAGTCCATTCGCTCCATGACTAAGCACAGGCGGGGCGGCTGCACGCACACAGCCAGCAGGGATACGACGTTGGGGTCTGGGGGGGGGAGAGGGAGGGGAGGGGGAGATAGAGGGGGTCAGAGGGGCACCAGAGGCGCAGAGCAATTCTTGGGAGCCGAGCGGGCCCCCTTCCCTGCCGTACCCAGGTCCACTCACGCCTGCAGCGAGCCAGCACCTCCACCTCCGCCTGGAAGGCCTGAAGCAGGCGGTGAGGCGGCTCCTGCTGCGAGGGGGTGGGGCTGGTGGGGGCGGGGCCCAGGCCGCCGCCCCAGTCCAGTAGCTTGACGGCCACCGGCAGGGACTGGTAGCGCCCCTCCACCACCCGCCCAAAGCCGCCTGGGTGGGGAGGGAGGGGATGCGAACGTGGGGCCGGGAGTGTTGTGACGGGGGAGGGGCGTGGGCGGGCACCTCTGGTCAGCGCCTCCGCTGCGCCCAGCACCCGCGCGCCTTTTGCTCCCGTCGTCCGCCGCCCTCACCTTTGCCGAGCAGTTTAGGCAGCAGCGTCAGCACATTGCTGCCTCCGCCGCCGCCTCCCATTGCCTCCGCCGCACCACCCCCAGCTCCAACCGCCGCGCCGCTTCCGCCCCTCTGCCGCTGCTCCGCGGCCCGCTGCGGCCGGTCGTCCCCGCTACCGGCGGCGTCTTCGCGGATGTCCCCCGCCTCCAGCTCCCACACGCGCCTGCCCGCCAAGGCGCAGCCCAGCATCCCGTCAGGCTCGGGGCCGCAGTCCGGTTCCCGGCGCACAGCTCCGGAGCAGCCGGCCGGAGGGCCCTCGGGGCCCCCGCTGTCGTCGCTGCTGAGTCCAAAGCCGGGACCACTGGCGGAGCCATCCACCTCCTTTCCAGCTGCCGCCTCTGACGCCACCCCGGCGGCTGCTGGAGTGTCGTTCGAGGCATCGCTGCCCCGCTCGTCGCTCGGCCCCGCGCCGCGCCGCAGCCGCCGCCGGCGCACCAGGTCCCAGGCCACGACCCCCGCCACGGCGAGAGCCGCAGCGCCTGCGTTGCATGGTTGGGAGCATGCGTGTTGATTTGCTTGGAGGGGGCGAGAGGAGGTAAGAGTGGCGGTGGAAATCTAAGCCAAGGGATGGGAGGGGGAGGGGGAGCGCCTGCGTGCGGGCGATGGGCCGTGTCGGGAGGTCAGAGGGGGAGAGCGGATGGAGCTGGTAGAAGACGCACGGGCGGGCCTCACTGCCCAACTGCCGGGACCCCGAGTGCCCTTGGAGCCGCGCGCTCGCCGCCCCAGGCACGCCTTACCCACGCCTGCACCCTCGAACCCTCTCTCACCCCCCAGGGACACGCCCAGCGCGATGGCCAGGTGGGTGTCGCTGCCACCGCCTCCGCCTCCGCCGCCTGCCGCTGCCGCCGCCTGGGGTTCGCCCAGCGCAGCCGCCGGGGGCTGCGGCGCCGCTGCCGGTGGGGGTGGGGCGGCGGTCCGCTGCAGGACACCGCACCTGTGGGGACGTGGGAGGGGCGTGGAAGGGGCGTGGAAGGGGCGTGGAAGGGGCGTGGAAGGGGCGTGGAAGGGGCGTGGGAGGGACTAGAGTCGCAACCAAGCATGAACCCTCCCGTCCAGGGCATGAGTAACAAGTGCACGGCAGCCACCAAGTGAGCGGTACGATTCTGAGTAGACAGATCGGCACACGAGGGTCCCTGCAGATATATAGGTGTAAACTTTGACAGGGAGCCACGTGCTAGTGACTCACAACAGCGGGTCGAACTTGGCGAGGCAGGATGCGGGGACCTCGAGGGCGCACACAAACGTGGAGTTCCGGTACCAAATCTGCGGGGACGCAAGCCGCGATTTCAAGCGGCACCTGGTAACGCGCGCATCGCAAAGCGAAGGGGGCCCCGGGGCGTCGGAGCAGGTCCAAACCACGTGCACGGGCGAGCTGTAAGGGAGCGCCTTGCACGTGCCCAACGCACGCCTGCGCCGCATCCCGTCGTACGCACAGACCGGAGACACTGCTTGTACAGCACGTCATGCGGCACGCGCACTGCATGTACGGCAAGCCAGCAGCGCACGCACCACGTAACCGTTCCGTACGGCGGGTCCGGGTGTGCTGGAGCTGCCCGGGGCGTCCATGGCGTAGAGCGCAAAGTCGGGGCCGTGTACGGCAGCCGGGTAGCACCTGTAAGCGGGGGGGGGGACGCAGGAGGATTGCGCTCGCTCGGGCCGGGTGGGGCCTGCTGTTTGCAGGTAGTGGTTGGGAAATAGAGGGGAGCGAGGGAGCACTGCGGTGCCCTCGTTCCTGCGCCGGCACCCTCTGCGGCCGTCCACCCCCTCCTGGGTCCTGGCCCCCGAGCCCCGACGTAGCCGTGGACGCGGAGGGCCCCCCCAGCCACCCGACCTATGCACAAGTGACGAAGGCACGCATCCACACCCCCGCCCCCACCCCTCGCACCCCCACCCGCGATATCTCCCCTCCCCCTCGCCCTGCCCCTCCCCTTTCCCCCCACCCCTCCCCCCGCCCCCACCCTCCCCCCGCCCCTTTCACCCACCGCTGCATCGGCGGCGCAGAGGTGTCGTTGACGCAGGGCGGCGGGCCGGGGAAGATCTGCGGCCCCCGCCACAGTTCGTAAACGTTCGCGCCGTCGGGGCCGGGGCCGGGGGGCACCTGCCAGGGCCGCTTGAAGGTGGTCAGCCCCACCCTGCGTGCGTGGGGGCGGGGAGGGTGCGGGGTGCAGGCGTTACGGAGCTGCGGGACGGGCGTTACGGACGCTGTGAGCCTCGCACACGAGGCCCCCAACAGCGCCGCTGGGCGTGCCGATCCGCGGCGGCGGGCGGCACGTACCGACAGCCCCGGGCCCCTGCGATGGGCCCCGGCCGGGCGGGGGAGCCGAGATCGACAAGTGATGGAGCGCTGCGCTGTGCTGGGGCCGCCACCGCCCACCGGAATGGATGCCTCCGTCATGCTAGCCTGCGTCAAGCCTCTCTCTCCCATCTCCCCCACCGCTGTGGGTGCCGTGGGACCAAGCCCGCAGCAGCAGCTGTTGAACCCACGCACGCCCCGGCTGCCCCGCCTGCCTCGACTGGAGGGCCCCTGCGTGGCCCCACGGCCGCACCTGATGAGGTCGGGCGGGAAGCAGTTGGGCAGCACCTGGTACGAATCCTGCAGTACGACCAGGCCGTCCGCCGCCTCCCCGGCTGGAGGCTGGAAGCTGGCCATGACGTCCAGACCTGGAGCCTGGGGGCGGGGGGCGGGCGGCGGGAGGCGGGGGGCGGGGTCGATCGTCGATGGGTGTTGAGCGGCATGCGTCGTTGCATGGGGTCCTTTCTGGGAGGTCCTGGCTTCAATTGCATGTGTGGATTTCTGCAAGATCCTGGCTTGCATGTGTGGATTTCGGGGAGATCCTGGATCGCATGGATGCGCGCGATGCATGCATGCATGCTCCCTCCCCCGCGCACCTGCATGGTCGACCCCTGGCGGCCGTGCAGGATGACCAGGTTCCTGCAGGTAACCACCCCGGTGGTTAGGTTGTACGGCCGCATCTGGCCGGTTGGGCGGCGCGTACGGGGGGAGCACAAGGAAGGTAGTGGGTCGGGGAAGGGGGAAGGGGAGCGGAAGGGCGTCGCCAACTTGGGCAGATAGATAGGAAGAGCAAATGGCAATTTATTTAGGGGATTGGAGCAAGTACGCCGCCACGCTTCAAGGCGTTGGCATATTGAGCATGCAGGGGAGGCTGGCGGCCGGCGCGAGGCGTAGCGCTCTCCCGCGATCGACACACGCCGCGACCATACGTCCCCTCCCGAGTCACGACCCACCTTGGCCCTCACGAGTCCGTCCTCCTTGAAGTCCAGCACCGCCAGCCCGGGACCGCTGCTCTCCAGCGTGACATTGCGCCGCAGGATGATGGGGGTGGCCAGGCCCTCCCAGTCCTGGCGGCAATGGAAGATGAGAAACGGCCGGTTTCGATGATGGACGGGGCCGACTCGGTACGGGTTTCCGGCGGGGGTACAGCCATTCGATACCTCTTAGGTTCAGCTTGCCCAGCGTTCACCTGTGGCGTCTGGACAATGCTTGGCGCCAGTCGCACGGCGGTGATGTCGTCGTTCGCCAAAGCCAAAGCCAACTCCCTCCCCGTTCGAGCTTCAGTTCTTATGCCTTCTGCTACCTCTGGCCAGAGCTGCACGCAGATGGCCACGACGACTGCCAGGGCGACCTGGCGACGTCGGACCGGTGCTGCTCTTCCTCCCATTTCGCTAAAATTGAACTGTTGACAGGGTGATAGGACATTTATTCATGCCTCGAGGGCTCTCAGGGGCTCTCGAGCGTCGACGTCCTGTTCTGGAGCCATTTGTTCGAGCAGAGTTGTTGGTGCCACGGCCGCCAGCGCACCGGCGGCAGCGTCTAAGCCTGTTCTTTCATTAATGGAAAATTATTATAGAGCGCTTCACGAAAGTTTTGTGCTTGGTGTGTAACGTGTGACGTACTCAACGTACCGCTCGGTACCGTACCTCACCTGGGGCACCACGCGCGGGCTCACCACTCCACTGTCACCACTCTCCACGCCTGGGGCCTCGACACCAGGAGCCAGGAGAGTTTCGCGCGTGCGGCTGCCCCCAGGTTGATGATGCCGCCTTGCCTTATCCTGCTGCGTGCCTTGCGGGCCAGCAGCTACAGAGAGAGATTACTCATACAGGCTGATGGGGGTGGGGGAAGGAGAAACGGGGACGCGGTTACGCGAAAAGCAAGGCCAGCAAAGTGCCAACCCAGGTGCCGAGCCGATGGGGGTGGGGGCGTCCAGGTACGCACTACGCAGCTCAGTCACCAACCATCGACGGGGCCACCGAAACGGCTACAGCAGATAGACCCGCTCAGCAGAAAGCAAGTAAGGAGGTCGTCACCCGAACTAGCCGGCCGGGTGTTGGCGGCACCCTTAATCACGGAGCCCTCACTCCGGCCGTGGACACAAAACCACCAGCCCGTTCAGCAGCATCCCCCGTCACCCGTCCCTGGCTACAGCGCTACACGGCACTGCTTGGCGCCTGCGAGCACCTGCCCAGCTGCCCTCGACCTCGCCGCGGACGCTCGGACGCATCCTGCGCCACCGTCTTCCAGGCTGCAGGCGGGGTGCGACTTGGGGCCGTTGGGGGCTTGCGCGCAGGGAGGAGTTCACGTCGCCGGAGAGGTTCGAGAAGAGCCACGTCAGTTCTCGATATTTACAATGATTAAACGGGCTTGCCCCCTTATTGGGCCCCACGCGCACGAGGCCAGAAGGCCACGTGCCCCAGCCTCCGAGCCACCAACCCCGGCCGCACGAGGCCGCCCCACCTCAACAAGCAGCCTCTGCCGCCTTTTATACCTCATGTAAACTCCGTCCGCCGCCGCCGCGCTCCCAACGGACTCGAGCACGCCCCGCACTGCCGTGAGACAGGCCCCGCCACAGCACTTCAAACCAACCCCCGGCGCCCCCACGTACGTCATTTCATCCCCACCCGCACCGCGCCAACCCCCGCCCATGCATTATTACTGCGGCGTGCCGCCCCCTGCTGCGCCGGCCTCTCTCCTCTGGCCCTGCATATGGGCGTCCCAGGCCAGGGCCTGTCTCCTCGGGGACTGCCAGCCTAGGTCACACACCTGCGGGCTGCGGCCCGCCCCCGCCCCTCGCCTGCTCCACCTTCGCCCGATCCCCACCAACACAAGCACGCGCACACGTGCCCTCGCGAGCCCCTCCCCTCCTCCCCACCTCCCCCTGCCTGCCTACACCCAATCCACCGGCCCCGCGGGCGCCCCTGCCACCACCCCTCCTCCCCCCCCCCGCACCCCCTCCCCCACCTTGACCTCCCCCTCCCCCGCCTTGACCTCCACCTCCGCCTCCTCCACCTCCACCTCGTCCGCCTCCCCCTCCTCCGGCGCCAGATCAGCCAGGTCTAGCGCCCGCTCCACTGCCTTGTTCCAACGGCCGTAGCGGGCGGCGGCGGCGCGGGCCGAGACCTTGGGGCGGAAGGTGGTGGTGCCGGCGACCGTGTGGGGGCCAAACACCTGGGGGCAGGGGTGGGGGTTGGGGTGGGGCGGGGAGGGAGGCGATGTGGGTCGGGCCTCCGGAGGCAGGCAGGAGGAGGGCCTCGAGGGTGCCGTACAGAGGTGGACGAGCGCTGGCCCCGTGTGCCAGCGAGGCCCCCCGTACGGCGCCGCGCAGTGCGGGCGCTCTCACCTCCTCCCGGCTCCACAGCCCCACCGCCAGCCCCGCTGCCAGGGCAGCGCCCAGGGAGGTAGTCTCACGGAAGGCGGGGCGCAGCACGGGCACCTGGGGGGGAGGGGAGCCTCTCGTGTTGGTAGGGTGAAACGGTGGATAGACGGAGCCCGGGTGTTGCGCAGCGGCCCAGCGCTTCCCACACCGACCCCGGCATCCCGCCCCAAGCTGCCTCTGCCGGACCCCGTAGCCCCAGCAGGGGGCCCGAGTGTAAGGCATCGGCCTTTAGGCCCAGGCCCAGGCCTGCCGACCGAAGCCCCAGCACCTGCTCCCCCTCGCCCACTCCGCCCCCCTCCTCCCCTTCCCCCCCACCTGCAGTATGTCTGCCTGCATCTGCATGAGCAGGTCGTTGGCCGCCGCCCCCCCGTCCACCCGCAGCGCCGCCAGGCCCCCGTGGTGCTCGTCCAGCTCGGCGTCGCGGCGCATGGCGTCCAGGACCTGACAGGGGGGGCAGACATAGGGGGGGGCAGACGAAGGGTCAAGGGGGGGAGGGGTGGGAGCTCTTGGGCCGTTGCCGCACGGCTGGAAAGCGCGAAGGCCGAGGAATAGCCACGCTCAAGCCATGCCGCCCAAGCCTGAGCTCGCTGCCGACTACCGCGAAGCCCTGCCCCTCCTTGCGCAACCCCCTGCGCGGCACCCTCCCTGCCCCCCAACGTACCGCCCCGCCCCGTGCCCCCCCCCCACCTCCCGGGTCTGGAAGCAGATGGCCTCGAGCATGGCCCGCACCTGGGGGGGGGGGGGGGAGGAGAAAGGGGGTGTCTTAGGAAGCGTCTTGGAGGAAGGGGGAGGGGAGGGAGGAGAAAGTAGGCAAGACGGAGCTGGCCCCCAAGCTGGTGAGGAGGGGTTGGGTCAGGCGGACATGCTTACCAGAGCACTGCTCAGGTCCCCTCCATCTCAACCAACCACTGTCATGACTCCAATACCTCAAAAGATCACAACCCCTGCCAACCCCTCCCCCCCCAACCCCCCCGCACCACGTGCTCCCGGGTGGTGAATGACGTCATCCCCACCAGCACCCCCCGCGCGTCCGCCCGCCACCGGGGCGCCAGCAGCCCCGAGAAGGCGGGCACGAAGTAGACACCGCCTTGGGGGGGGGGGGGGAGGGGGAGGGAAGGTGGCGGAAGGTGGTGTGGGGAGGGCGTCAGGGGTGTCAACGCTGAGAATCAAGGCCGAGGCCCGCGACCGCGTTGTTGTGATTGTGGTGGTTCCCGTTTTCCATGGCAGTGGCCCCCGGCACCTCACCCCACCCACCTGCGCGCCTCACCACCGCCAGACCCCCCCCGCCCCGCCCTACCCGCCCGCTTGCCCCCACCCGTGTCCCGCACCGCCGCCGCCAGCTCCGCGCTCTCAGCGGCGGAGCCGATGAGGCGCAGGTTGTCGCGCAGCCAGGACACGCCCAGACCCGCGACCGCCACCGAGCCTTTAGGGCAGGGGGGAGGGGAGGGGAGAGGGTAAGGGAGGGGCAGGAGGGGCCATGTGGCGCTGGGTGCATTCGGGTCCCCCACCTTCCTACGTCGCCCCCTAGCGCCCAAAGCCCCTCCAGGCGCCAGGCCCTCCCGGCTGCCTTCTGACAAGGCGACACACACCCAGAGCGCCCCCACCCCCGCTCCCGCGCGCATTCATGCCCCGCTTCCTTCCTTCAACGTTACCCCCTCAGCCTGGTGCCTTCGAGCTTAAGGTAGCAAACCTCTCCCCCTGCATTCCCCTTCTCCCCTCCGCCTTCTATCCCCCCAGAAAGGCCCCCTCCCCCCAAAGGCCCCACCCCAACCCGCCCACCCACCCTCCAGCGCGTAGTGCGGCGGCCTGTCCTGCCCCAGCCTGAAGGCCAGCGTGGTGAGCAGTCCGTGCGTGGAGGCGATGCGGCGCTGGCCCGTGTTGAGCAGCATGAAGCAGCCTGGGGGGGGGGGAGGGGAGGGAGGGCGATGGTAGGAGAGAAGCGCGGTGGGGCGTTTCTCGCCTGTAGCAAAGCGGTACGGCGGTACGACGCACCTGTGCCGTACGTGTTCTTGGCCTCACCGGGCCGGCAACGCTGGCCTGGAGGGAGTGGGGAGATCAGGGGAGGTGGCACAGCAAACAGCTCAGGAGGGCCCGCCTCCCCTCCCCTATCCCCCCCAGCTCAACCCTGCGCAACCAACCCCCCCACCCAACCACCAACCACCAACCGCCAACTGCCCAACCACCCACCCAGCATGGCGGCCTGCTGGTCCCCCAGGCAGCCCGCGATGGGCACCCCCTCCAGGGGGGCGAGGGGGTGGCGGGGGGGTGGGGGGCAGGCGGCGGCCGAGGGGTGGCCGTGGGAGCCGAACGAGGTGAGGGCCGAGGGGGCGGTGGCGGGGCTGGGCGTGACCCTGGGGAGGGGGGGGCAGGGGAGGGGGGATCATGGTTTGGGGTGTCAGTTGTTAGGAGGCAGGGTTGAGGAATGCAGGGGCGCAAGGACGTGGGCGCGCGGCAAACGGTTCCGTCCCCGGGGAGGGGGTCCGGGCTCCGGGGTCCCCACCCCACCCTCAACCCCCACCCCACCCCGTACACATGCGGCCCCACCTGCCGTACAGCTCCGCGTTGGATGCAATGCGCGGCAGCACCTCCCGCGGGCAGCTGAAGGCCTCCAGGGCGGGGGGGTGCCAGTCCAGGGTCTCCAGGTCCATGAGCAGCGTGCGGGAGGCGTTGGTGACTGGGGGGGAGGGGGAAGGGGGGTGGGGGGAGGGTTGGGGGTTTGGGGGGTTTGGGGCATTGAGGCGGGGAGAGGGGGTTGGGGGGTCCGGAGGCAGCAGGAAAAGAGAGGGCGCGGCAAGTGTGCAAGGGGGTGCTGCCAGCGCCTCCTAGGGTCCCAGCCCTCGGCCCAAGGCCGCACCCCCTCCCCCCCCTCCAATCAGACCGCGCTTTCCTGAAGCAGCCGCGACGCCCCCCCCCCTCCCCCCCCCCCCCACACCCCCACCCAAGTACTCACCGTCCGTCACGTGCACCCCCCCAGCCGCCCCCCCCGTCAGCTGCCAGATCAGCCACGAGTCCACCGTGCCCACGCAGGCGTCACCGCTGGCGATGGCGTCGCGCACCTGGGGGAGAGGGGGGGAAGGAGTGTCAAGAAAGGGGGGTCTGTGAGGGGAAGGGGAGGGGGGATAGCAGTGCTCATTCCTCCAAGCACTCCGGGCTCCGCCCTGTGGTGCAGTGTCCCCTGCCCCCTCTCCACCACCCTCCCCCTCCTCCCCCCGCCCTCCTCCCCTCCACCAGGTCTCTATTTCGTCCAAAACCACCCCTCGCCCCCCCCCCCACACACCCTCCCCCCCACACCTCGGGCACGTTCTGCTGCAGCCACAGCAGCTTGGTGGCCGAGAAGTAGGGCGACAGGGGGAGGCCGGTGGCGGCGCGGAAGGCGTCAGAGCCGCCGTGCTGACGGGACAGCTCCTCACACAGCTCGCTGGGGGGGTGGGGGGGGGATTGAGGAGGGTCGGTTAGGGGGAGCGGGGAGGGATCTCGTGCGGCCCACCCAGTGCTGATGCAAGGATGCATCCACCTGTTTCCCCGCGCCCCCTTCCAGCCCTCAACATCCTCCCCCCCTCCCATCCTCTCCCCCTCCCGATACCGACTCCCCTAGGCCCCTCCTGGTGGTGTTCGGCGGGGAGCCTTTCTCTAAGGACTCAGCACCCGCCAGGCAGCGGGTTTGCTGGGCGGCCTGTAAGCCCCCCCCCTCCACTACCCTCTCCCCCCCCACCTGGTGCGGTTGTCCAGCCACACGATGGCGTTGTGCAGCGGCAGCCCAGTGGAGCGAGACCACACCACCGTGGTCTCACGCTGGGGGGGGGAGGGGGGGAGGGGGGGAGGGGGGGAGGGGGGGACGGAGGGGGGCAGGGGGCAGGGGCCTTCCTTGAGGGAGACGGCGTGCAAGGCAGGGGGGAGGGGACGGAAGCGGTGGGGAGTGGAGCGGCGTGCTTGATCCCGTAAGAGGTATGGTGGAGCCCCGACGTAGGGGGAAAGAGGAGATAGGAGGATCAAGGAGTGCAGGGAGGAGGAAAGCGGGCCGAGGGACGGCGGGGAGAATATTGGCACGGGGCCGCCTAGCTGCCGAGCCCCAAAGGACCTTGCCCACGCCCGCTTGCCCTCCTCCCCCCCCTGCCCGCATATCCCACCCCCATCCTTGCCTCCTTGCCCTACCTTCACCTTCCCTCCCCGCCCCTCCCCGCCCCGCTCCGTCCCTCCCCCCCTACAAAGGGCTTCGGGCAACTTAGGACCGGGCGGCTATTCACCGCGCCTAGGTTTCCCCGGCTCACAAACCCCCTCCACACACCCTCCCCCCCCCACCTGGTTGGTGAGCCCCAGCGCCAGCATGCGCAGGTGGGGCCGCCCCGCGGACACCACCACCTGCTGGGCGGCCTGGGGGGGGGGCGGGGAGGGGGAGGGGGGGAGTGGAAGGTCGGGGAGGAGAGGAGGCGGGCAGGGGTTGGGGCGTGTAGGGCATGGAGGGCGTGGAGGGAGGTATGGAGGGTATGGGGGGTACCGCCGCCTGGCGGCTTCTAAGTCCGAGAAGCGCTTCCTGCCCGACACCACAAGGGAGGGTAGGCAAGAGCAGTGCCATATTGGGGGCTGGGGTATGTGGGGTGATGCGGATCTGTCAGGGGGCAGAAGGGCCACCTAGGCGAGCCACCAGCTTTCCTGCATCCTTGACAGCTTAACCCCGGAAAGCCTAGCACGCCCTGTAACGCCGCTAGCCCGCGTCACCGCTGCCAGGGGACCCGCAAGCGCAGCTCCCCAAGACACCCACCGCCAACCCAGGCCCTACGGACGCGGGTGTGACGGACGCGGAGACGCATGGCGGTCAAGGTGGGTCGGGGTCAGCGGGAAGGGTCTGACGCCAGTTCCGAGGGTAGGGCGGAGCAGGGCTGGAGGTGAGAGGGGGCTGGAGCTTGGGGCGTTCCCACCGGCTCCCGAGCCCACTCCGCTGCTCCTTGGGGCTGTCCCCCGGCCCCCGTGCCCTTGGCAAGCCTCACCTCCCACGTGCGGCTGAGGCACTCAACCACGGTGCGCCATATGTCCAGGGGGTCGTGCTCGCACCACCTGGCCCGAGTGGGAAGCGGAGGTGCAAGGAAGGTAGTTGGAGGGCATGCCCCAGCTCAGCACGAATGTTACGTCGTGACCCCGTTTCGCGTGACCCTGTCCGGCGGGGTCGCTAGCTACATGAGCTAGTTCGCTTACCCCGCCTGAGGGTAGATCTGCGGCACGTCGACCTGGTGCGAGGCGAGCGGATTGCAGTCCTTGTCGAAAATGAACACACGCGTCGACTGCGTTCCCTGGTCGATTGCGCCTATGCAGTCGGTGCTTCCCTCCATGTTTGCGGACGTTTGCAAGGCAGAACGGGGTTGAGCGGTGCACGCAAGCTTGCCGAGGTGTCGTCAAAATGGCATGCTACTCCCTCGACTTGTGTGGGGAGAGCCTATGTATACGCGAGGTAAGCCATGGGGCGGTGCGCGATGCTGCCATGATGGGTTGTTCCGGTCTCTCCAGTCGCTCCCACGTCGGCATTCGGCAACTGCCGCTGGGGCCCCAGCACCTGGAGCTGGGCGGCCGGCAGCCACTGGGGCCCACCCACTGCCCCACCATAACTCACCTTCACAGTGCCGGAACATGCAGTTGCGCCGGAGGTCCACACAGCCGGTTATCGTCATTTCCCCTCTGGTGGGGCGAGGGATGTTCCCACATTCGTTCACGACCAGGGTCCGCTCCGGGCCTAGGGACTCGAGGCGAGGCGTAGCTCCCACCCTCATGCGTGACCGTGAACGCCGGATGATGTGTAAGGGGGGAAAGGGGGATTGGTTCCGCGTGCCAACCGGGGCTCTCGGGGGACTCACGGAGCCGGCGGGGAGAGGTCGGCGACGAGAAGGGGGTTGGAGCCTACACGAACCGTGCGCAGGGTTTCGCCCGCCCGGAACCGCTGCCTGTCGACCCCTGTGCTGGGCATCGATAGCGATGCATGCCAACCTCACTGAGCGTTGCGACGTGGGCTGGGCTCCGATGGCCGTGGGAGACCTGTCGGCGATCAAGCGTCCCGTCGTCTGACCGTGGCGCCAAGCCTGAACCTTCCCACACCCATTCCCAAGGGCCGGCGAAGCACATGCCTGCAGCGCGCATCGCGGAACGTACTGTACTCAGGCGCGAAAGCCGCCCTCGACGGCGCCTGTGAGGGGCGACGCGCCCTGAGGCCGCGTCTCGTGATCAGCTAGGCATAATATTGTTTATCTTATCATGCTGAGACAGTTGCTTCAAGCCTCGATCGGAAACGGGTCCGACCCGAGCGCTGCCGAGAATGCCGCTCCCTCGCCCGATTCTCCCGCGGAGGCGACCGAGGACACCCTCGGCCTGCGCATAGCCGCAGTCTTCATTATCCTTGCGGCAGGGCTCATAGGCGGGGTGCCGCCCCTCTACACTCGAGCCCTGCGCGATGCCGACAGCATCTACACCTTCCTCATCCGCGCCTTCGCTGCGGGCGTCATCATGGCCCTGGCCCTGGTGCACATCGTGCCGGGTGCGGAGAGGGGGGAGGGGGGGGGGGGGAGGGGGGAGAGGGGGGCGGGAGAGCGCGGGGTGGGGAGGAGGGCGGGCGGAGGGTTGTAAGCGGTGGAACGAGGGCAAGGCAAGGGGGCTTGCTCCCGGCGCGCCTTGCCCCCCTCCTCAACCCCGACGCCCCCCTGATCGATGCACCACCATACTTCACCCCAAACCCCCGCCCCCCACATACCCCACCCAGAGGCCATCGAGGAGCTGGCGGGCATTGGCGGCGTGGAGTACCCCGTGGGCGGCTGCTCCGTGCTGTTCGGAGTGGTGGTCATGGTGCTGATCGAGCACGGGGCGCACATGCTGGTGGGGGCGGGGGCGGGGGGGCTGGCGCTGCACGCACACAGCCACGGACCGGGGGGCCACGGAGGACCGGGGGGCAGCGGACCGAGCCACGGCCACGGCGGACACGGCCACGGCGCGCACGGAGGGAGCGGGGCGGTGGAGGCGGGGGCGGGGGCGGGTGCGGAGGCGGTGCACAGCCACGGCGTGGGCCTGGCCGCACTGGGCCACACAGGGGGCCACGGGCACGTGCACGGGCACGGGCACAGCCACGGGCACGGCCACGGGTACCCGCATGAGCCCCAGGGCCTGGGGCAGCAGGGGCCGGGGCCGGCAGGCGGGGAGGGGGCAGCAACGGCGGGCGCCGCTCTGGAGCTGGCCCTTGCGCCGGGCGGCCAGGCGCCCACCGCCCCGCTGCTTCCTCCACCTTGCCCTGCGGCAGCGGCAGACGTCACCTCTGCCGCCGCCGCCGCCGCGGGCGGCAAGCCCGGGGTCGAGGGCGGGCCGGCCCTGACCGCGCTGTCCGTGTCCGTGTCCGTGTCCGCCGGTGCGGCCCCCGGCGGCTCCCGGCTGCCCGGCGTGAGCGGGCACTGCCACGACTGCGTGGCCCGCTCCACCGCCCCCAACTGGGCCACGGCCGTAAAGGCGACGCAGGCGGAGGGGTCGCCGCTGCGCCTGCGCATCCTGGCCTACCTGTTCGAGTGAGGGCGGGGGAGGGGGAGGGGGAGGGGGTGGGGGAGGGGGGGGCTGGGGGAGGGGGGGGGGGCTGGGGAGGGGGGGTGGAACAAATGTGGCCAGATGCAGTTAGCATGGGTTTGGGGGCTGGTGTTCAGGGGTTTGATGGGAAGAGGTGCTGAGTGTTGGGGCGGTGCTGGGGTTGGGGCTGGGCGGATGGGCGAGAGGCGTGTGGGAAGGGGGGCGTGGTCCCTGGGCGAAGGGAGCGGCGGACGACAGCGCATCACCCGCAAGCGCCACACCGCAAGCGCCTCCTTCCCTACCCAAGTACCCATCCTATCCCCCCCCCCAGGCTGGGCTGCATCTTCCACTCCTTCATCATCGGCCTCTCCCTGGGCGTCAACAGCACCAACCTATCAGAGGTAGGGGTGGGGAAGGGGAGCGAAGAGGGGAGGAGCGAGGAACAAAGGGGGGGGGAAGGCGACGGAGGAAGGGGGCGGCCAAATGCACCCTGGCGGGGTCGGACTACTCCTGCAGGCCACACACCCCTGCGCCCTGTCTCCCCACCGAGCCGCACCCAACCCCAACCCCTCCCCCTCCCCCAGGTCCGCGCCCTCCTCATCGCCCTCTCCTTCCACCAGGTGCGGTGGATTGGGCTGCGGTGGCCGGTGGGGTGGGGCGCGGTGGGCTGCGGCACGGTCCGTCTTGGGGCTTTCCGCAGGCCTGCAGGGCCCAGCCCCCCCTTCTCTCCCCCCCCCCCCCCACAAGCTAGTCGGCCCTCCGCCGGCTCTCCGCCGCGCCCTGTTTCTATGGTTTACACGACCAGCCCTGAATACAAGCTAGTCACCGCGCCTACGCTTCCCTCGGCTCAATCGACCAGCCATTCGCACACACCCCCACACACACCCTCACCCCACCTACCCCCCCACCTAACCCCCCCCCCCAGGCCCTGGAGGGCATCTCCCTGGCCTCCGTCATCAACCGGGGGGGCTTCTCCCCCGCCAAGGCGCTGGCCATGGTGGCGGGGTACTCGGTCACCTGCCCCGCGGGGGTGGCCATAGGTGGGGGGGGGAGGCTGGGGGGGGGGGTACGGGGGCGAGGAAGAGGGGCTGCGTGGGGGGGAGGCGTGGCAGCCATGGGTGGTGAGACAGGGAAGGGGGGGGGGGCGTGGACGGGCATGGCAGGGGGCGGGTGCATGGGAGGGGGCGTGGCAGCAGCACCCATGCCCGCCCCGCTGCTGGCCCTGAGTCCGTGTCCCTGCCCCCTGTGTGTGCACCTGGGCCCCTCCCATTCTCTGGAGCCCACACCCAACCCCCCCTCCCCCCCTTCCCCCGGCAATCCCACTAACCATTCGACGCTCTCCCGCTTATCACCTATAAACACCCCCCTCCCCCCCCCCCCCCCAGGCATCGGTATCTCCGAGGGCTACGACCCCGAGTCCACCTCTGCGCGGGCGGCCCAGGGGGTGCTCAACGGAGTGTCGGGGGGCATGCTGCTCTACATCTCCCTGGTGCAGGTGGGGGGGTGGGGAGGGGGAGGGGGAGGGGGCGGAGGGGAGGGGGCGGAGGCCTGGGGCGGAGGGGGCGGAGGCCTGGGGCGGAGGAGAGGGGCGGTGGCGTGTGCGAGCAGAAGGGGCAAAGGGGGGAGAGGGGGAACTCGGGGAAAGGGGAGTGAGCAGAGGGAAGAGCAGAGAAGGTAGCGCTGGCTGGCAGAGAGCGGCGAGCGGAGCCTGGCCAAAAGTCCACCCTAACTCCCCCCCTAACTCTCCCCCTCCCCCCCTTCCCCCCTCCCGACAGCTGGTGGCTGAGGACATGGGGCGCTACGGCGTGGGCGGCCCGGGAGGGCAGCCGGGGGCGGTGCGGCTGCCGTGCTTCGTGGCGCTGGCGGGGGGGGCGGCGTCCATGTGCCTGCTGGCGGTGTGGGCGTGAGGACCGGCGCGGCGGGGGAGGAAGGGAGGCGTGCCAGCCTGAAGTGGGTCGGAGTGCAGGGCCCCCCGCACTGCGCCGGGGACGGCCGGACGGGCCAGTGCGGCCCGCCTCCGCACCCTGGGGGTCTGCTCCGCACCCGGGGGGGGTCTGCGCGGTAGCCGGGGTCTTGGGGCTTAGGGTTTGGGAGGCGGCGGAAGGGGGTGGAGAGGGCGGACTTGGGGGGAGGCGACGGGGGGGAGGGGGCCATAGGATGTCGAGCGGGCGGCGCCGCGAGGGCGCTACCGCTAAGCGGGGTCGGAGGCTGCAAAGCAAGCGGGAACGCGAATGGAGCCGCCAGTGCGGTGGGGTGCGGGGCAGGAGCGGCAGCGTTGTATGGTCGGCAGCGTACTAGCTTTCTGCGGAGCCCAGCTCGGATAGTCGGATGTGGGATACCTCAATTACTCGTACGGGCACGGACCGGGAAGGCAACGGGTCATACGGGTGCGGCTGTGGCACGTTTTGGGGGCACGGACGTTGGCGCATGCCAGACGCCTGCTGCCGATGCGATACCCTCGTATCTTTCGTGGTCTTTGCGGGGACTTCAATAAATAGCACGGGAGGGGGATCACCTGGTCAGGGCGGACGGTCTCCGCTGTGGCCTAATCTGCTGGACCCATTTCGGTGTGGGTGGACCCGTGTTGTGCTAGTACACTAGGAGCCAACGCTATGCAAGGGATGCCAGGGACGCCGTTCTGAGTACAGGGTTTAGGATGATGGCCCACACGGGTAGCCACTCCGTGGCACATGACCCTGGGCAGGCCTGTTCTTGGGAACAGGGCCGGGCGTTGTCACTGAAGTGTGAAGGGGACGGACGGGGACGGAAGGGCCTTGCCGTGGCCGCCTAGTGAGTAGGCAGGTGCAGCACAGGCGGATTTGGCTTGCCCTTGACCCGAGCAACACCCAGGACGGCTCAGTCCCCAGACTGCCATCACGCAGAACCCAGCACGCTGCGCATCAACCCGAGGCTGACCACGTCCCAGCCCATGTCCCGCCCGTCAACGCTGATTGGCCCACGTTGCTAAGGTCAACACGGTTATCCAGCCATCCCTGAAACCCAGTCTCGTGCGAGGGTGGTGTTGAGAAACACCGGGTTGTGGAGGCGTCAGGGGCCGCGGCGGGGTGGCGCCGCTGCCGTCAGGGGAGGGGGGGGCAGGTCCCTTACACGGGGGCCGAGCCGTCCTCAGCCTTGCCGCCCTTGGACTTCTTGGGCAGCAGCACGGCGTGGATGTTGGGCAGCACACCGCCAGAGGCAATGGTCACCTCGCCCAGCAGCTTGCCCAGCTCCTCATCGTTGCGGATGGCGAGCTGGATGTGGCGGGGCACGATGCGGTTCTTCTTGTTGTCGCGAGCGGCGTTGCCCGCCAGCTCCAGCACCTCAGCGGTCAGGTACTCAAGCACAGCGGCCAGGTAGACCGGAGCACCGGCACCGATGCGCTCGGCGTACTTGCCCTTCTTCAGGTAACGGGCAATGCGGCCCACTGGGAACTGCAGGCCGGCCTTGGAGCTGCGGCTCACGGCCTTCTTGCCAGCGGTCTTGCCCTTGCCGCGACCAGCCATTTCGAAGAGTTGGTGAGAGAGCGAGAACGAAGATGGGGTTAAGTGCGACGTGTGCGTGAGAGCTTGATGGAGGTGAGGGCGAAGGCCAGAGCTAAATGTGGCCGTGGCGCAGAATACGGCCGCGCTCACCGGGGCAACGGTCTGAGGTCGTTAGTACGGCGACCCTGGACGAGCGGTGTCGCCGAGCCCCAATCGCCCCGCCCAGCCACGGCTTTTAGCTGCTGAGCCTCTCCTAGTTTCGCAAGCTTTCCCCTTACGATCTCCACACACCCCATCACGTCACTCGGACTCGTTCCGCTTCAAGCTCAGCTCGCTCACCATGGCCCCCAAGGACAAGAAGGAGGAGAAGCCCGTCGCCGCTGAGGCTGGCGACGCCCCCAAGGCCGAGGCCAAGCCCAAGGCCGAGAAGAAGTCCAAGAAGGCGGCCGCCCCCAAGAAGGAGAAGAAGGCCAAGAAGGAGAAGCCCGCTGGCGAGGGCGCCGAGGGCGAGAAGAAGAAGGGCAAGAAGAAGGTCAGCAAGGTGGAGACCTACAAGCTGTACATCTACAAGGTGCTGAAGCAGGTGCACCCCGACACCGGTATCAGCTCCAAGGCCATGTCGATTATGAACAGCTTCATTAACGACATCTTTGAGAAGGTCGCCACCGAGGCCTCCAAGCTGAGCCGCTACAACAAGAAGCCCACCGTCACCTCCCGCGAGATTCAGACCGCCGTGCGCCTTGTGCTGCCCGGCGAGCTGGCCAAGCACGCGGTGTCGGAGGGCACCAAGGCCGTCACCAAGTTCACCTCCGGCTAAGCGCCCCGCCCCGCGCTGACCCCAGCGGCGGGCCACCACCCTGGTCTGCCGCTGCCGACAATCCATTAACCCGGTGTTTCTCAACACCACCCTGCTTACGGACGGATGGGATTGGGGGGGAGAGGCAGGGGTTGAGAAGGGACCAGTGCTGCCGGAATGTGCAGAATGTCCATACCGTTGCTTCAAGTGGCTGTTACATGCCTGGTACTGCACTGGTCCCTTCTCAACCCCTGCTACTGCTTTCAAAGCCTTCCGTCGAAACTTCGTACGGCCCTCCCCTGCGCTCCTGATAACACACATCGTCCAGCATCCTCTGGCCACCGCCCTGGCCCCGACCTAATACGGCCCACCCTTCACCACCATCCTCCTGACCCAAGCGCCCCCAGCCCGACACGTACGCCTGCACTGCTGCACGCGACGGCGCACGCCTCAGTAGTCGGTGCCCCCGCCCGGCGGGTTGGCGCCCCGCCCCCAGGGCCGCCGCCCGAACAGCACCCGCTCCACGAACGCAGCGTACGTCAGCGGCGCAGGGGCAGGGGCTGGGGTAGGGGCAGGGGTATGAATGGGGGCCGGCGGCAGCGAAGCTGGGGGCTGGCCGCCGCAGGTGTCACTGCCGTGCGCTGCCTGAGCGCCGCAGCGTGCCCCGGCCCCTTGTCCGAACACTCCAGGGCTGGCCGCATCCCCCAGGGCCCGGCTGCCGCAGGGCGCTAGGCTCTCGGGCGCAGCCGGCCGCCCCTGCCAGCCTCGCCCCGCCCCTGCCCCTGCCCCGCCCTCGGCATACGCAGCTGCCAGCGCCGAGGCTGACGCGTGCAGGGGCCCCGCGGGCGCCAGCCCCTGCCCCCACCCCTGCTCATGCGGCTGCGGGGCCGGGGCGGGGGCCTGCTCGGCGGGCGGCGGCAGCAGGCCGGGCGGCGGCGTAATGACTGCGCCCGGGCGGGGCCGCAGGAAGAAGGGCGCCGAGAGGCGGGGGGCGGCGGGGCGGCGCTCGTCCACGAAATGCACGTTGGCGCGGAGCAGCCCCCGGGTGGCCTCGCCCATGGCCTCGCCTGGCGGGGTCGGGGGGGGGGGCGGTAATGAGGGGGTGGGGGGCCAAGAAGGCCGTGCAGCTAGCGAGCGTGTGCATGCAGGATGCGCTCCCAGCCCAGGGGCCCTTACAAACAGGCTTGTTTGCGGGATTTGCGGCCCCTGGCCACGCACCTGGGAACACCACGAAGCAGCCCCCGCCGCCGCCGCCGCCGCCATCACTCCCCTCCGCCCACCCCGTCGCCGCCAGCCCCGCCTCCACGTCCACGAACGCGCCGCCGTCGGGCCGCAGCGCCGCCAGCCCGGGCGCCGAGGCCGCAGGGGCCACGGTGAGGAGCCCCATGTCCGCGTGCAGTCCCGTGGCAGCGCCCAGCAGCCCCGGCGGGGGGGAGCCGGGCGGCCGGGCGTAGCGGTAGAGGCGCAGCACGTCGGAGCCCAGGTGGCGGGGCGGGGGTGGGTTCGGGGGTGGGGGCGGGGCGGTGGGAAGCGCGGTGGGAAGAGGTGGGGCAGTGGAGGGAGCGGATGGGGCCGGAGCGGTGGAGGGCGTGGAGGCGGCGGGGCAGGAGGCGGGGGAGCCTGGTCGTGGCTGTGTGGAGGAGTCGTGGGGGCGGGGCAGCCAGGGCAGGTCGTGTGGCTCGTCCAGCAGTGACGTCAGCCAGCCGTACAGCGGGGCACCGGAGAGGCCCAGCGAGGCGGTGGCGCAGGGTGCGTTGCCTGAGCAGGCCTCGGGCCCCCCATGCCGCTGCTGGTGAGCCAGAGACTGTCCCTGCGCCGCCTCCCCCCCCGGCTCCCGCCCCTGCCCCGGCTCCTGCGCCGGTCCCTGCGGCTGCCAGCCCGGCAGCGCCCCCTCCGCCGCCGCCCCCTCCGCCGCCGCCGCCTCCATGCAGCCCTGCGCCAGCGCCGCCAGCGCCAGCCCCGCCGCCTCCCGGCACACCCCAAACAGTGCCAGGCAGGCGGCCTCGAACTCGGCTGCGCGGGCCGCGGCCGCAGCCGCTGCAGCTGTGGCTGCTGCTGCCGCCGTCGCGTCCTCCGTCTGCGAGGCATAGGCACCGGCGGCGGCGGAAGCGGCGGTGGTGGAACCGTCAGTTGCTGTCTCCGGTGCGGCGGCCCCGGCGCCTGGCTCTGGGCTTCGCACCGCTGCGGCCGCCGGCCCCGGCTCAAGCCCCCGCCCCGGCGGCCGCGGCTCCAAGGCCCCCGGCGTGGCGGAGGCGGCGGAGGGACAAACGCCGCCGCCATCGGCGCGGGCGCCCGTGCTCTGCGCCTTCCTGGCCTCCCCAGCGCCCCACGAGGCGCCCCCGGAGGCCTCAGCGCTGCCGCTATGCACTGCCCCCCGCAAAGCCGGCGCATCCCTCTCGCCCCCGTCCGGTGCCCCCTCCGGCAGAGGTTCCGTGTCGGGGCTAGCCCGCTGCGCCGTGCCGCCAACTGCTGCTGCTGCTAGTGTTGGCGCTGCGGCCTGGGCCTGGGCCTGGGCCCGTTGTGGCTGCGGCAGGGCGTCCGGGAAGGGCACTCGGCCCTCGTAGCGGCGCAGCTGGAACCACTGCCGAGCGCCCTGGGTGGGGCGGGGGTGGAGAGGGGAGGGGAGAGGAGAGAGGGAGCAGTGTATGTGTGTCCCAAGCTTGGGGGCGGCAGGGCCCTGTGTTCCCCTCCCGGGTTCCTGCCCCACAGCAAGGTTCGCCCGCGCTCCTCCTGCCGCCCCCACCTGCAGATCAGTTCGCAGACCCGCCTGCCGCCTCCGCCCCCCCGCCCGCCACCACACCTTTGCGTTCAGCCTCGCCCGGCCCCCACCACCCCAACCCCAACCCACACACCACCCTGCACCACCTCCACACCTGCCCCGCGAAGCCCAGGAACTTGGGTCCCTCGGCCGCATGGCACCTCCTCCGCGCCCCCAGCGGCAGGGCGAAGAAGGCCTCCGCCGCCGCCGCCGCGCGGGCCAGCAGCTGCGGCACCGAGGCCGGCGGGGTACCGGTGCGAGGGAGAGGGTCAAGAGGAGCACGAGGACCGGCAGGGGGGCTCTCGAGCGGCGGATGCCCAGGCGCCTCGGTCGGCCGCCGCCCCGGCTCCAGGCCCAGAGGGAGCCCTCGCCCGGCCTCGTCCCGTTCCTCCGCCGCCGCCGCCCGAGTGTCGGCGCCGCCTTCCGGAGTGGCGTCGTCGTCGGCGGCGGCGGCGGAGCCCGCGGCGGCGGCGTCAGCAGCAGCGACCGCGGCGGCGGCTCGAGAGGCGGCGGGAGGCAGGCGCCAGGCGCCCGGCGGCAGCGCTGCGGGGAAGGCCAGCAGTGCATAGCCGTGCTCCCGCGTCTGGCGGTGCAGCTCCCGGGCCGCGGCCAGCGCCTCCGCCAGCCCGGGCACCACAGGGCCCGACTCTGCCCCTGCCCCCGCCTCTGCCCCCGCCCCTGCTGGCTGCGGCTCTATCTCCGGCTCCGGCGGTGCACCGCCCTCCAGGAACCGCCGCAGCACTGCCAGCGCCTCCCAGCTGACCGGCTGCAGCGGCGGCGGCGGCAGCAGCGGCAGCGGCAGCGGGCCCGTCCCCGCCTCGGCGCCCGCTGCCGCCCCGCCCGGTGCCGGGGTCTGCGGTCGCGCGGGCGCCCTTGCCCCAGCTGGGGCGGCAGCCGGGGCGGCAGCGCAGGAGGAAGGGCCACCGCACGCGGCCCCTGCACCAACAGAGGAGCCCCGCCCGGTGGGGCTGGCGGCCATGGCCCGGTCCCGGCTGCCGCCTCCGCGTGACCCCGTCCCTGGCCCCGCCGCTGGTTCCTGCTTTGCACCCGGCGCCTGCCCCGGCCTCCACTGCGGCGGCGGTTGCGGCGGCCCTTCCCCTGCGCCCCCCGCCCCCAGCCAGGCCGAGCTCCAGCCCTGCGGCGGCGCGGGCCCACCCACCGCCTCGTACGGCCCGCCCTCCTCCGCCAGCGCCGGCAGCAGGAAGAACGGCACGACAGGGCCGTACGGGCTCACGTACACGCCCGTACACAGCACATCGGGGCCGCCGCCACCACCGCAGCCGCAGCCGCTGCCCGCGGGCCCCGAGCTCCCTGCCGGCGGCAGCCCCGAGTGCGGGGTCAGGGCCGGGAGGTTTGTATTGCTGAGCTGGAGGGGCGGGGGCAGGGCCGGGGCCGGGGCGAGGCCCAGGCGCGCCGCCAGGTCCCGCTGCAGCGGCCGCGTGTCGCAGCCCCAGAAGCAGCGGAGGCCCGCGGGGAAGGTGACGGAAGCTGTGGCGCCGCCGTGACGCAGCACCAGCGTCCGCAGCGGCACCGGCGGCGGTGTGGGCACGGGCGGCCGCGGCGTCTGGGAAGGCCGTGAATGGCCGCCGCCCCCCAGGCAGGGCAGCAGCGCGGTTGAGAAGGATGCGCCCCTGCGGGCAAGTGGCGGTGGGGCAAAGGTGACCGGGCCGACGTGGGCGCGCGGGGGATGGCATACATGGGTGTTGCGAGGCGTCCACGCGCAGCAACGCGCAGCCGGTTCCTCACATGCTGCCTGCTTATTGTATCACGCGGCGTGTAACATGTCGCGCTGATAAGCTTTCGCGGGAAGCAGGCTTGCTGAGGTCGCGGCCATGCGGGAGCCAGTCTATGGTGTCGCAGCGAGTCAGTTGCCATAAGTGTGTGAGAGTACGCGACACCGATGCAGAAGCGTAGACTGCAGGCGTGTGTTGCCGCGCGCACGGGCATGTCGAGTCCACGGCCACGACACACGCCCGTCCATCCCCCCGTCCCCGCGGGGGCCCCGCGCCTCCAACCGCGACCTGACCCCCGACTCCTCAGCTCTGCGCGGAGGAGTCACCAGGTCTCCTATCTCAACACGGGGCTGGCCCAACACGCGCACACTAACGGCCCTGTACGAGCGACCGCTTTCACGTGCTCTGCATTCGCGGTCAACCATGGCTGCGGCTGTCGCGCCTTACCTCCCCCCACACGGCTATACCACAATATTTGCACGAAACGCTAGCTTGCGCCCGACGGCTACTCCCGCCGTTCGGTCGGCACGGTCGCTGACGACCCTTGCGTCGCCCTGCTGCTCGCACCGCACTTCCAGGCTCTAACCTATATCATCCATATTAGCTAGCGTCTTGGTATGAAGGAAATTGACAGCACAGGCCGTTGGGCGTGACCTGCAGTCGCCGCGCGCCCGCTACCCGGGAGTGTCGCAACAGACTAGTGCAGATATGGCGAAGCCCGTTAGAGCGAAGGATGAGGTCAACGCGGTCACAATCGCAGACCTCAAGCGGGACCTGGTCGTCCGCAAGCAAATAGGCAAGGGAGGCTTCGCTGCGGTCTTCAGCGGAACGTATAAAGGAACTGAGGTCAGTCAGTCCAGGGGTGCGGAGATGCCAGCTCGGAATCCTCGCACAAGTCGCCAGTGTCATTTGCTGGCACCTTCTCTACAGTTTAGTCCATCCGTGTTCAGCAGGCCAGAACAGGGCGGCTAGGGCTTTCCGCTTTTCGGCGCGTGTCACTTGCCCCAGCGAGGCCGCCCAAACCCCAGCGCCCCCGCCCCCGGACTTTCAGCCTGGAAGCCACTTTCGGCGACCAGGTACCCCGTTCACAGGCACAGGCATTCTGCGTCGGCCAACATCATGCGACGCCAACACCGCGGCACTACGCCCCGTTGTCTATAATAACCCCGCCCCCGCCCACCCCAGCCAGCTGGTGTTGGGAGCATGTGTTTGCCCTCCTGCATAACGATTCATCCCGGCAGCAGTCCTCGCGGCCCTCAGCCCCGCCCTCTTCCTGCCCGCACTTGCCCTCTCTCCCCCCGTCATTGCTTCCGCCTGCTGTTGCCCCACTGCCCTCCCCTCCCCTCCCCCCCCCCCGCCTCCCCCCAGGTCGCCGTCAAGGTCATTCTGGCGGAGCACGCCTCCTCCCCGGATTCCGTACAGGTACGACAGCACCCTGTACGACATGCAGTGCTGCGTCAGGAGGGCAGGGGGCGCGGGGGCCGAGGCTTCCAGGCTCGGGCCTGTTGGTTGGAGGGCGCTCCGGGTACTCCCCGGCTCTCAGTCTCCCCACACCTGCCCTCAACCCCTCTTCAAGCCCTCCTCACCCGACCTACCGCCACCCCCTCACCTCTCCACGACCCCTCCCCAGGTCAAGCTCTTCCTGCGTGAGGGGCAGTACATGAGCCGCGTCAGCCACAAGTGAGGGAGGGGGGGAGGGGGGAGAGGGAAGGGGAAGGGGTTAGGGAGGGGAGCCAAAAGTGAGGGATGGGGGCTGGGGGAAGGGGAAGGGGCGAGGCGGGGAAGAAAGTGGGGAGCGAGCATCGTGAGGAAAGAGCTACAAGTGGGGCGGGCTTGCATGGCAATCTGATGACATTGACTGGTTTGCGATTTGGCGTTGACCCTTTCCTTCCCTCACCCTGCACCCCCTTCCCGTCCCCCCTCCCTGTCCCCCCTCCACCCCCTTTCCTCCCCCTCTGCAGGCACATCGTCAAGTGCTACGCTGTGTGCCAGCTGCCCCCCGACTTCCCCGGCATAGAGGGCCTGGGCCACCGGGGGCCCACGTGGGCGCTGGTGCTGGAGCTGGTGCCGGTGGGGGGCGGAGGGGGGGGGGGGGGGGGGGGGGGGGGGGGGGGGGGGGGGGGAGGGGGGAGGGGGGAGGATGTTTGGAGAGCTGGAGTTCTGAGGACTGGGGCAGCGGGTGTGCAGCGGACGTTACGTGGCAGGCGTGTGCGCTTGACGGGCCCCTGACGCCCTCCCCCTGCACCCCCCACCCCCCCACCCCCACCCCACCCCCAAAGGGCGGCTCCATGGGGCAGCTGCTGATGCGGCAGATGTCGCAGACGCGCCGGGCCTACAGCGAGTACGAGGTGCGGTTGGGGCGGTTGGGGCGGTTGGAGCGGTTAGGGTGGTTGGAGGCGGACGCCTTGGGGGGCCATAGCGCGGGCGGCCGGCGGCTCCCCCATTCGCGCATCCCGCCCGGGCCGGCTGTTGCGGTCCCAGCTTGAGCCCTGTGAACCCGCTCCTCGCCTCCACACCCTGAGAAGAACAAGCCCTCCTCCTACCCCCCCTGCCCCCTGCCCCTGCCCCCCCAGGCCTTCTGTTGGGTGCGGGACGTGGCTGAGGCGCTCAACTACCTACACACGGCACCGCGGCCGGTGGGGGGGGGGGCGTTGGGGGCTGGTGGGGGCTGTGGGTGTGTCCCAGTAAGGCAGGCAAGGGGGCGTCAGCTGTGGAGGCCCGCCTTCGAAGCTGACACCCGTTTACCCCCCCTTCCCTTCCCCCCTCCCCCCCCCCCCAGGTGATGCACCGGGACATCAAGGCCGACAACGTGCTGCTGACGTCAGACCCCGAGTCGGGGCGGCCCTGCGCCAAGCTGATGGATTTTGGGGTGGGGGGGTAGGGGGGTGGGGGGTAGGGGGGGGGGGGGGGGGGGGGGGGGGGGGGGGGGGGGGGGGGGGGGGGGGGGGGGGGGGGGGTAGGAGGGGGGCATGCGGGAGGTCTTGGGGAGAGGGCTGGTCGGTGCCAGGGGATGGCAGGCGGCACTTGCGGAGGGGGGGAGGGGGTTCCTCCCGCAGGAAGAGGGCGCGCTGACTCCATTGGAGTGTCTGGACTGGGTTCTTGCGCCGAGCCCACGCACGCTGACGCCGCCCCTCATCCCCAACCCCGACCCCTGCCCCTGCCCCCGTGTGGCTCCCCCGGCGCATCCGCAGCTCATGGCGGTGCGTAGCGGGGGGTTATGGGGGTCAGGTTTTGAGGACGGGGGTGGGCGTCGCTGTGCGTGATGGGGAGAGGGGGAGCCGCAGCGCAAGGGGTGCGAGGGGAGGTCGGTCGGGTCCTGCTGGGCCGGGCCCTGAGGCAGGGCGCCTTCCGGGGCCCCGCCCCTGACCTCCCAACCCCATTCCCCACTCCCCCCCCCCCCACACCCCAGGCGCTCGACGGCCGCAACCCGCTGCTGCGCCGCCGCTCCCTGGCTCACCCCTCGGCGGGGGGCATGGGGGGGGCGGGGGACTCGGGGCTGGGGCGCACCAGCACGCGGTCGGCGGCGGGGGGCTCGCAGGGGGGCGGGGGGGGCGGGGGGTCCCTGGCGGCCCCCTCTGTGGCCACCTACTATGCGGACACCACCCACGAGGCCGGTGGGTGCGGGGAGTGGGGGGAGAAGGGGGGGGGTGCGGGGTGGGGATGGGGGGGGGAGGTAGGGGGGGTGCGGCTGGGAGGGAAGACTTGTCCAAGGGGGCGGGCTGCAGGCTGGTGGGCTGTGGCGTAGTGTGGAGGCTGCTGGGTGGGGTTGTGCGGTTGGGGGGGAGCGGGTCCGGGAGCGGGGCAGACTGGGGCGGGGGCTGAGGGCGGGGTTGGTAGGGATGCGAAGGGGCGGGGAAAGCACAGGGGACACCCACCCAACCATAACTTCCAACCGATTCACTAACCCGCGATCCAGGCAAGATCTTCTACCTGGTGGACGAGCTCCCAACCACCACCGTAACCGCCATCCCCGAGCCGGCGGCGCAGCGGCGCGGGTCCATCGACATCGTCGGCGCCGCCGCCACCTCCCAGCACGCCGCCGCCGCCGCCGCCATCGCCGCCGCCGTCACTCCCACCGGCGGCGGCGGCGCGCCGCCACTCAAAACCCAGTTTGGCTTTGGCGGCATTGCCTCCCGCGGCGCCAGCTTCGACGGCGGCGCGGCGGCGGCGGGCCTGGCGGCGGCTGCCGCCGCAGCCGCCACCAGCGGGCCGCTGGCCGTCAAGACGTCGCTGACGCGGGGGGTGGTGGGGCTTGGGGGGCCGGGGGGTATGGTGGGGGCCGGCGGCACGGGCACGGGTATGGCGGCCGGGGGCCTGGTGCCGCTGAGTGAGGAGGCGTCGTACCACGGCAACACGGCAGGCGAGCGGGGGCGGGGGGGGAGGGGCGGTGGAGGGTCTTGGGCCAGGGGGTCTCCGTGGGCCCGCCCTGGACTTCGGCCTGGGCCTGGGTGGGCCTGGGCTCGGACATGCCTTGCCGCGGGCCGTCCAGGCTCGGTCGCTGGCATCTGCCCCACTCGGTAACCCCATGCCCCCCTGCGTTGGCCCACCCACCCAGGCTACGCCTCCTTGCTCATGCACCCCCGGCCCGTGCCCTCCCACTCCCACCCCCCCTCCCCTCCTCACCCCCCTCTCACCCCCCCCCCAGGCTATGCCTCCATGCTCATGCACCAGCAGATGCAGCGGCAGCAGGCCCGGGCCGCCGCCGCCGCCAGCGCCGCCGCCGCCGCCGCCGCCGCCGCGGCGCTGGGGCACTCGGCCACGCCGCACGCCCACTCCTCCGCCCACCCCCACCACCTCCCCCACCACCTCCACCACATCGCCCCCGTCACCCACTCCCTGCCCTCCTCCCTGCACGGCTCCCTGCACGGCGCCACGCCCGGGGGGGCGGGGGCGGGGGGGCCGGCAGGGGGGGGCGGCGGCGGCGGTCCGGGGTCGTTCGGGGGCACTGGGGGGCACTCGCCCCTGGACAGCCCCGCGTCTAGCTCCCGATGGCAGGTGGGAGGGGTCGGGTGGGGGCCTTGGAAGGGGTGCGGTGAGGTGAAGGGGGCTGGAGAGGGTTGAGCGGGGTATAGGGTGGTGTGTGATTGGGTTGGCGGGGTGGAGGGGAGCCGTCTCGAGGGGTGGCTGCTGCGTTGGGCCGGGCCGCCGGGTGGGGCGGGCGGTCGGCCACCTGCACTCGGTCACTCCTCTAACTCCCCCCTGTGACCGCCGCCCCTCCCCTGCTGAGCAACGAACACCCCTTCTCACCCCCTCTCTGGGCTCTCCAGTCTCTAACTCGCCAAAGGTCTCCCCTTCTCACTCCCCTCCTCCCTTCTCACTCCCTCCCCTTCTCACTCCCCCCCCCTCAGGCCTCGGACGTGCTCACAGCGGGGGCGGTGCGGCTGCGCATGCAGGCCGACTCGGAGGCAGACCCCACCTCGCCAACCGCCGCCGCAACCGCCGCCACGTCGGCGGCGGCGCCAACCGCCGCGGCCGTCAACGGCCACGGCGGTACGGCGAGCCGTACGGTTTCGGGGCGGGATGGGTCGCTGGCGCGGCTGAGTGCGGCGGTGGCTAAGCCGGCGGCGGGGATGGCGGAGGAGCCGGGTGAGGGCCGGGGGGGCGGAGGGGGCGGGGGGCGGGGGAGGCGTGACGGGCGGGGCAGGAGAGCTGGAGGGGAGGGGCGGGGAGGTCAGGGGAGGGGGGGCTGGAGCGGGCGGGGGGTCTGCTACGGGGAGCGCGGAGGCTGCAGCAGAGGTAGGGGCGGGGCAGTAGTGCTGCTCCGGGCTTGATACCGGCAGGCAGCCCTCTGCAGCCGCCTCAAGCCTCACCCACCCTTTCTGTCCCCCCACCCCCCACCCCACCCCCACCCACCCACCCCCAGACCCCTGCTTCGATCCCGGCTATGAGGACGTGCTGCTGCGGGAAACCACCCCCATCAAGACAACCGCCCTCCAACTGAAACTCGCCGGAGAAAACGGTAACGGCCAACCGCCAACGGAACACCAACCGCACCATTCTCCCGGCAACGGCCATGGCAACGGTAACGGCGCCAGCCTGGCGGCGGCGGCCCTGGCGTCGCTGCAGGCCTCCCAACCGCCCTCGCGACGCGTTAGTCATGATGCCGTACCCATCATCGACGTGCACGGCAGCGCGGCGCGGCCGTTGACGCCGCCGCAGACCGCCGCCGTACCCATCCCCTCTGGCGGCGGCGGCGGCGGCGGGGCCGCCGCCGTCATTGCCGTTGCCCACGCCGCCGCCGCCGGCGGTCCCGACAACAAGCGGGCCGCGAGCTCTTCATCTCTAGGCGTGCGGGACATGACTAAGGCGGAGCGGGAGGACGCGGACGAGCGGGCCAGCGCCACCAGTCGGACGAGCAGCAGGTCGGGCCTGGGCCCCGGGTCCCTGGGCCTGGCTGGGACCTCCCCCGGCGGCTCCCGGCTCCACCCGGCGGTGGCGGCACTGGTGGCGGAGCACAGGTGGGGGGGAGGAACGGGGGGGGGGGAGGGCGGGGGGCCGGGGGGCGTGGAGTGCCGTGCTCGCAGGGGCCGTGCAGTGTAGTCAGAACGATGACGGGGGATGCAGCTGAGCGCGTCGGTGAAGCCTCTGTGGCAACCATCCCTGGTCGCAACGCACGAGGAGAAAGGCAGGGTGCCAGCAGTGTTGGGGGGGAAGACAAGGGGGGGAGGGGGAAGGGGGGGCGGAGAGGACAGGGAGGCGGTCCAGGGCGGGAGCTGGGAAAGTGGGGAAGGGAGGGGGGGGGGGTTCTGAGGGTCCTGCGTAGGGGGCAGGCCGGGAGGCTGGCGGTCAGGCGGGGCAGGGCAAGGGGAGGGGGAGCGGTCGTGGAGTGGCGGCGGAGGCCGGGGGGCCCGAGCTGTGGGGGGAGCGGGGAAGGCGCCCTGGGGGGACGGCCACTGGGCTGAGTCAGGCGCGGGGTAGGCTCAGAGCCTTTCCGGGGGGCTCAGAGCCTTTCCGGGGGGGCCTCAAAGCCCTTCCGGGGGGCTCAGAGCCTTTCCGGGGAGGCTCAGAGTCTTTCCGGGGAGGCTCAGAGGGGGGGCTCAGAGCCTTTCCGGGGAGGCTCAAAGCCTTTCCGGGGGGGCTCAGAGCCTTTCCGGGGAGGCTCAGAGCCTTTCCGGGGGGGCTCAGAGCCCTTCCGGGGGGGCTCAGAGCCCTTCCGGGGGGGCTCAGAGCCCTTCCGGGGGAGGCTCAGAGCTTTCTCTTTCCGGGGGGGCTCAGAGCCTTTCCGGGGAGGCTCAGAGGGGGGGCTCAGAGCCTTTCCGGGGGGGCTCAGAGCCTTTCCGGGAGGGCTCAGAGCCTTTCCGGGGGGGCTCAGAGCTTTTCCGGGGGGGCTCAGAGCCTTTTTGGGGAGGCTCAGAGCCTTTCCGGGGGGGCTCAGAGCCTTTCCGGGGGGGCTCAGAGCCTTTCCGGGGGGGCTCAGAGCCTTTCCGGGGGGGCTCAGAGCCTTTTCGGGGAGGCTCAGAGCCCTTCCGGGGGGCTTAGAGCCCTTCCGGGGGGGCTCAGAGCCCTTCCGGGGGAGGCTCAGAGCTTTCTCTTTCCGGGGGGGCTCAGAGCCTTTCCGGGGAGGCTCAGAGGGGGGGCTCAGAGCCCTTCCGGGGGAGGCTCAGAGCCTTTCCGGGGAGGCTCAGAGTCTTTCCAGGGGGGCTCAGAGCCTTTCCGGGGAGGCTCAAAGCCCTTCCGGGGGGGCTCAGAGCCCTTCCGGGAGGGCTCAAAGCCTTTCCGGGGAGGCTCAGAGCCCTTCCAGGGGGGCTCAGAGCCCTTCCGGGGGAGGCTCAGAGCCCTTCCGGGGGGGCTCAGACCCCTTTCGGGGGAGGCTCAGAGCCTTTACGGGGCGGCTCAGAGCCTTTACGGGGGGGCTCAGAGCCTTTACGGGGGGGCTCAGAGCCTTTCCGGGGGGGCTCATAGCCCTTTGGGGGGGCTCAGAGCCCTTCCGGGGGAGGCTCAGAGCCTTTCCGGAGGGGCTCAGAGCCCTTTGGGGGGGGCTCAGAGCCTTTGGGGGGAGGTTCAGAGCTCTTGGGGGGAGGTTCAGAGCTCTTGGGGGGCTCAGAGCCTTTACGGGGAGGCTCAAAGCCCTTCCAGGGGGGCTCAGAGCCCTTCCAGGGGAGGCTCAGAGCCCTTCCGGGGGGGCTCAGAGCCCTTCCAGGGGGGCTCAGAGCTTTTCCGGGGGGGCTCAGAGCCCTTCCGGGGGAGGCTCAGAGCCTTTCCGGGGGGGCTCAGAGCCTTTCCGGGGGGGCTCAGAGCCTTTCCGGGGGGGCTCAGAGCCCTTCCGGGGGAGGCTCAGAGCCTTTACGGGGGGGCTCAGAGCTTTTCCGGGGGGGCTCAGAGCCTTTTCGGGGGGGCTCAGAGCCTTTCCGGGGGGGCTCAGAGCCTTTCCGGGGGGCCGCTCGCTCTCTCTTCCGCTCGCCAGTATACCTGGAAGTTAAATGTCCCTTACCTCCCCACCCCCCACCCCCCCACCCCCCTCCCCAGGAGCTCCTCTCAGCGCTCAATGGGCACCGGCAGCAACCCGGGCGCCCTCACCCCCGGGGCGGGGGGCGGGGGCGGGGGGCCGCTGGGGACCGTGTCCATAACTCGGCTGCTGCAGGTGGAGGGCAGGGGAGGGGGGGTATGGGTGTTTGAACCTGAGCGCGCTTGCGTCTCATGTAGGTCCGGATGACCGCGCAAGTGGCGGGGGCCAGGGGACAAAGGGGGGCGCCGGGAGCGGGGCAGAGTCAAACGTGTGGAGTTGGCGGTTGAGGGCTCAGACGTGGCTTGTCTGTGGCGCTCCGTCAGAATTGTCTTTCCTCCCCCCTTCCTCCCCCCCTCCCCTGCCCCCCCTGACAGGGCCGCTACGAGCAGGACTTCCAGTGGGTGTGGCGGCTGACGGGGCAGACGGGGAGCTGCATGTACATGGTGGGGGGGGGGGGGGAGGGAGGGGGAGGGGTTGGCGGGGGCATCGGGAGCAAGAGGGCCGACGCGCAGCACAGCGACCCGCCAGGCAGCTCCCCCACAGCTGGCCAGGGCCCGGCACGTTCCCCCGCCCCCCTTGCCCCCGACACGGCCCGGCCCCTGCTCCCCGCCCTGCCCTGCCCCTGCCCTCTTGCGGAGACCCGCATCTCACCCCCCTCCCCCACCCGCCCCCCCAGGCCCCTGAAGTGTTCCGCAATATGCCGTACAACGAAAAGGTTGACGTGTTCAGGTGGGGGGGCACGTGGGGCGGGGGGAGAGAGGGAAGGGGAGGTACCGAGAGTATGACTATCTTGTCAGGGGCAGGCATGGAGGCGGAGGCTCGGCGCCATGGACTGCCAGCCCACCGCCCTGCCCCCAAGCCTACCCCAAATCGGCCCCTCCTCACCTCCCCCCCCCTTCCCCCCCCCCTCCCATACCTCTCCCCCCCAGACGTCTCCCATACCTCTCCCCCCCAGACGTCTCCCATACCTCTCCCCCCCAGACGTCTCCCAGACCTCTCCCCCCCAGACGTCTCCCAGACCTCTCCCCCCCAGACGTCTCCCAGACCTCTCCCCCCCAGACGTCTCCCATACCTCTCCCCCCCAGACGTCTCCCAGACCTCTCCCCCCCAGACGTCTCCCAGACCTCTCCCCCCCAGACGTCTCCCAGACCTCTCCCCCCCAGACGTCTCCCAGACCTCTCCCCCCCAGACGTCTCCCAGACCTCTCCCCCCCAGACGTCTCCCATACCTCTCCCCCCCAGACGTCTCCCATACCTCTCCCCCCCAGACGTCTCCCATACCTCTCCCCCCCAGACGTCTCCCAGACCTCTCCCCCCCAGACGTCTCCCAGACCACTCCCCCCCCAGACGTCTCCCAGACCTCTCCCCCCCCAGACGTCTCCCAGACCTCTCCCCCCCTCCCCCTCTACCTCCCCCCCTACCTCCTCCCCTCCCCCCCCCAGCTTTGGTGTGTTGGTGTACGAGGTCTTCTCCCGCAACATGCTGGTCGTGTCAGCGGTGGGGCGGGGGGGGGGGGGGAGGGGGAGGGTTTAGCTTGTGAGGGGGCACTGGAGGGGCAGGGGGCTTGAATGCGGGTAATGTTGGAAGGCCCCTGCGGCTTGTCGGTTGTAGAGCAAAAAGGTACCTCTGAAGTCTCATCCCCCCCCTCCCCCCCCCCTTCCCCCCTCCCTCCCTCTTCCCCCACCCCCCCAGCTCAACCTCAAGGAGCTGCGGCTCATGGGCAAGGACACACCCGAGGTGGGGGGGGGAGAGGGTTGGGAACGGGTTCACAAGGAGGGCTGAAGTCGCCGGTGGGAAGGAGACTGAGAGTTTGCGGGGCCCGCCTCCCTCACGTTTGGGCGGCCCGGCGCCATCACCAACTCCTGCTTTCTCACGCCATTCCCCCCCTCCACCCCCCACCCCCCTGTCAGGGCTACGCCTCCCACGTGGCCTCCGGCTACCGCCCGCCCCGCCCCAACGCCATGCCCCTGCCCCTGTACGAACTCATCAGCGCATGCTGGTAGGGGGGGGGGCCTTGAAGGGAAGGGAAGGGCGAACGGAAGGAGGCAGGGCAAAGGCGTGGGCATGTAGCCGGGCTCCGTTGGGAGCCACCCACGTGCCCGGGCTCTTGTGCCCACCCTGCCGTACCCTGCTTCCCTGCCCCTTGCTTGCCTGCCTGAGGTTGGTCACGGACGCGGGGAACGCCCTTCGGGCCGGGCGCAGTTGGAAGCAGCGACCTCGGGGCCTTGCGCGCACCCCACCTCCTCACGCACCCCTCCCCCGGTCCTCACCCCCACCCTCAACCCCACCCCCACCCCCCCTGGTCCAGGGCCGCCGACCCCTGCAACCGCCCCGCCATGGCCGATGTGGTGGAGACCCTCCGTGTGCTGCAGGAGGCGCTGGCGCCGCACCCCCCCGCGGCCTCGGTGGGGGCGGCGTGCGGCTGCAGCGTCATGTGAGGGGGGGGCGGGGCGGGGGGTGGAGGGGGAGGGGGGGGGGAGGGGGGGGGGATCAGCGCTGAGGAGGCGGAGGGCAGGCGGAGGCGGAGTTGGAGCTGGGAGGCGGGGGCGGCGGGGGCGGCGGGGGCGGGGGGCTGTGAGCTGGGTGCGCATTTGGGACTTTGGGAATCATCTCGGACTGATAATGACTTGGCACTATCAAAGCATTGCGTCCGGCGGTGGGCACGGTGAGCACGAGCAGTAGATAGGAGCGCTGAGCATTGTTAGATGCGAGCGACGCAGGGGTGGGGCCCCAGCCGGGGGGGTGCTTGCGTGCCCAGGCATATAAATTCGAGGGGGTTTGGGCTGGTGCAGGGTTGTGGGAGGTGCGGGTCAGGGAGGTGACCCGCCTTTGGGCACGCGCGCGATACCAGGGGTGGTGACTAGCCGTGGTTGAGTTGAGTGCGAGATGTACAATCGTGAGGCGAGCGCAGGGGACCCCTGCATCGGCTGGGGCCATTGTTCGATTGATCGGGGCAAGCATGGGGAGGTGTCGGGAGCTGGGAGCTAGAAGCGTGAGGGGGGCCCAAGCGGGCGAGCCTCACTGAAGGCGTCTGGTGTTGGGGGTCGTGCAGAGTAATATCCCGGGCTGTAATCGGCGGGGCAGGCCCCAACGACACGTGCCGTGCAGCGAACCCCCCCCCCCCCGGGGTGTCTCTGCGCACGCACACCGCTGTATCGGCAGCCAGCGCCTGCGGCCGCGCAGCGACCCACTGCGACCCACGAGGCCCACCCAGGGGCAGCAGGCGACTGGTTCCCCAGGCCGTGCCCTTGTGCATTCGCTTGCCTGGCACTCCTGTTTTTCAACCCACGACATGGACATGAGGAGAGCGACCCGCTAGCTAACCCGGCCTCTACCCGGGTGACCCAGGAGGCCAAGCCTACCCCCCCTTACCCCCGCAGCTACTTCCCCGGAGGCACGGGAGACCCATCCCATCCCTTATACGCCCCCCCCCCCCCAACCCGCACGAAAGTTCAACGCCTCCGCCCCTGTCCGTCCATCAACTGCACACCCGGTGTCCCACTCCCCCACAGCAGCCCAGAGCTGTTGTGGGCCGGGATTGCACTCTGTTGGCCTTGCTTTTCGCGTAACCTCGTCTCGTAACCTTTTTCCCCACAGCCCAGCAGCCGGCCCCTAGGCCCTAGCGCAGCTGCGCCACAGCAAACCGCACACCATGCAACGTCCATGCAGGGCCCATGCACGCAGCACAGACCGTAGCGCGCAGCAAACCGCTAGCGGCCGGGTGCGAGGGGCTGCAGGGCCGCCAGCAGGCGCAGGCGGAAGGGCACCGAGGGGGGGGCGGGGGAGCGGTCCGCGGGGCGGGGGGCGGGGCCAGCAGGGCCGGGGGCGCGCGTCAGCCGCCGGGCGTTGAGCGGGGGGCCGGGGGGTGGGGTGCCTGCACTGCGGCGGCGCGCCCCGCCGCCGCCCCGGGGGCCGCCGGGTCCGCCTCCGCCAGCCACCGGTATGCCGCCGCGGCCGCTGGGTCCGGGCTGGATGGCGGCTTTGCTGCCCGCGGGTGTGTCCAGGCGGCGGCCGTCGGGGCTGTCGGCTTGCGCCTGCAAATTCCCAGCCCCACCCCGCCGTGTCTCCTCCCCCTGCCGGACGTCACTGCCGCCGCCCTCGCCCCCGCGGCTGCTGACAGCCGCGGCCCCAGCCGCGGCTGCTGCAGCGGCGGGTGCAGCGGCGGCAGGGGGCAGCACCAGGGCCATCGCCATGCCCCGAGCCTCGGCGGCGGCGGCCCCGGCCCCTGCCGCCCCAGCCAACTCCGCTGTGTCCGCGGCGGCCCCGTCCGCGCAGCGCCCCCGCCTCAGCGACCTCTGCCCCAGCTCCGCCGTCAGGAGCTCCAGCAGCTGCGGCCGCTGCGGCGGCGGAGGCTGGGGGGCAGGGGGGCGCGCCGCCGCCGCTGGCGGCTGCCCCTGACCCTGACCCTGCCCCAGCAGACCCCGATGCTCCGATGGCGGCCCGGCGCCTTCCGCCAACGTCCGGAGGTCCAGCCACTGCGGCCGGGTGCCACCGGCAGGTGGCGGGGCAGCGGGCTGCAGTGCCCGCTCGCGCCTCCGCTCCCGCCTCGGGTGCTCCTCGCTCGACACTCCGCCCCCCGCCCCAAGCTCCCGCTCCACCCGGGACAGCTGGGCAGAGGGGGCGGCCTCCAGGAGGCCCAGGGCCGCCTGGCGCTCCTGCAGAGGGGGGGGGGCGGACAGGGCAAGGCATCAACGCATCGAATCAGTGGCACACAACACCCTTGCCTGCCGCTGGGCCCTGCCAACCGCTACCTGGTCCGCGCCCTCCACCGCAACCACCTGCACCGCCGCCCTCCGCGCCCCCAGCTCCTCCGCCTCCGCCAGCAGCGCCGCCGCCCGCAGCCCCAGCAGCCGCAGACCCGCACCCGCACCGCCCGCACCCGCACCCGGCGGCGGCGCCCCACACTGCTGCTGAAGCACCCCCCGGGGCGGGAGCGGCGGCGGGGCGCCGAGGCCTGGCGGCAGCTCCAGTGCGCCGCCGCGGTCGTCCCACCCTTCGCCCCGCTCGCTGCCCGTGCTGCCGCCGCCGCCGAAGCCCGGCGCCGCCGTGGGGCCTGCGCGGCGGTGGAAGCCCGCCCCACCCATCCGGGGGGAGGCTGGGCTGTGCCCTGCGCTGGTGGCGGTGGTGCCGGAGCTTGGCGAGGGGCCGGCGGCTGACGGTCTGGGCGCCGGGGCGGTGGGCGTGGTCGGTGTGGCGGGGTGCGTGGCGGCGTGCAGCGGCGGGGGGCAGGTCCCCGACGACTCCCTCCGGAGCGGCGTCCGGGGTGGGGCCGGCTGTGCCCGTGCAGCGGCAGCCACGTCCTGCGCTTCCTGCCACCCCTGCCGCTGCTGGTGCCGGGGCCAGTGCGTGACGGGCGCAGGCGGGTCGCCTGCCGCCGGCGGGCGCGCCCCCTCGTGTGTGTGTGCTGCCGTAAGCCCGCCGGCTGCTCCGCCCCCGCGCAGCCCCCCATCAGGGTGCGGTGCGCTGGCCAGGGCCGCGGCACGCACCAGGGCGCTCAGCAGAGCGCCTTCAGGGCTGGCCGTTGCAGCGTTGGGGGTGGTGGCTGCGGCGGTGGTGGCGGTGGGTGTGCGGGGGCCGGCGGGGGCCGGTGTGGCGTCGGCCCCGGCCCCGGGCCACCACAGCAGCGTGAACCTGGGCCTCGGTCCTGCGGGCCTGGCGGCGCCGGGGGAGGCGCCTGCACCGCCGCCGCCGCCGCCAGCGCTGTCTGGTTCGCCCTCGAGCTCTGAATGCCGTGGCCGCTTCCTCAGGACCAAGGAACCCAGATCAGCAGCAGCAACGGAGCACCCAAGCTGTGCACGGCCTGTGCCGTTGGGGCCACCTCCGCCACCGCCGCCGCCACCGCCTCTGTACTGCAGCCCACCCCTGTCACCCCCAGAGCCGCCGCCGCCACGGCTGCCATCCTCCGCTGCCGCTGCGCCACCCAGGTGTCCGTACCCACTGGCGGCGCCCCCAGCTGCTGGGGACGCGCCGCTGACGGCCACCACAGCTGGGAACGTGCGGAGGCGCTTGCTGGTGCCCTGACCGCCTCCGCCGCCACCGCCAGAGCGCATGCCGCCGCTGGCTGTGTGGGCCCCGCCTGCTGCACCAGGGGCCTGGCAGGGGCCCGGTGCGGGCTCGCTGTGGGCCTGGGGCCTGCAGGGTGAGCGAGGGAGGCGGGGCAGCGATGGTCGGAGTCGGCGCCGTTATCAGCGGGGCGAGGTCAGGGACGGAAGGCGGGCGGGAGGGGCTTGGCGAGGCTTGAGGGCAGCGTCCGTACCCTGTCGCTGCAGCTTGTGCCCCGCAGCCCGCCTGCCTGGTATCTGGGGTCAGTGCTATGACTATGTTCCAAGGTGTATCCCCAGCTACTGAGACCTGAGGACCCGAGTCGAGGCCCCCGGCCCCCGTCTCGCCCCAACCCGAGCGAGCCCTGCCCCTCCCCCTAGCTCCGCCGCACCTGCTCCAGGGGGCCTCCGGGTTGGGCGGTGGGCGCAGGCGCGGAGGGGCGCTGCAGCAGAGGCAGAGGCGCAGCGCCGACCAGGGTTGGAGGAAGGGGCCGGCGTGTGGGCACGGGGCGGCCGGGCTAGGCGTGTCCGCAAGCCCTGGGGACGAGTGAGGGGGGGACAAGGCACACGTCAACCGCTTGTCGAGGCATACCGAGGTGCGGTGGAGTTGTCGAGGCAAGACAGAGCTTACAGCAGGACTAACTGTGCATAGTGATAGCGACGTAGCGCTGAGCGAGCCGGCGGCGATGGTGGGGCGGCGAGCCACGGCTACGGCCATGCCATGTGCGTGTGCAAAGCGAGGATTACGCCATGGAGTTGCCAAAGTTGGCCTGGCCGGTGCGCTCGAGGCAAGTCGCAACGCAGTACATACCTGGTGAGATACCTTCTACCGTAGGCCGACGCCTAGCCGAGCGCGCCAACGACGACGACGGCGGGTCAGTTGACATGAAGGGGTTTCCTGGAATTGGATGAGTGTGGCGCGAGGCGCGGTGCGGTCCCGGGCATGCAGCCCTGAGACTTGTGGGGACCAGCGTTACTTAATCCTCGGCGCGCGTCGAAGTCACCGAGCTGTGTTTCTTGGGACGCGCAATGCCGGTGAATTGACCGCGCGCGCGTGCCGACGGGCCGCACCGACAGATGGGGTCCTATGGACAAAGCTCGAGTAGCTGATGCGGCTACTATCTGTATGCTAGAAGGGCACCCGCGGCGCCTCCAGGCCATGCGCGTGGCCGGCCGCGTACCGCCGCGTGCCGTGCGACGAGCACTACGCTCGGACCGGCCCAGGAACCCGGGTCGAGACGAAGCGTGGCTGCGAAGTTTGGTGGTCTTTCGCATCGCCATCATCCTTCGGACCAGCTCTCGACGTCAGCAATAGCTCCGTGCTCCACACCCTGCTCCACGCGGCCACCGGTTGCTCCACACTGCTGCCAGGGCCCTGCACCTCGCTCCCTGCACGCACGCACTGGTTCCGGCTTACATTTACCACAGTCTCTCTACACACACCAAGCAGCACCAAGCGTCAGACACCCAAGGCACCGCCGCATGCCTCGCACTACCTCGCTCGCGTCGTGCCCACCGACTCGGCGGAGGGCCAACCCGCTGCCAACCCCTGCTGCCAACGTGACCATACATGCTTGTGCGCATGTGTGCATAGTGCAGCCCGCCCAGAGACTGCCGCCCAATGCGTCGCCAGTACAGCATCAATACTATCAACTGAAGCCGGAGACAGCCGGGGCCTTGCCCTAAACACCTACCAGCCCACGCCCCAGCCACCGCCCACCCGCATCGGCGGCCGAACGCCCCCGAGCTGACCCGGCCGCTGCGCCCCGCCTCCTGCCCGCACGAGGCCTCCCCCCAAATAAAGGCGCAGAGCCACGCACAGCAGCCCCAGCGCTCCCAGCCCCCCTCCGGCGGTTGGCTTGAGCCGGCGGTGCCCCTCAGCCCCTGCGTGCCCGTCGCTCCTCCTGCCGCCGCTTTCGAGGGTGCTGCGCCCGCAGCCGCGTCTGGTGCAGCGCTGGAGTGTGGAGGTGGAGGGGCCTCGCCGCCCCACGCCTCATGCCTCACGCCCCGGGCGCCAGGCGCTGCCTCCGCGGTTGCAGCGGGCATTCCCGCAGCCGCCGCCACTCCTGCGGGGGCGGAGGGGCCGGGGCGGGGGACGGACGGAGCGAGGGCGGGGTGTGTGGGAAGTCGTTCGTGATGTCAGGAAGGGTCCTCGTGCATGCGGATGAGCACGAGCCCGGCTGTATGTGCCGCACGCACCAAGGAACCAACCAACGCCGCTCCCTGCAGCCTGCACGCTCTCCCTCCCCTGTTGGCTCAGCTCTCCCGCCTCACCTCCTCGTACAGCCTGTCGTACGCCCGTACCTCCCGCCGCAGCGGCGCCAGCAGGGCCTCCGCCTCCTCCGAAGACTCCCGGGCGGCACCCCCTCCCCCTCCCCCTCCCCCTCCTCCGTCTCTCCCTCCTGCGGCGCCCCCGCCCTCCCCCACCCCCATGCCTCCCTCTGCGGTGCTGGCGGTGCCCTCCGCCACCGCCTGCCCGCCTCCGCCAGCGCTGGCTGGCTCTGGCTCCTGCGGCGCCGGCGCCGGCGCCAACATCCACAGGTCCTCGACCCCCGTCCCCGCAGCGCGTTCGCTTTCGCCGGCACCGGCGGCGCCGCTGCCGCTGCCGCCTCCGCTGCCCCAGACCAAATGCGCGGGTAGCCGCACAAACCGCCCGGCCGCCGCCTCCGCCGCCAGCGCCGCCGTCACTCGGGCAAGCAGGTGCGGCGGCACCGCTGGCGGCGCCGGAGCGGCCTCCATGGCCGCCGCCGGCTCCTCTGTCGGCGCCTCCGCCGCCACGGCTTCGCCGTCGCCGCTGGCCGTCACGGTGGCAGCGTCGGCGGCGTCGGTTCCCAGGCGGCCGCCTGCCGCCTCCGCCGCCAGAGCGATTTCCTCCTCCACCCCCGCACACAGCTCCTCCACCGCAGGCCAGCCCGGCCAGGACTCCGCCAACCGCCAGCCGCCCCCGCCTCCCGCTGCACCTCCGCCACCTGCCTCCTCGCCCCCACTGCTGCTGCTGCTGCTGTCACTGCTGTCACTGCCCTCGCCGCTGCCGTCCTCGGCGGCGGCGGCGGCGGCCACGACCGGGCCGCGGCGCAGCCACCAGATCTGCACCCGCTCCGCCAGCTCCGCCGCCGTCGCCGCCGGCGCCCCGGTGCCGTACAGCGCCAGCTCCAGCACCTGACCAACCGCCAGCGGCGGCGGCCGCTGCGCGCGCACCATGAGTCCCAGCCCGCGGGCGTGGCCCAGCGTCGCCACTGCCTCGCCGCCGCCGCCGCTGCCGCCGCCGCCGCCACCTGCATCGGCGCCGCCGTCAACGCTGTCGGCGGCGGCAGCGGGCGAGCTGACCTCGGAGCTGTCGGCGGCGGCGGCGGCGGCGCCGTTGCCGTCGGCCAGGTCGGAGCCGTCCAGATCTGAGTCCGGGACGCCGCAGCAGCGGTACAGCGCCCGAAGCAGGTCGCCCGACCGCACGCGCTGCAGCGGCGGCGGCGGCGGCGGTGGCAGGGGCGCTGGCGGCGGCGGCAGGGGTACTGGAGCAGCTTCAGGCGCGGGGGCCGGGGGCTGCAGCCGCACCAGCGGCGGCGCCTGGGGCTGCAGCGGCAGCGGCCTGGCGGCGCCGTCGGCAGCGGCGGCGGCGCGCAGTGGTGGGGGCTGCGGCGCCGCTGGCGGAAGCGACAGCAGCGCTGCCGGGGCCTGCCGCGGCCCCGCGCCCTGCTGACGGGGCGAGGGTGGCGGGTGCGGCAGCAGGGCTGGGGCCCCAGGGGCCGCAGTGGCGCGGGGGGATGCGGGCGGGGGCCCAGGGGCGGCACGTGGGGAGGCGGGCAGTCCCTCCTGGCCCTGGCGTGGCGAGCCCGGCAGGCTTCCGCCCGGGGAGGGCGGGTGTTGGGAGCGGATGGGGAGCACGATGATGCGCTGCCGCTTGGAGCCGCCAGGGGAGCCCGCGGGCGACGGCAGGGCCGGCGGCGGCGGCGACGGCAGCGGCGGCGGTAGCTGCGGCGGTGCCAGCTCGGCGGCCGCGGCGGCCGTAGCGGCGGCGGCGGCTGCCACCACCACCGCTGCGGGCGAGGGCTTGGGCGAGGGCTTGGGCGAGGGCAGTGCCAGCTTGAGGCGCTTGAGCCGGGAACTGGGCGACCCCGACCCCGGCTGGCCTTCGCCCGCTGCCTCCGCCGCGCCCTCCGCCGGCGCTGCCGGCGCTGTCTCCGCCGCCGCCGCCGGCCCTGGCGCTGACGCTGGAGCCGGCGGCTTCTCTGAGGTCCCGTGAGGCGCCTCGCCGGCGCCTCCGCCTCCGCCGCCGGTGGCGTCAGCGGCGCCGCCGGGGCTGCCGGCGGGGGCGTCAGCGGCGGCGGCGGCGGCGGCGGCGGCGGGAGGCCGCTTGCGTTTTGCCTTGGCCTTGGCGCCGGCCTCGCTTCCTGGACCTGACGTCACCGCCGCCTGTCCCGCGCCCGATCCGGACCCAGGTGCGGGACCAGGGCCGGGGGTGGGGCCGGGGGCTGGGCCGGGGCCGGAGGCGGGGCCGGGGGCCGGGGCTGGGCCAGGGACGGGGCCTGGCCGCGCCTTCTTGGTCTTGGGCGCAGGGGGCCCCTGCGGGCGGGTGGGTGGTTGGGGAAAAGGTTTGGGGCGGGGAGTCAATGCAGCGTGTGTGAGTAGCACAAAGCCCCTCGGGCCCCTGAACAACACCTGCATGCCGGACCTCGGGCCCTTCTCCCAATCCGAGGCCACGAGAGGCCCGTGAGCCGGTCCCAGCGGCACCAGGAAATGAAAAATGAAAAATGAAAAATGAAAATGAAAAATGAAAATGAAAATGAAAATGAAAATGAAAATGAATGCAAATACAAAAGACACGCTTGTAACCACAGACGGCCGCCACGCGAGGGCCGAGGGGGGCGCACCTGGTCGTGCCTGGGTGCCGCAGCGGGGGCGGAAGCGGCAGCCGCCGGTCCCGGCGCTGGCAACCCAGACGCCCGCGCCGCCGCTGCCTCTGCCGCCGCCGCCGCCGCCATCGCCGCCGCCCGCGCCGCCGCCATTGCGCCCCGCTTCTTGGGCACCTGGGGGGAGGGGGGAGAGGGGGAGGGGCCTTACGGTGCAAGGGTGCAGGCGCGCACACACAAAACGGGTTCGGGCTGGGCGGGATGGGTCGGGCTTCGAGCATTTAGAACCGGCCGGCTACCCGCCGCGCCTACGCCTCCCCGGCTAACACGAGCAGCCCTTCACACACACACACACGCCCCACCGCGCCTCCGACTCCCCCCGCTCATGCAAGCAGCCCTTCACACCTGCCCCACCCCGGGGCACCTTTGGGGGCATGAAGGGCGCGAGGCGGGCGTCCTCGGCGGCCCTGACGGGGTCCCGTGGGGCCCGCTTGGGCCTGGGCTTGCGCGGAGGTTGGGCCTGGGCCTGGGTTTGCTGGCCCGGCTGGGCCTGGGCCTGAACCTGCTGGCCGGACTGGGCCTGGGGCCTGGGGTCTGCTGGGCTGGCGGCGCTCGGGGCGGTCCCCCCAGGGGCTTGCGAGGGGTGAGGGGCGGGGGCGGGGGTGGGTCCGGGGTTGGGGGCGGCGCCGGACGGCGCCTGGGCTGCGGCAGCGGCTGCGGCGGTGGCGGTGGCGGTGGCGGTGGTTCCAGGGGTGGTGGTGGCGGCAGGTGGGGCGAGGGCGAAGGAGGCGGGCTTGGGGCGCGGCTTCTTCCTGGGCGGCTGAGCTGGAGCCCCTGCCGCGGCCGCCCTCGCGGCGCCCTGTGCGGGCGGCCCCGAGGGCGGCCCCCGCTTGGCTCCCTGCTCCCCCCCTGCCCTGGCTCCCGGCCGCCCTGGGCCCGCGGGGGCAGAGGCGGCGCCGGGGGTTGTACCGGAGGGTGGTCCGGGCGCTGGGGCCGACGAGGGCGTGGGACGGGCCGGCGGCTGGGCCGGGGCCGGGGCCGAGGCCGCGGGCGGGGGCGGCGGCAGCCGCGTGACGATGGGCGGTGGGCTGGCGGGGCCGCCCCGCTTCTTGGCGGCGCCCGGCTTGCAGCCCGCGGGCGGTCTGGTGCCGCCAACAGCGGCAGCGGCAGTTGGTCTGGCGCCGCCGCCGCCTCCTGCCCCCGCAGAGCCCGCAGCTGCAGCCACACGGGCCGGCGGGGGGAAAGGCGTCGCCCCCGCAGGGCCCGGGCCGGGGCCGGGGCCGGGGCCAGAGCCGGGTCCGGCCCCAACCTCCGCCCCAGGTCCAGACCCTGCCGCCGCCGCCGCCGCGGCCGCCGCCGCCGCCGCCCGCTGCCGCTTCTCCCGCTCCCGCGCCTCGCTCTTGGAGTAGCGCCGGATGGGCCGCACCCTTGCCCCTCCAGTTCTCCGCACGCCGCCCTCCGCCTCCTGCCCGCCCCCTCCCCCTCCTCCTCCTCCTCCTCCTCCCCCCAGGGAGTCCCCACCACTAATGAGGGAGCCGCTAGGCTCAGAGTCGAGGAGGGTCAGCCCCCCTCCGTCCCCCACGCCCCCCCCCGGCAGGTCCAGGAGCTGTGTGTCCAGGTGCTGGGCCGCCGCCCACATCTCACTGATGGAGGGCAGGGGCAGGGCGTCCAGGGCGGCGGGGGTGGGAGGGGCGCCGGGGGCGGGGGTGGAGGGCGGGGCGGCGACGGGTGCGGCGTGGGCGGCGTGGATGGAGGGCGGGCGGAGGAGGGAGGCGGGGGTGTCGGAGGCGGGGTGGTGGGGGGCCGAGGAGGGCGTGCGGGCGGGGTGGGGGTGGGGGTGGGGGTGGGGGTGGGGCTGCGCGGGCGGGGTGGTGGCGGGGATGCGGTGCGGGGTGGCGCCGGAGGGTCCCAGGGGTCGGCCGTACGGCAGGGCCTGCGGCGGCGGTGGTGGCGGCGGTGGAGGTGGCGGCGGGCCGGAAGGGTAGCGACCCGGCGCCGCTGCAGCCGCCGCCGCCGCCGTCAGCCGCCGCCTCGGCGACGGCACTGTGGGCACTGCCGCTGCTCCCGGGTAGGCAGCGGCGGCAGCGGCGGCGGCGGCGGCAGAGGAGGCTGGGCCGCCGCTGGGTGCCCGTGCGACGGCGGCCTGAGGCGGCGGCAGCGGGTGTGGCGGCGGCGCCGGGGGGCCCGCGGCGAAGGCAGCGGCGGCCCGGGCCGCGTGGGGCTGAGCGGCCGCCGCCGAGGTCCGCCGCCGCTGGGGCGATGGCGAGGGAACCAACTGCGTTGGTGCGAACAGGGGAGACGAGGCCGGCAGGGGAAGACGGAGGAGTTAACCGGAGCCCATTCCCTTGAGCTCAGCACATCCGAGCAAACGACAGCGCCCTCCTTTGCCCCCGGACCAGCCACCACGTGCAGGAGCCCTGGTTGTACTGCAGCCACTGCCAGACAGCCGCTGCACACACGCGACGGGTCAGCCCGTCTAAGCCAGGGTCTCGCTCTGTTAGGGTCAGCCGACAAGAGCAGCTGATACCCACACTTGACCCCCCCACGCACCTCCATGGGTGCGCTTGGTCCGTAGGGCCAGCCAGCGGGCGTCTGCCCCCCGCCCCCCGCCTCGTACGCAGCCCGGTACTGGGCCTCAGCGCTGGCGGCGGCGGCGGCATTGGCGGCAGCAGCGGCGGCGGCGGCGCTCCGAGGGGAGGGCTGCGGCGGCGGCGGTGTGGCGCCGGCGGGGCCCATTCCTGGCGCCGCGCCGCCGCCGGTGCTCTGTGAGTACGACGGCTGCCGGGCCATGTGCTGCTGGTGCTGTACGGCATGTACGGCATGCTGCTGCTGGTAGTGCTGGTGGTACAGCGCCAGCTGCTGCTGATACTGCTCGTACTCCTTGTTGTACTGCAGCTGCTGCTCGTACTCCTTCATCTGCCGCTCGTACAGCTGCCGCTGCTGCTGCTGCTGCTGATGCTGCTGGTAGGCAAGTGCGGCGGCGGCGGCGGCCGCATCCCCACTGAGGGGCTCCCCCGGGGGTGCGGTTCGGGGGGCACCGGGCCACCCCGCCGGGGCCTGGCCGGGCGCCGATGGGTGCTGGTGGGCGGGGGAGGGCGCGGGAGAGGGCTGCGCGCCGTAGGCGTACGGCCAAGGCCCTGGGGAGGAGGTGGGCGTGCGGCAAGCGGAACGTTGGATGCGGGGAGAGCTTTAGAGCTTTGGAGCAGCAGAAGGTCTGCAGTCAGTGCAGGTTTGCGACGTCGAGTATGGGAATCCCAGCCTTTCCCAGGACGTCAGGTATAGAACCCCAGGGAGGGGGTGATAATCAAGACCCATGCGCAATGAGGCAGACTCGGAAACCGCCGGTCCACCGTCGTGACCGTGCTACCGTCACCCGGCTCGCCTCACCAGCAGCGGACGGGGCGCGGTCGTACTGCAGTGCGGTACCGTACGGCACCGGAGCGCCCGGGTAGGGCTGCTGTGCGGCGGCCGCACCCGCAGCCGCCGGCGGAGCGTACGGCGCTCCCGCTGCGCCCGGCGGCGCGGACGGGTACGACGGAGCGCGCATCTGCTGCTCGTACACCGCCTGCTGCTGCTGACGCTCGTACTCCCTCAGCTGCTGCTCGTACATCTGATGATCGTACAGCTGGCGCTGGTAGGCGTCGTACTGCTGTCTGTACCGCTCCTGCTCGGCCGCAGCAGCCGATGCTGCACCGCCCGCGGCGAGTGGCTGCATGGGCGTCGGCGGTTGGGCAGCTGGGGGCAGCTGTACGGCAGGCGTGTGCGGCGCATGTGCAGCCGTACCAGCTGCAGGGCCAGCAGCGCCGGCACCGGCAGGCGGTGGCTGGGGGGCGGGAAGCGAGGTGCGTGGCTGCAGGGCGGCGCTGCTGCCGCGGGAGGGCAGGGCAGGAGGGGCGGTGGGTGGGGCGGTGGGGGACCAGGGTGGCGGCTGATGGGCCGAGGGCTGGGGCTGCTGCTGAGGCTGCGTCGGGGGTGGGGCTTGGGTGAGCGTAGGCAGTGGTGCCGACCCCGTCGCCGGCAGTAGGGGCGCCGGCGGCGGAGGCCCCGGCCGCATCAGCTGTGACGCCGCGGCGGCGGCGGCGGCGGCAGACTCTGTCGCTGGCGGCGGCGGCGCCATCGTGACAGCCGCCTGGGCGGTGGTGAGTGCCAGCGGCGCGGCTGACGGCGGCGGCGCGGGCTCCGTCAAAGGCGACCCAGACACAGGGGGCGGCAGCGCAGGCCCTGGAGCCTGAGGCTGCTGCTGCTGCTGCTGCTGCGGGGCTTGCGCGGTCGCTGCGCCTTCGCCCTGGCTGGGAGCCTTATCCACCTGCTCTCCCTGCCCCTGCCCCTGTGCCAGTGCCTCCTGCTGGTGCTGCTGAGGAGCAAACATTCCGTGCAAGGCCTCCGGGGCGCTGGCAAGGGGGGCGCCGCCGGGTGCTGCCGACAGGTTGGGGCCGGGGACCGGAATGGGGCTAGCAGCTGGGAGCGGAAGGGGGCTGAGGGCCGGAGCGGAGGCTGGGGTTGGGCCCGGGGCGGGCCCTGGAGCCATTGCGGCGCTCCCCAGCGGCTGGGGCCCCGCCCTGGGCCCCGGCAGGACCCCTGTGGGCCCGCCGGAAGGGACCCCTGGGCCCGCCGTTGGCCCATGCTGCGGCGGCCCCTCCAGTGCCGCAGGGCTGGCGGCCGCAGCGCCCGGGGTGGCGGCGGTGCTCCCCACTGCGCCCACCGCTGCAGCCCCCGCCCCCACCGCAGCTGCGGCCCCAACCGCACCGGGAGGCGGCTGGGCGCTGGCGCCACCACGCACCGCCGCCGCAGGGCCCGGCGCGGGGGGCTGCGCGGGCGGCAGCGGGTGGAAGGCCAGGAGGGTCGCCGCTTGGGGCCCCAGGCGGGGGCGCGGCTCCGTCGGTCCCACCAAGGGGAGGCCGACGGCGGGAGTTGCGGCGGGGACGGAGGGCTGCGGCGGCGGCGACGCCATGGCGGCCACAGGCACGGCCGGTAGCCCGGCTGGGGTGGCGGCGATCACCGGAGGGGCGGCGGCAGCGGGGGATGCCGCCGGCGCCGGTGCCGGTGCCGGTGCCGGGGGTTGCGGCCCCGCAGGCGCCAGACCGTGGGGGGCCGCGGGCGTCGTCAGCGCAGGCGCAGGCCCTGCCGTGGTCGGCTGGGAGCCGCCGCTGACGAGGGCAACAACCCCCGGCGGCGCTGGGGGTGCTGCCGCTTCGGCCGCCCCGACTGTGAGGTGAGGCCCAGGGGCAGGCCCAGCCGGGCCCAGAGCGGGAGGCGGCAACGGTACCTCTTCCTCGACCTCCTCCACCCCCGGCGGCGGCGGCTCCGCCTCTTCCTCGGGCTCCTCGACCGACGGCGCCAGCCCCGGGCCAGCGCCGCCTGCCGCCGCCGCTGGCACCGCGGCCGCCACCGGCGGAGGCTGCGTAGGGCCAACGGCGCCGTGGGGAGCATACGCCACAGGGGCCGGCTGGGGGGCCCACCCCGCGGGTCCGGCCGTGAAGCCAGGTGGGCCGGCGCCCGGGCCCGCGGGATTCGGCGGTGGCAGGGCTGCGGCGGCAGCGGGGGGTGGGGGGCCGCCCACGGCCCAGCCCCGGGCTTGCACCGGCGGTGGCGGCGGCGGCGGAGGCAGGAAGCCCTGCGAGCCCTGCGAGCCGTAGGACCGTAGGAGCGGGGGTGCGGCCGCAGGGGTCGCCGCCGGACCGCCACCGGAGGCCCCGCTGCCGCTGCGCAGGATGGGACCGAGGGGCGCGCCCCCCGGCGGAGGGCCGTGGGGGCCGCCGAGGGAAGCGGTTCGGGCCACGGGCACTCCGTCGGGCGGCAGACCCGGGCCGCCAGGCTGCAAGTACGGGGCGTACTGCGGCTGCTGGGCATGTACGGCATACGGGTCGCCGTACGCTGCTGATGTGTAGTGCCCTGGCTGCAGCGGTACGCCCTGTTGGTCGTACGAACCCGCACCGTCCGGGGCAGCTCCTGGGTACTGCGCACCGTGCGATGAGGCTGGTGCGCCGCCGGCTGTCGTACCGCCGTACTGCTGCTGCATCTGCATCTGCATCTGCCGCTGCATCTGCTGCTGCTGTTGTTGCTGGCGGTCGTACGCCTGGGTGTACTGCCGCCATCGCTCTGCCTCCTCTGCGGAAGCCGCCGCAGCCCCCGATGGACCGTAACCGGAGGCGGCGTGTGGCTGCTGCTGCTGCTGCTGCCGGCCCCCCGGCACAGCGCCCGGACTGCCGGGGCCGGGGCCGTACGCGGCCGTGGCCCGTGCATCGCCGCCGCCGGACGCGCCGCTTGCCGTACGAGCGAGCAGATGCTGCTCGGCGCTACTGTACGGCAGCGGCAGCGAGTGGGACGAGCTGACTCGCGCAGGGACTTGGCCATGCGCCGCTGGGGCCAGAAGTGCCACGGAGCGCTGGGGGCTGGGGCCGGCTCCGGGCGGGGCCCCAGCAGGGGCACCGCCGCTGGGGGGGTGTTGCAGGGGCGTGGTGGGGCCTGGGCGCTGCGGGTGCGGAGTGTGGGGTGGGGGGGCCGATGGCGGCTGCTGCAGCTGAGCCAACGAGGGGGCGGCCGGGTGGCCGCTGGCCTGACGGGGCAGTAGCTGCTGAGACTGCTGCTGCTGTTGCTGCTGTGGGGGCTGTTGCGGTTGTGGTGGAGGAAGTTGTTGTTGTTGTTGTTGATACAGCTGCTGCTGCTGCTGCTGCCGCTGCACCTGTTGCTCCCAGGCCTGCTTCTGCAGGTGGTAGGCCTCCCACTGCCGCCGCTGCTGCTGCTCCGCCGCTGCCGCCTCCGCCGCCTGCGCCTGCCCCGCCGCCGCCGCGGTCTGCTGCTGCAGCTGCCGCGCCGCCAGGTGCTGGGCCTGCTGCTGGAGGGCCGCCGCCTGGGCCTGGGCCTGGGCCTGCTGTGACTGGGCCTGGGCCTGCGCCTGGGCCTGGGCTTGGGCTTGGGCCTGGGCCTGGGCCTGCGCTTGCGCCTGCGCCTGGGCCTGCTGGGCCTGGGCCTGGGCCTGTTGGTGATGAGCCTGGTACGCCTGCTGTGGGTGCTGCCGCTGCGCCTCACGCTGCTGCGCGTGCGGAGCCGGGGCGTACCCCGGCGGCGCCTCCGCAGCCGCAGCCGCGGCGGGTTGGGCCTGCGCCTGCGCCTGCGCCTGCGCCTGCGCCTGCGCCTGCGCCTGCGCCTGCGCCTGCGCCTGCGCCTGCGCCTGCGCCTGCGCCTGCGCCTGCGCCTGCGCCTGCGCCTGCGCCTGCGCCTGCGCCTGCGCCTGCGCCTGCGCCTGCGCCTGCGCCTGCGCCTGCGCCTGCGCCTGCGCCTGCGGGGGCTGCTGCGAAGGCTGTGGTTGCGGCGCGCCCCGGCCCTGCGCCCCCGCCCCCGCCCCCGCCCCGCCCTCCCTGCGGCCGTGCCGCTGCAGCGCCTCGCTGATGGTGGCCAGGCGCTGAGTCATGCGGCCCCGCATGGCGGCTAAAGCTGACGTGTACTCCGCCTCGTAGGCGGCGGCGGCGGCGGCGGAGCCCGGCGGCAGGGCCGCGGCGGCGGCGGCGGCGGCGGCGGTGGCGTGCTCCTCGGCCTTCCGCTGCATGGCGGCGATGAGGGAGGCCCAGCCGGCGGGGGTGGAGGCCAGGCGCCTGGGGTGGGCGGGCGGGGGGTGGGCGGGTGGGGTGGGCGCTGGGCGGGGATGCGGAATGTGGATGGTGGGGCAGTGGCAGCACTGGGATTGATGCGTGCATGCTCCGGGCCCTTGAGCACCCGACACGCGACTGACACACTCCCTGCTCCCTGCCCTCATACCGGCATACGGCCTACCCCTGGGCTCTGCCCCCCACCCCCCACCCCCTTCCCGCCAACGCACATGAGGTCCTGGTCCGGCAGGTGGGCCCCACCACCGCCACCGCCCCTGGTGGCGGCTGGGCTCGGGGCGGGAGCGGCGGCGCCAGCGGTCGGTCCGCTGCCGCCGCGGGCCAGCTGCAGCGGACCTGAGGGGAGGCGAGCCGGCGGCGGCTGCTGTTGCGGCTGTTGCTGCGGAGGATGAGCCGACGGCGGCTGCTGGGGCTGGGGTTGGGGCTGGTGTGGAGGCTGCTGCTGCGGCCAGGGCTGGTGGGGGGGCTGCAGCTGCTGCCCCTGGACGGACGCTGCCAGGGGCCCGCCGCCGCCGCCACCGCCGCCGTTGCCGCCGTTGCCGCCACCGTGGGCGTAGCGGTGGGCTCCGGGCTCCACAGCGGCTGGGGGCCCCGGCGGAGGCGCCCCTGTGTGGGTCGCGTGGGTGCCCGCAGGGCTGGCGGGGGGCTGCTGGGGTTGAGGGTGGGGGTTGGGGTGGGCGAGCAGGGTTGATCCCGGTGGCGTTGCTTGGGGCGGGGGCGGGTGGGCTCCGTGCGGCTGGTGCTGCGGTGTCTGCAAGGGGGGCGGCTGCTGCGGGTGTTGATGGGGAGGGGGTGACGGGGCCAGGGCTGCGGCCGCAGAGTGCGACCCAGCGGGGGCCGAGGCTGGGGGGAGGGCCCCGGCGGGGCTGGAGCTCAGCAGTCCTCCCGCTGCCGCCTCGCCAGCATCGCTCGGATGCGGCCCAGCTCCCTCGCTGCCACCCGCGTTCAGGTCCGCGCCGACTGCGGGGCCCTGCGAGGCAGAGCGAGGCGCGCCAAAATGTTGCGGTGGTCGCTCGCGGCTTCGGAGCGCGCTCTTGCGCCAGTTAGCACGCGCAACGTTAGATCTGGGCCCAGCAGAGACTGTTGCGCGGCTCTGGTGGCCCGCGGGAGGCCGCGAGCGAGAGCGGAAGCTGAGACCCCCGGGCTGCACCGCGTGCGCGCCCCTAGCGTCTCCGGCCGCAGCCCTGCCCCAACTCACCGCCGCAGCCGCCTGCTCGTCAGGACCGGGCGGTCGAGGCTGCTGGGGGCTCGCCATGGCGCCCAGGAGCAGCGGGGCTCAGCGCCGGGGCGGGGCCGCTCCGCCTCGAGGCCCCCGCGCGGCCGCAGAGCCTCCGAGGCTGTGCCGTGGGGTGGTCAGAGGCCGGGAGCTGCGCGTCGCGCCTGGCAGAGTTGAGCGGTGGAGCAGCGGCACGGGTGCCGAGGTTTCGGCAGCGCGCCTCGTGGGCGCTTGGAGGGAAGCGGCGTTCAGATCTTCGGCGCTGCGACAACTGGTGCAGTTGTGAGTACGGGCGCTAGCACGAGAGGGGTGCACAAGCTTGAGAGGGAGCAGCCAAGACGTTGGGGCCCCGTCCCGCGCATCCCCGCGCCTCGCACTGCCTCGCAGCAGGCCGCCGGCTTTCGCTGACTCTGCCGCCTCCAGCGCCTGCCGAACGCAGGGCTGCGCGACTTACCTGCGCGGCTCGGCCGCAGCCCCTCGGCTGCGTGGGTCGGCGTGAACGGCTGCGTCCCCAGGCTCTTGCGCCCCTCAACCAAGCGCTACGCTTCGTTGATGTCTTCTGTCCCCAGGCTCCGACTCCCGCAGCCCCTCAGTGCGGGGCTTGGGGGCACAGGCAAAGCGGATGGCAGGGCAGGCACACGCACACATTGCAGCACGCCAGCGGCGGGGCAGCCCCGCGGCCAAACGCAGCCGTGCAAAGCCGCCCCGCCAGAAGGTCGCAAGCCCTCGGCACCGGCCCCTGCACGGCTCCACACACGGGCCTCCTCCACTCCACTCCACGCCCGCCCCGCAGGGAGGCTCACGCGCGCTGTCCCATCGGCCGGCCTCGGCCGGCGGCGGCACCCCGCTGGGCGGAAAACGCGGGAGCAAAAGCCGCCTCCGCAGACCCCCCTCCGCGACCGCACCACCCCGCCAACCAGCGGCCGCCTCCCTCCGGCACGGCCTACCCAGGCTCACACCGCGGGCCCCCAGGCGGTCCTCCGAGCACCTCCCCGCCCCGCCATCATGCCACACACACGCAGCAGCACGGCTAGGTCCTTGGCGGCGTTGCCCTGCCCTGTGCCTGCCTGCAGGCCCAAGCACCGCGTGGGCGCGCCTGCGAAGACCGGGCCCGCTTGTGCCCCGGGGCTGCCCGCTCGCTCAGGTCCATGTGGCACCCCTGCGTTGACGGCCCTTCACCTCCCGCCTCCGCCTTGGGACCGCCTCCGGACGGCCTACTCGGTGCGAGGGCCGCTGCCCAGCCACAGCGAGGGCGCAGGGCCCCCGCTGGCCGCGTGTCCCGAGACCGCCAACAGGCTCAGCCCTGCCCACTGCTCCTCATGCTCCCCAGCGCTGGACCTGCCGCCCCTCCCGCCGGCGCCGCTGCGGTTGCCTCCTCCTGCCTGGCTGCTGCCCGCCCGCCTGACTATAAGCTCCGCCCCCTGCCAAGCATAAGCTGCCTCGCCTCCTCTTCCTCCGACCCGCCCGGTCCTTCTCTGCTGCCCCTCCCCCGGGAGGCCCCTCCGCCTCCGCCTCGGTCCGCCGCGCCTGCCGCGACCTCGACCCCGCCGCGAGGGCGCCAGCGCACCGCTCCGCGACAGCAGCTAGCCGCCCCCCGCCCGGACCTGGCGGTAGCGGTCGGGCGGCCGCGTGGGCCCCGCGTGGGCCCGGCAGGGCCCCGACTGGGCCCACGCATCAGTGCCGGAGCCCGCGCTCACATACGGTCCGACAGCAGGCTGAAGCCCGGGATGGAGGCCGTGATGCCGCCCACCTTCTTGACCCCCTGCCCGCCCTTGCCGGCCTTGCCCTTGGCGGCGGCGGCGGCGGCGGGGGGCTGCGCCGCGGCCTTCTGCCAGTCGGACGAGGGCGTGCCGGCCTTGCCGCCGGCGGCGGCGGCTGGCGGCGGCGGGGCGGCGGCCTTAGCTGCCGCCCCGCCCTTCTTCCCCGACTTGGCCCTCGCCACCTCTGCGTCCTTGCGCTTGAGGAACTCCGCCACGAAGGTGGACACGTTGGGCTTGCCGCGCATGTACTCCTGGGGGGGTGAGGGGGTGGGGGTAGGGAGGTGAGGGGGTGGGGTGTTGCAAGCTAGCGGGACGGTGGGGCGTGGGCCTCGCTGGATGAGGGCTGAGGACTGTCGCCACAGGGTTCAGGGTTCTGGATGCCACGGAGCCAGGAGTCCGAGCGGTGGGACGACTGCTAGCGCTTTCACCTCGCTTCATTCCACCCCTCCTCCCGCCCCTTCCTCCACTCCACTTCCACCGCCACCTCCCCCCATCCACCAGCGCCCCCCCCCCCACCTGGCAGTAGTCCGCCACCTCGGAGCGGCTGGTGCACGACAGCAGGAAGTGCACCAGCGAGAGGTCGTCGTTGCCAAAGAACTCCAGCATCTTGGAGCGACACCAGTTCTGTGTGTGGGGGGGGGGTTGCCGGGGGGTGCAGGGGTTGACAGGGGTTGCAGGGCACAGGGGTGCATGAGCGGGCGAGACAAGGAAGGAGCGGGTGTGTTGCCGAGTCGATTGCAGCTGTAAGCGTAGGGAACCGCTGCCATAACCGCAACAAGATGGTGAGAATCCTGCGTGCCCGGCACAATGCTAAGAAGCACCCAGCAGCAAGGACCCCGCCTCCCACGCAGCTGTGTGCACCCAAGCGTGGACAGCGGGACGCTGCCCTGTCCGCCCGCACAGCAGCACGCACCTTGAACTCATGCGACATCTGGATCTCGCCGTCAAACAGCCCTGAGCCCTCCTCCACGGCGGCAGCGGGGGCGTACGAAGTGGACGCAGCCGGGGCCACCTGGGCAGTGGGAGCCGCGCGCGCTGTGACCGGCGCCGCCGCCGGCTTGGCGGCGGCGGGCGCTGCCGCACGGCCCGCTGGTGCCGCTGCGGCCTTGGCGGCTACCGCCGCGGCCGTCTGCGTCGGCGGCGCAGCGCCCACGGCCGATGCCCAGCCGCCTCGTGCCGCCGGGGCCGGGGCCGGGGCCGGCGCTGGGGCCGGGGCCGGGGCAGGCTTGGGCGGCGGCGCGGGCTTGGCGGGCTGGGGCGGCGGCGCGGGGGCGGTGGTGGCGGGTCCGTAATCCCAGAACAGACCCTCGTCGTCCGCGGACGATGCCGCGGCGGCGCCCGAGGCCGCACGCGCCATGGCCGCCGGGGCCTGCTGCATCGCCGCGCGCCGCCGCGCCTCCTGCTCCTCCTGCTGCTGGATGTCGCGGAGCGTGGGCCCGGTGGGCGCCGGCGCCGCCGCCCAGCCGCCGTTGGCAGGCGCCGCCGGGGGCGGCGGCGGCGGCGCGGGCTTGGAGTGGAACATGCCCAGGACGTCGGTCAGGTCCTCGTCCACCGCGCCGCCCTCCAGGTCCGCCGCCGACTCCTCGTACAGCACGGCACGGAGGTTAGTCACCGGCGGCGGCTTGGCGGCGGCGCCGCCCCAGGCCTTGGGCGCCGCCGCCGCCGGCTGCGGCGGCGCGGGGTTGAGCTGCTTCTCCAGCAGCTCAGCCAGGGTGGTGCCGCGGGGCGCAGTGCCCGTGACGCCGACCGGCGGAGCGCCGGGCTCGGGGGAGGGCGCCGGCCGGCCGCCGCGGGCCGCGGGAGCCGCCGCAGCGGCGGCAGCCGATGCGGCCGCAGCCGCCTTGCGGCCCGGGGACACGTCCGCGGCGGCCGTGGCCGCGGGTGCGGCGGGGGCGGGAGGCGGGGTGACGGCCGCAGGGGCCTTCCAGGCGCTGGGCGGCGGCGGGGCCGGCGCAGGCGCGGGCGGGGGAGCCGCAGCCTGGGCGCCGCCTACGATCTTGGCCCAGGGCGAGGCGCCGGCGGGCGCCGCGGGAGCCGGCGCGGCGGCGGCGGCGTTCTGGGCGGCGGCTGCCTCCTGCGCGGCGGCGGCGGCACGGGCGGCCCTGGCGGCGGCCTCAGCCTCCTGCATCTGGATCTCGCGCAGCGTCATGCCCACCGGGGGCGGCTTGGCGGCTGCGGCCCAGGGAGCCAGCTTGGGCTCCGGCTTGGGCGCGGCGGCGGCGCCGTCGTCGGTCGCCTGCTGGGGAGCCGCTGCGGCTGCCGCCGCCGGCTTGGGCTGATCCTGCAGCACCAGCTGAGGGGTCTTCTTCTTCTTCCCGCCGGCCGCGGCCTGGTCAGCAGCGGGCGCCGGCTCGGGCACGGGGGCAGGCTCGGGCGCGGGGACGGGCTCGCCGCCCTGCTTGTTGTTGGCGGCAGCCGAGAAGATCTGCTGCAGGGCCGGGGGCAGGCCCGAGATGGGCCGCCCGGCCTCGCCGCCAGCCGGCGGCGCAGCGCCCCACGCGCCAGGCGCGGGCTGCGGCGGTGCCTGCTGCTGCTGCTGGGGCGGGAAGGCGGCCGCGGGCGGCTGCGGGGCCTGCGCGGCGGCCATTGCGGCCTGGTGCTGCTGCTGCTGGTCCCGCAGCGCCTGCTGCCGAGCCGCCTCCATGGCCTGCTCCCGCTGGATGTCCGCCAGGCTGCGGCCGGGGGCGGCCGGGGCGGTGGGGGCAGCACCCCAGGCAGACGGCTGCTGCTGCGGGGGCTGCTGCTGCTGCTGCTGGGGCTGCTGGGCCTGTTGCTGCTGCGGGGGCTGCTGCTGCTGCTGGGGTGGTTGCTGCGGGGGCTGGTGGGAGAGGGGCCCCTCGCCGGGCGCTGTGGGAACGGCCAGGGATGGAAACGGGGCAAGCGTCAGTACGGAAGCCAGGAGTGCAATGGCCGGGGCAGGCGATTAGATACCCAACATGCCCCCAGCCACGAGCGCAGCTCAGGGGTCTTGCGCTCCGCAAGCGACGCACCTGGCCCCTGTCCGAAGCCCCCGGGCCCCAGCGGCGGCCCCTCGGGGCGGAAGCCGCCCACGCCGCCCCAGATGCCGCCCGCCGCGTGCACCCCAGGGTGCGGCCGCAGGGGGTCGTAGCCCTGGCGGGGAGGGGGAGGGGGGCCGGGCAGCGGACGTGAGGGGCGAGCGCGCCTTACGATATTCCTTCACGCAAGCAGGGGATGCGTGGGCGACGGCCCGGGCTAGCGATGAACGCCGAACGCCGCTAGTGGTGACACGGCTGCACTGCCGTGGCCGACCAACTACCGGTACATGTTGACTGCCCCGCCCCTGCTCCGCACGGCACCACTTACCCCGGCCAGCGGGTCGCGGCCCCAGTCCGGCATCATGGGGCCGCCGGGGCCGCCCGGCAGCGGGCCCCCGGGGCCCAGCGGGCCACCCCACGGCCCCGGGCCCATGCCGGGCCCCATGCCGCCCATGCCGGGCCCGAGCCCCGAGCCGAAGCCGCCGAGCCCGCCCAGGGGCCTGCGCGACAGGTGGGCAAGCGCAGGAGTATTAAGTGGGGCTATACCCTTGCGGACAGTGCCAAGAGTGAGGGTAACAGAGCAACAGTGGACCGGTGCGGTCGCAGGGCGGCGGCATTCCCCGCGTACGATACCCCTGCTCACCCTCCCAGGCCGCCCAGCCCTCCCAGCGGCCCGCCGCCCAGGGGTCCTCCCGCCAGCGGGCCCGAGCCCGCCGGGTGCAGCTGCACGGGCGGGTCGAGCGTGAAGGGCCGCGCGGCGTTGGGCGGCGCCTGGCCCGGGTCCTGCATGCCGGGCATGCCCTGCGGCCCCGGGCCCTGCTGCGAGGGCGACTCGGAGGCCAGCTTGCGCCCCAGCAGCGTCTCCAGCAGCGAGGAGGTGCGCTGGGCGGAGGGCGCGCCGGCGCCAGCAGGCGGGGCGGCGGCCTGCGCTGCCGCGGGCTGCTGCTGCTGCTGCGCCGCCGCCATCTGGGCCTGGGCCTGAGCCTGAGCCTGGGCCTGGGCCTGGGCCTGCTGCGCCGCCTGGTCCAGGCTGCCCGAGGGCGCCGCGGAGAGGCTCATGGAGGACAGCGAGGCCAGCGGCGAGGGGCCCGTCTGCAGAGAAAGGGCACACAGGCACATGCGGGAACAGAGGGACCCGTCAGGGGCTAGCGCCTCTTCTATCACTGCGCTCCCGCAGCAAAATAACAGCCCGCATGGCGCGTCCGCAGGGGCCCCGCATAATGCTCCACCCAGTCCAACTGATGCCCAACGCCCACCCCCGCGGCCACGCACCTGCTCTGCGGGCGGCTGCTGTGGCAGGCCGGGCATGGGCGGCACGAAGCCGGGCGGCCCCAGCGGCCTGCCCCGCTCGATGGCGTCCCACAGCTTGATCATCATCCCCAGCGCGATGAAGGGCGCACCCTCCAGCGCCGCCGCGCGCACCGGCAGGTCCTCCCCAAAGTACTGGTAGGCCAGCCAGTCCATGATCTCGGAGCGGGGGAAGGGGCCTTGCGTCTGCGCAGGCGAGGGCGAGGGAGGGGTGAGGAGGAGGTGAGGGGCGGGGGCTTGGCAGGGCGGGGCCGCAGCCGCAAAGGCAGACCGCGTCGGGGCCGCAGCAGGCAGCATTTCATGAGAGGCCCGAGGCTGGGCGGAACAGCATCCTGCTTCTTGCATTTGCATTGATCTTCGCTCCGCCTTTCCATCCCCTACGCTCGGGCCCCGCTCACCATGCCCTGCGGGTCCTTGTACACCCACTGGTCCTGCAGGTACAGCTCGGGCGTCACCAGCGGCGGAGGCATGCCGCCGGGGCCGCCGCCCGGAGCGGCGGCGGGCGGGCCGCTGTGCTCTACGCCGCCGCTCGATCCGCCCGCCGCCGCCAGCTGCTGCGCCGCCGCCTCCGCCGCCATGCCCGCCAGGTACTCGGGGTACTGCATCATGGCCTGAGGGGGGAGGGGGGAGCGAGGGTATGGCATGGGGAGGCAAGGCTTGGTCGGAGCGGCCATCGCAGGGTCGGCCGGCGGTAGCGCCCGGCATTGGCAGGTTTCGAGGGAAGCCCGGACCGCATCCGCTCGAGTGATCGCCCAACCCTTGACCAGCATGCCAAGCCCACCAGTCAGGCTGCTTTGAACTGCCCTGGAGATGCACCCAGGCCCCGCGACCAGCACCCAGCCACCCGGTAGAGCCACAACCGCGGGCGGGGGCGCAGCGCACCTCGGGGTTGATGCGGGGCATGGGCAGCTTCTCCCCATGCGCCGCCAGCATGCGGGTGTGGATCTTGGTCATGGTGGGGGAGCTGTAGCGCCGCACGCTGCCGGGGGCGCCGCCGCCGCCGCCCGCGCCCGTGGAGCTGTCCTGGCGGTCCAGGGGGCCGCCCCGCATGGGCGCGTCCCAGCGGTCGGGCACGGAGGAGCCGGGAGCCGCGGGCCCAGTGGCTGTGGCGATGGCGAGCCAGCCAGCCAGGGGGGGGGGGGCAGGGCGACGTTGTGGGTGTGGGTGCATGCTTGCTATCGGCCTCGGGAGGGCGAGTGGGCGTGGATGGTGACAAGGGCTGCCGTGCCAAAGCAAGCCTTCCAGCTACGCAAAACAAACCTACGCCGCCGCCCAGAACCTACGCTTGAGGCCCCTGCCGCGACCGGTCGTGAAGCCGCGACCGCGGCCCGCCTGCGTGGAGGTGAAGGCCGAATCCCCAGCACCGCTGCCGGCCAGCGGGGTGCCGCCTGCTGGAGGGAGAGCAGAGAGGGCGTGGCGTCAGAAAAACGTGCGGCTTGCTCATGCCCAGAGGCAAGGAATGCATCTGGTGTCTAAATGCAAGCCGTGTGCCCAACCCTTGCACCAGGGCTTACCTGCCGCGCCCGGAGCACGCCAGCGGTCCTCCCCGGGCCGCCTCTCCGCGTCTGCAGAGCAGCAAGGCCGTGTACTGGGCAGTAGCAAACAAACACCACCGCCCACCCCCAGCTATCCCGGGCGCCAGCAGGCCTTTTCTGCGTGCATGCGTCTGCTGCAAGCGAACCCAGTGGCATGCCGTAGACGGGGACACGTCCCAGGTCACGCTCTTGGCTAAGGAGGACAGGAGACAGTGGACTCACTGTCGTTGTTCCAGCGGTCAGCGATTGCGGGGCGCTTGGGCAGCTCCGGCTCGGGCGGCATACCCGGAAGCCACTCCCGCTCCACAAGAGGCGCACCCGGGGGCTTGCGCTCAGCCCAGCGGTCCTCCGCGGGAGGGCGACCACGGCCGCGACCACCCGTGTCGCCCCAGCGATCTGCGAGAAGAACACGTCGCACCCTCAGATCACGACCGCCCTGATCCCAGATCATCAACCAAGCTTCAAGCTTGCGATGAGGTGTTGTGAGAGCAGTCACACTGGCGTCTCGGAAGCGCGCAAGAGAATTACCGCGCGGCAATTCCTTGAAGTTTTCGCAGGGCGGCTCTCCTTTGCGCCAGTAACCAGGCAAGCAGTTGAACCCTTTGCAACAATCTCCCAGCTTACCACCACCGCGGTCGTCCTGCCAGCGGCGCGGCTCCTCCACGGAACCCCACCTGCCGACGCAAGCAAGCACTTTCAGGACACCGTGCAGGGCAAATTGCGTGTTCAACAGGTACCCTCAACACCTGTGCCTGCTCACCTGTCGTTCGGGTCCCACGCGGGCTGGCGATCGCGCGTCTCCTCCTCGCGCCAGCGGTTCACCCCCACCGGGCGGTCCCGCGCCGCGTTATAGTCGGGCCTGTCCTTCTCCGGCCACTTCGGGTCCCGGTTGGGCGGGCCCTCGGGGCCGCGCCACGCCGAACCAGCCGGCTTGGCGGCGGCGTCCTTGCCCTGCGCGCCCGTGGCACTACCGTCCCAAGGCCCAATCAGCGCGCTCTTCATGGGCTGCTCCTGTTGTGTGGAAGAGCATGGGGTATTGTCAGCGACGTGCAGCGACACAACAGGCGCGCAAGGCGCTTGTCGCAGAACCTGTCGGCATGGCTGCGACGCTCACGCACCGTGCTGGTGGCCCTGCCGAACGGCTGCCTCCACTGTGGTGACAGCGGAAGGTCGGCGCCTCCTCCGGGCAGGGCGGAGGAGGCCATAGCGCCTGTCGAGCGAAATGGAAGAATTGCCGAAGTGGCGCCACGCAGTCTCTGCGGCGTCGGTGACACCCCCGAACCGTGTCTAGCTCACCGAACGCCGAGGTGATGTGATCCGCCATGACCCGGGCCCTCCTGTCTCCGCGCTCGGAGGCCGCAATGCACGCGGGAGCTCAGAAGAGGAAGATTGCTTAATAGGGTGCTATGAAGAGTTGAAGGCTCGAGAGTAAGCTGGCTCGAGAGTAAGCTGGGGGGGTCAAAGCTGCAAAGCCGGGGACTCAGTACGCCTGCGGGGTTCCGAAGAGGAAGCAGCGAAATCGGGCTGCATGCGGGTCCGCGTGTCCCTCGTTTCGGGGGTCGAAACACATTGCATTACTGCTATCACCTAAACTCATCACACCCTTGCAGCCCCACGGCCTAGACGCTTGCACTTGACGTTGGGATCCCCAGCATCCCGCCTAGCAGTCCACCTGACCAGTCCTCTCGGCGCCGTACCCTCGTGCAAAGTCTTCGAAGGTTCAGGATGCAGCAATTGAGTGGCCGAGCCTTGGCAGGTCGGCCGTGTGCTCAGCGGCTGCCCAATCGCCGAGTCGCGCCGGGGCCGCGACGAGCTGTGGTGAGCCGGTATCTGCTGGTTTACAGCTTACTCTGCTTAGTGAGACGATGAAGGCAACTGAGGGGCGCGCGCGGAGCGTTGGTGGCTTTCCATCCAATCAGAATCGAGCCATCCGCCGCCCCTGTCCCCGTCCTTGTCGGTCGCAGGTGCCACGCACCGCAGCGTCCCCTTCAGCTGGCGGCAGCAGCTTGGGTGGACTGTCCATCCTCCAAAACACGCGGCCGGTCGACCGCCTGCGGTTCCAGGCTATGCTGGTCTTCAAGCACTTTGACGAGGACGGCAACGGTAGGAGGCTTCTTCCTTGAGGGGTACTCCGAGGGGGTTGGGGGCATCGGCTGGGAGGAGGGGTATTGCAGGGGGGGGGTTCCTGCCTGACGGCATGGGACGTGCGGAAGGGCAGGTGGGGGCAGGTGGGATGGGAGTCCGGTGGCGCTGCCCCTGGCCGAACGATACCCGGAACCGAGGCCCCTCCGCACTAGGAGGGCCATGGGCGGGTGGCCGGCGGCACCACGCACTCGCCACGCTGCGTCCGCTCGGGGGCAAGGCATGGCCCTCGCACAGGCCCCTGCTGCGTCTCATTCCTGACCGGCCCAGACCAAGACTGAACCCCCGAGGGCGGAACCCCTCCACACCACGTCATGCCTCCCTCCGCTCGCGCTTCTTTCACATCCACTCCCTCGCCCCGGGCCCTCAGAGGAGCCGCACACCCGTCCGCCACTCGCCATGACCCCACCCGACCCGCCCTCGCCGCTGCCCGCCACCACCTCCTCCCCGCCCCCCTTCTCCCAACCCTCCTCCCCAGCCCCCCAACCCCCAGCCCCAACCGCGCGACCCTCCCTCCCAATCCCTCCTTCCCCCTTGCCCCTCCCTCCAACACCCACCCTCCGGCCCCTACCCCCCTTCCCCCCAGGCCGCCTGTCCCCCGCCCAGCTGGACGCCTACGTGGCATACAGCGCCGAGCGCCTGGGCCCCGCGGCCGCCGCCCTGGGGCCCGCCTACGAGGCCGCGCGGGCGGCGGGCGGGGCGGCGGGGCTGGACATGGAGGCCTTCATCGACCTGGTCCGGGAGCAGGTGCGTGCTGGCGGGAGGGGGGGAGGAAGGGACAGAAGGGACCAAAGGGGAGGGGCAGGGAGGTCCGGGAGCAGGTGCGTGACGACCCTGGGTTGGCAACTGGTGGGGAGCTGCCCGAGCTAGCGGGAACAAGGAAGAACAAGACCCGGGCTGTGCGTACAAGGGCGGCTGGTCCCGGGCGGTCAAGGCTTGTAGGGGAGGGGGGGGGCGCCAAGTGGCGGCTCCCAATGGCGTGTGGTGCAGGCCCCTCTCGTTCTCTGGCGGGCGGGGCGTGCCCTGCCCCTGCACGTTGGGGAGGGGGCGGTCTGTCAGCAGAGGCCGGGGCGGGGGGCCCACGGGGGCCGTGGGGAAAAAAGGCGGGCCTGGCGCATGCGTCCCAGGGCCCCGCCCGGCCCTGCTCTGCCCGATGGGCGGCTTTGCTGTGCGGCTGGTCGCTCGGGCCGGAGGATGAGCGAGGTCAACCCGGGCAGCGCGGCGCACCGGCAGGGCCTTGAGCGCCCACGCCTGGGCCTTCAGCGCCCATGCCTGGGCCTTGGATGGCCGAGCCTGGGCCTTAATCGGGACCCTCTGGCGCATCAGAGGCCAGTGGTCTGGCAAGGCCCTGCGGGGGGTGGTGCTGGAGGGCCAGCCAGTCGCAAGGGCCACGCAGCCGACAAGGGGCCGGCAGGGGCCTGCTGCAGTTGGCGGCGGCAGGGCGGTGCTCACCCGGCCAGCCCACACGGAGGTGCCCGGGGGGCTGCTTGGTGGGCGGAAGCGGAGGCGGAGGCGCAGGGCGGCCGGCTGGAGGCCCCGGGACACGGGCGAACGCCTGGACGCGGGGGCCGGTGTCCGGCCCATCTCGCCCTGGCGGGGGGTTGAGGCAAAGGAATGGAGAGTGGCAGCGGGCCCGGCGGCGGTCGGCACAGCGCTCCCCCGCGATCCGCGAGGCGGACCCCACCCAGCCCCGCAACCACCAGCTCCAGCCCGCCCCACCCCCCCATCCCCACCACTACCCCTCCCCACCCCACCCACCCACCCACCCACCCACCCCACCCCCAGGTCAAGGCCGCCTCCGCCAGCCGCGAGTTCCCCCGCTCCGTCTTCTCCGAGGCGGAGCTGGGCAAGCTGGGCTGGGACGCCTCGCTGCCCCCCGCCGAGCTCTCCTCCGTGCTGGCCGTGTTCCGGCTGCTGGACTTCAACGCGGACAACTACGTCAAGCTGGAGGACCTGCGGAAGGCGCAGGTGGGGAGGGTGGAGGGAGGGGAGCGGAAGGGGTTTGGGGAAGCGGAGGGGAAGGGGGATAGGTACACCCCGTCTAGTACTTCCTGCCAAGCCAGGTCAGGCGACGCGCCCCCTCCCTGCCCTAACCCCTCCCCCCCTGCTCCCCTCCCTGCCCTAACCCCCCCCCCCCCCTGCTCGCCGCTCAGCTCCGACTCCTTTCCCCCTGCGCCCCGCCGTGCCCTAACCCCTCCCCCCCTTCCCCCCACACCTCCACGCCCCCCCCCCCTCCCCCCCCAGGGCATTGAGCGCGAGATCGTTGCCGACCAGCTGGAGGACGCCGACACCAACGAGGACGGCTTCCTGTCCTTCGCCGACTTCCTCAAGTCCTACGCCCGGGACAAGCCCGTCATCCTCAACATGCTGGTGGGAGGGGAGGGGGGGGCGGGGGCGGGGCTGGGGGGGAGGGGGGGAGGGGGAAAGGTCGACGTGGTGAGGGGCAAACGCGTTTGAAGTCGAAGCTCCTCGCCCTGCACCTGCCTCCCTCCTACCCACTCCCACCCACTCCTACCCCCCACCCTCTCCCCTCCCCCCAGGTGCTGCTGGCCCACACCGCCGCCTACTGGTTCGTGCTCAACCTGCCCATGCTGGAGCTCCCCATCAAGGCATGCCTCTGCGCCTTCATGCTGTTCAAGCCGCAGGTGGGGGGGGGGAGGGGCAGGGGGGGATGGGAGAGGGTGCAGTGGTTGAGGGGGAAAAGGGGCGAGCAAGAGGGGGACTCAAGCAACAGGTGAGGGGGGGAGCAGAGAAGGAGCCGGCTTGGCCCCGGGCGGAAGGGGCGGTTTGCTCAACAAGTGCACTCTCTCACGGCCCCGGCACCCCTCCCCCCGGCATCGACCACACCACACCTCGACCATGCCGCACCTCACACGCCCCTGCGTCCCCTCCACACGTCGTGTGCCCGCCCTACCCCACTCTCTGAAGCCCCCTCCCCTTGTGCTGAGCCGCGCATCTGCCCTCCACTCCCTCCAAACACTGCCCTCCACCCCCTGCCCTCCACCCCCTGACCCCTGCCCTCCACCCACCCTGCCCCGTGACCCTGCCCCACCCGCAGATCATCACTACCAACGTCATCAAGCTCTACCAGATTGGCCGTACCGTCGTGGACCGCGCACGTGCGGAGATCGAGATGGCGCAGATGCGGGGGCGGCAGGCGTGAGGCAGCCCAAGGGGGAGCGGCGGCAGCAGGGGTGGGGTCAGTGGGGTGGCGGGCAAAGGCAGCGAAGGGATGGTGGCAATGAGAGCGGGGGACGAAAGCGGGACGGCGGGCGGGTAGCCCGTGCAAACGGCGCCGGGCGAGATTGGGCCGAGAGTGGGTGCGGACGGGGCGGGGCAGGTACACTGCTGGGTTGAGAGCTGACCGGACTTACAACTGAGAGGCAGAATGAGGGGGGCGGGGTGACCAGGGGGAGCCGGACCCAGCAGAGACACGGCACTGCCGGTTGACAGTTGGACTGCACGTGATGATTGAGAGAGGGGCTTAGCTGTTGCTGTTGGTGTTGGCTGCACTCGCACCCGCACCAGGCAATCGTGGTTGCTGCGGATGCAGATGACGGGAGAGGAGCGCGTACAAGCCCTGCTTTGCGCGAAGAGGATGCCGCGGCGAGACTTGTTCCCAGCACTGATTGGGCCGTCACGGCAGCGATGGATTGCAGGCGGGAGGGGGCGCTCTCAGGGAGAGGGGCCACTGGGCCAGGCTGGCCTCATGTAACTCCCGACAGGAACGCCCGCGGCCCCTCGCTTTTCCAGCAGGGACGGCCTCCCCGGCACACGCTTGGCCGCCAGCGTTGGTATCTTCCCTGGGCCGAAGTGCGGGAGGTCCCGCACTCGGACCTCGGGTCCAAGCCCAAGAGTGCGAAAGCGGGCCGCACTTCGTGGCCCTTGGCGGCCCAAAACGTGCGACCGCACTTGGCAAGCGCTTGCCGCCCAGAAGTGCGGGAGAGTGCGGTGGAGTGTAGCGGAGGGCGCGGCGTTCTGGAGGTCTGTTTCAAGCGGATGAGTCTGCCTGGCTCTCGCCCTAGTGCATGAGCTGATGTAGGCGGGCAACTGGGGTCTTGAATTCCAGCAGCAACCCCGTAGTGTATGCTGCAAGTGCATGTGATGCGGGCTGGACGGTGGAGGTGGGAAGGGGACTGCCTGCCCGGCTGGCCGCGCCCGTTCGGTGGGCCCCCCAGGGGTTGAGGGGCCCCCGCACCTGAGCCGCCAGAAGGCTCAAAAATGTGCCGGCGCGGGCCGCACTCGCAACCAAACTTTGCTACAAAAGTGCGGGAGCTTCCGCACATGAGGCTCTTTCCGTCACCGAAAGTGCGGGATGGCCTCACTCCCCCGCACTTCCGCACTAAGATAGCAACACTGTTGGCCGCTTGCTGCCCGGCTGGCGCAGCTGCAAGGCGTTAAGGCGCAGCTGCAAAGGGCCGCAAGGGTTGCAGATCCACGCCTCACACAGTGACAGAGCACCAGGACCTCTGGACCGTTGCCCGACAGCCAGCTTACACAGAGTGGTCGCCGCAACAAGGAGCCAGCCACAGCCTAGGCATACTGTACGACTGACACAAGCGGATGCATCCATGCTGAGCAAGCCAAGCACACAACCGACGCCAAGCCACTGAAGCCAGCAAGCCAGACCATTCCTCGACCCCCCTATCAGTGGGGGTCACCAGCCCCCACCGACACACCACAAGATAGGCCAGCCAATACCACACGTCCCAGCTTGCAGCAATGCCCAGCATGCCCGGAGCGCTGACGCAGGCTCCAGGCGGCCAGCCCCACACAGTCTGCAGTTGCGCCCGCCTGCCTGCCTACGTGGCCCACATCCGCTGCCGGGCCCTGACCAGCCTCCTCACCCCGCAGGCCCTCCACGCAGCGGCCACACAAGCAAGCATCGCCACCCACTCACAACTCACACGCTGGCCCGAACACCAAGCTTGTCACAGCAACAAGGGCTCTGACTGTTTCCCTGCCTCTGGCCTGGCCGGCAGTTGCCCAGCCGGGGACCTGCAGCGCGAAGTCCCAACCGCAACGACCCAGGCGTGATATGACCGTCAGCGCAGCACCTCGAGTCCAGACCCGCACAAGCCCGGCCTAGACTGCAATAGGTTCTTGCCCCCTGCCGCTGTCAGACCTGGACCCGGAGGTGGCCAACGGCCTTCAGCACAGTCCTTCACAATGCCCTTGCCGAGGTTGCCTGGCAAACTGACCCGTCACGACCTGCCCCAACCCGTGTCAAACCGTGTCGTCCAGCCCCCTGCCCCCGCCCACCCGCGGCCCCCGCCTCATCGCGCAATGAACTCCCGCACGCGCCCCAGCCACTTCTGGTACTCAAGGGAGGACTTGTCCTTGAGGTAGATCCGGATCCACTCGCCCAGGTAGGCGTTGACCCCCCGCTCCTCCAGGTAGTCCACGAAGGCCTGCTGCAGCGTGTCGTCCAGGTCCTCAAACAGCGGCCCCGCGTAGGGCGGCGGCCCCGCCTCCTCCTCGCGGTCCATGGCTTCGAGCGACACGTTGTGGATGGTGAGGTACTCGCCGTCGCTCTCGCACTCGAAGGTCAGCACGTCGTCCCCGTCCTTGCCGATGGTCACGGAGAACTCCACGGGGAGCCCCTCCTCGTCCTCCTCCTCGTACTCGTCCTCATCCTCGTCCTCCCCGAAGTCCGGCTGCGAGTCCAGGTTCACCCGCACGAGGATTTCCTCCTTGCCGAAGCGCTTGGCGAGGATGAATGCGCTCGTGCCGGACTCGTCTGCCAGCTCAAAGTCGTTGGGCGGAGGCGACATGATCAGCTCTTCCTTGCGATATGACTCGCGCTCATACTTGATTTCGTCTTTAAGGACAGCGATGAGCGACGAGGCCACAGAGGACGAGGCACGCCGTGATGCGCTCAGCACCACTCGAGAGCGGCTATGCTGCAGTGCTGGCTGCGATCCCGGGGTGCATACGTGCCGACCGCTCGTGCTTGCGATGGGCCCGCACGCTGGAGCCGGGGTGAGCAGGCGGCCCTGCCCCGAAGCGGCTACACATGACCGTAGTGCTTGAGGAGCTCCTATGAGGCAGGCCATCGTGCCGCGTGCAGTCCTGGCCGCGAACAAAAACGCACGAAGGATGCTTCCGGGCTATCCTATGCACTTCTAGCCCTGCTTGAAAAGAGGGGGTTATAGCACAGCTGGCGGTGATGGTCGGTGCTGTTTGGTTTGAGGGGACTAGCGGCATGGGTTCGTGCAGCATGCTGCGACCGTACGGCATGCGGTGTCGTCGTACAGCGCCTCTGCGCCTTACTGGAAAAGGCATACTTGCTACCCCACGCAGGGGAGGCGCAGACACAGGAGTGAGGCTGCTCATCCCTAATCGGCCCAGTCAGCCCGCATGAGGACGCAGGCTGGCAGGCATCGTTACAAGCCTGCAGGGGGCTCCAGGTGCGCTGTGGCGCAGCTCTGATCGTGTGAGGAGCGGCTACATGAATGCTCCTGCCCCCAAACTGCCCAAAGACCACCGCTTGCCACCGCAAGGGCTGGAGGTCACAACGGCGTGGCGGCCCGGTCCCCAAACTCGGGGGGACTAAACCGCATGACAGCCCGCCTTATTCTGTAACTGCATTACTGTACAAATGAAGGACTAGAAAGCCCCATCGCGGAGCTACATACAGGGCCGCAGCCAGAATCCCTGTACCGCAAACCCACCCATGATGACTCATGCCGACCCCGGCCGGTACCAATCATCATGCTGCCAAATGCATCAACCACACGGGGGTTGCGCTACTGCCGAACCCGCCCAAAGCTAAAACGTCCATACTTCTACACGAATTACAGTGGAGCGCCAAGAGCCGTTGTCAGCGCCACACACCTCCTCGTCTCCCCCGCCAAAGGCGGGGTCGCAACAGTCGCCGGCAGGCCCTCTCCAGTGCCCACTCGGCCGCGGCCCTCCTTTCCTCACTCCCGTCTCCCTGCCGCAGCACCACAGCCCAGTGGGGGTCCAGGGCCGCTCACAGCAGCAGCTGCTGCGCCACAGCCCCCCGGGGGCCGGGCTAGGGGCTGCGGGCGGGGGCGGCGCGGGCCGCTCACAGCAGGTCCTCGTCCAGCACCTTGTACTCGAAGCGCGTGATCTTGTTGGCGGGCTCCGACGCGTCGTTCTTGGCGGCCAGCCAGGGGCGCGACCACACGTTGGTGGACACCAGGATCTGGGTCGGGGGTGGGAGGGGGCGGAGCCGTGGGGAAGGAGGGGTTGGCGTGGGGATGGGGGAGGCGCGTGTGAGGTCCGGGGGCGGTACCGCTGACGGCACGGGCCGGAGACGCCGGTGTAGAGCTAGCGCCCTGGCCAGCGGCGCGGCAAGGCCCCTCGCTGCAGCAGCCACAAGCGCGCACGCCAGGCTGAAGCTCCCGCTCCTCGCCCGAGGCCCCCAGCCCCCACACACCCCCCTCCCCACCCCCTCCCCACCACGCCCCCACCTGCTTGCCCTCGGCGTTCTCCATGAGCAGCTCCATCTGGTAGTTCATGCCCGCCACCACCTGGCTGGACGCAGACACCACCTGGGGGGGCAGGGGGAGCAGGGGGGGGCGAGACGGGAAGCGAGCTAGGGCGGGAGGTTCGAGGGCGCTTAGTAGTGCAGCGAGCGCTGCAGGGGAGCCGTAAGGGCTGCGGTACTGGCGGGAGGTGGCGCCGCAGGACGGCCACGGGGGTGGGGGGTGGCAAGTCGGGCCAGTATGTGTGCAGAGCACGTGGGCGTGCGGACCTCAACAGGAAGCGGTGTGGACGGGGGGTTGGACGCCCGGACCGCAGCCCGCAGACGTCTTCCGGCGCTTGGGGCCGCCTCACCTTGAGCAGCTTCAGCTTGCCGCCCGCGTCAAGCCCGGCACACAGGCCGGCGCACTGGCCGCTGTTGACGCTGGAGAGCACGAAGCCCGCGGCTTGCTGAATTTCTGGGTTGCTCACGTCCGCCTTGCTGACGCCTCCGGCCATCATCCCCATCCCGGAAGCGGCCATCACAAGCGTGAGACAGCCAACCAGCGCCAGCTGCAGGCGCGGCGACATTTCGCGCTGCCGAAACTTGGGTCGGAAAGATGGAAGCTGCGGGAGCTGAAGGTTGTCTTGCTAACAATAGTGTGTAGAGCGTGTCTGTGGCGCGTTGAGTTGTGGACGGCGAAGCTTCACGCCAGTGGGCTGCAGCTGAGGGCTCGGCGAGACACACGGCGCCTCATCCCGGCATCCGCACGAACCCGCCAGAACCCGCCGGCCCCTAACATCCCGCGCCCTGCCGCGAGCGGCCTGGATGCTAATGTCAGCTATGCCACAGTCTGGTGGGAAGTGGCTGTTGACGTGAAGAGGCGGGGTGGGCCAGGAGCCCTCCGGGGGTGGGTGACTGCCCACCCCCGGAGGCCAGTGACTGAGGCCTCCTGTGCCTGCGGAGGCACTGCCAGGCTCGTGACGGCCGTGAGGGTCCGTCGCCCGTGCCAAGGCACCGGCCTCGCTGTGGCACAATCGCCGCAGGTGCGAGCAAGCCACACTTGGGCAAGGTTACAGCCGCAAGAACCTTCAGCAGAGGACTAGCGGTTGGCACGGCGGCGGTTCACGTCCTGCAGCGCCAACACAGTTGCAAGCGACCATGGTGCTATGAATCAACCCTGCGGACCCCCTGCTAATGTACACCTGTGGATCTGGCCCAGCAGAAGCTAACAGCAGCAATCGAAGCTCTGTCGGCCCATCGTAAGATCCCCAGAGCCAGCCGTAATCAATGCATTTAGTCCGCGACTGTTTTGCAAGGGAGCGCGCACATGAATGTCCCCAGGGTCCCATACATTAGTTGACTCTGCAGGACAAGAACGAGGGCCCTCCACGGCCCCAACCCATACCCGCGTTCACGTCACCAGCCCCGGCTGTGGCTGGCCACCAGCCAATGCCCTTTCACATCCGCCAGTCCACCGGCCCCTCCCCACCACCACCACCACAAAGCAGAACGCGAGCCCACGTGCCCAGCTACCGCAAGCGCGCGCGTTGGCTCAACGTAAGGTCCAGCCGCGGGGCGAGGCGCCACCGCAACGCGCCAGCAGTGCCCAGCAGGCCGACACTGGCCGCGACCCAAGCAGTGCAGCACCATGCGCACTCCTGCTTAGCAGCCCACACACCGGCCCCGCACGGCGTGCAGCCCCTGGCCGCAACCCGTCCCCTCTATCGCTGATATCGAGACCCGCTTAGGTGCGCGCCTCGGCCCTGCCCAGCGGCAGCGCCCTGAGGCTGGTGATCTTGTTGGCGGGGCCGTCGGCGTCGTTGGAGCCCTCCAGCCAGGGCCGCGACCACACGTGTGCCTGGACACGGATCTGGGTCGGAGGGCGGGGAGGGGGGCGCGGGAAGGGGGGGAGGGCAGGAGGAGATGTCAGCGCGGGCGGCGAGCGCGGGGGCGGGAGGCGGGGAGGGGGCTCGAGGAGGCAACGGTAGTGGTTAGGGGCGGGGACGTCGAGTGGCGCTGCGTGTCTAGCGTTGGGCGTCCGAACACCCGCAAGTCAAGACCGCGGCTTACAGAAGCGCGCGAGAATTACCTGTTCCCTCCGCTTTTGGCAGACCTCTCCACTTCCCGCCCCCTCCCCCTCCCCCTTCCCCCGGCCCCTGCCCACCTCGGTGCCCTCCGCGTCCTGCACCAGCATGTCCAGTCCGAAGTTGATGCCCGCCACCACCTGCGCAGTGGCGCCCAGCAGCCGCACCAGCGTCACCTCGCCCTCCGTCACAAGGTCCGCGCACAGGCCGTCGCAGCCGGGGCGGTTCAGGGCCGACACAACGAGCGCGGCTGCGGGGGAGAGCGGGGGCGTGGGGGTGAAGTCGGGCCCGCGGCAAGGGTACGGGGGACGTGGGGCCCGAGCGTTGCGGCACTTCCGGGCGCACGAGCACTGCGGAGGCCTGTTGAATACAACGCCTTGGGAAGGCCAGTCCCGAGCGCAAGCCCTCTCACCGGCCTTCTGCACAGCCTCGCCCTGAACGTCCGTTGCGCCGACGCCACCGCCCATCATCTCAGCTCGAGCCACAGCCAGCAATGTGCCGAACGCGAGGAAGAGGAGCGCCCTCGGGCCCATGTTTGCGTCACAAGCTCTCAAGCCTCTGATAGCTTCTTTGAGTATTCACAATGGTTTGTTCTATATGTTGTATATGTCGGGCGACGTCTGTGTGTGTAAACGCAGGACCAAGAGGGCAGCGGGGCGGAAGAGCAGGTCGCCAGCCCGCGATTGAGGGCCCGCTCCGGTCCTCGTCAGGCCCTCAGCTCACAAGACGCACTGCACACGTAACATACGTGCCCAGCACATAAGCACGCATTGAAGGGAGGCGTGCAGCCATGGCAGCGGCAGCGGACCCACGCCTGGCGCTCATGGGCGGGGCACCGACGCAGGGCAACCTGCGAGCGGTGAGCGGGTTCGCAGGCATCGATGACGTGCCAACGGGAGGGGCTACCGTGACCCCGTGAAGAACCAATCGGGACGGGTCTAGCTGCATGCAGGGCCACCACGGCCATTTCGCGTTGCCCGCTGCTCCCCTGTGGCACATTGCGCCTCCCCTTGATGCTGATGAGACCCCTGTGTGGCTTCAACAGGTGCGGCAACGCGCCCAGGACGTGCAGAAGTCGATCGACGAGGTCATCTTCGGCCTCCGCTTCAACGCGGGGATGCTCAAGTGGGACGACATCATCCGCAAGTACAGCGTCATCAACACACAGGTGCGGGACTTGGCGGCTCCCCGTGGGTGGCTGGGGCCGGTGGGGGCGGGGGCCGAGGGTGGAAAGGGGGGTGCGGGCGGTGGGTGGGTGGGTGGGTGGGTGGCGTAGCTGTACTGCTTGCGGGGCGTGCCCGGCACGTCCCGGACCGTCACTCTTGCCGGGCTATTACCCTCCCGCTTGCCACCCCCGACCTCTGTCCCCCCTCTCACCCCCTCACACCGCCTCTCACTCCGCCCCTCTCCCGCTACCCCTCCCTCCCCCCCCAGCTGGCCGGCCTCCGCGAGGCTCTGCGCCCCGGCACGCTGGACGGCTACGCGCTGCTCCCCCGCCTGGTGCCGGACCCGGGGTTCGCGGAGGCGGTGGCGGTGCAGCTGGCCTCGGCGCTGACCCCAGAGGGCGAGGCGGCGGCGGCGGAGGCGGCGGTGGCGGTGGATGTGGCGCTGGGGCTGGGGCCGGAGATGGCCAGCATGCGGAGGTTCGAGGTGGGGACCCGCCGGGGAGGGGGGGGGGGGGAGGGGAAGGGGGGGGGGGGGGGAGGGTCAAGGGGCATGGACAAGGGGCAGCGGTCAGGGTCAGGGAGCGCTCAGGATGGGTGGAGAAATGGCCAGAGGGGGGTGTCTGGGCGTGGGGGCGCGGCGGCCCGAGGTGGGGAGCCGCGGGCCTGCGGGAGGGGCTGCAGCTGACAGCGCCGCTCCGTCCGCATGGGCGGTCTCGCCTCCCACACGCACCCTCCGTCCCACACGCCCTCCCCGCCCCCATTGCCTCTGTCCTTGCCCCCACCGCCACCTCCCACCCCCCGCTCCCCCAGATCCTCAACAGCGCCGTGGAGGCACACAACGGCCTCATCTCAGCGCTCACGGGCCCGGGGGGCCCGGGCGGGGGGGAGGGGCCGCTGGGGCCACAGGTGCGTGGACGCATGGGGGGGGGGGGAGGTGGCGGGGGCTGCCACGAGGGCAGGGGTGACCCACCACCCGGAGGGCTGGCGGGGGGCTGGGGGCCGGCGTGCGGGTCCCAGGGCCAGGGCTTTGGGGCCCGGCATCAGCAGGCTGGGGTCGCCCTTACTCATCCCCACGTAGCACGCGATTGCGCGCTGAGAGGTTGGGCGTGTACCGGTAAGGCTCGTGCCCTGCTCTTGGGCTTGCGCGGCTGCCCTTCCGCTCACGCCCCAGACCCCAAACCCCTGTCCCTCGGCCCTTGCCCGCTTCCACTGCCCTCTGCCCCCACTCCCCCAGGGCGCCCTGCGCAAGCGGCAGCGGGAGCTGAGTGAGGCCACCACGGCGGCGCTGCAGGGGCGGGCGCGCACGCAGGCGGCGGCGGCGGCGGCGCTGGCGGCGGCGGCGACGGGGCCACCCGCGAACGCGTCAGGTGCGGCCAGGGTGGGGCAGCTGCCGGGCTGCGGCCTTCCCTCGGCCTGGGGGCGCGACGAGGGCTTAGTTGGGGGGTTCGTGTGGCGGCCTGGCGTCCATAGGGTGCCCTGTGTGGGGCTGTCCTCGAGCTTCCAGGCCTTATTACTTCGGCCGTTGCATTCCCGCTGAACCCTGCATCCATCCCCCTGCCCCCTCCCCCCACCTCCCGCCCCCACCTCCACCCCCAGGCGGCGGGCGGCAGCAGGCGGCCCACACGGGCGCAGCGGGGCGGCGGCAGGGGGGCGCGGCGGCCGCACCCGCCGCCGCCGCCGCCGCTGAGGCCATGGACCCGGCGCTGGTGTTCCTGCTGACGGGGACGCGGTAGCCGCGGCCGTGCGGAGGCGGGGGAGGGGGGCTGCGCGAGGACAGCGTGGGGGTGTCAAGGCGGGCGAAGGCCGGATAGGACGCGGCGTCAGGACGGACTGGCTTGCGGGCGCGGGTGGGGAGGCCTGGGCCAGCCTGGGTGACTTGGTCGCTCGCTGATGATGAGGGACGGTGCGGAGGCCCTGGGCCACCTGGTGGGGGCCCTGGGGAACGCAGGAATATCAAGGTGGGCCCAGCACGGGGCTGCTGCCGTGCAAGGGCGGGGGCTGGTGCGGTGCGGGCGGGTGCACGCGCCACGCGGGGGGTGCTGCACGCCCGCCGATTGCCGTGTTGTGGGAGGTCTGGCGCTGGTCGCCGCAAGCCTGCCTGGTGCAGGCCTGTGCAGGCTTGACTATGATGTGGGCGTGGCGGAGCCGGCGCTGTTGGGGAAAGGGAATGCAAACGGGGTCCGACGTTGGCCAGTGTTGTTGAGGGGTGGGCTGGTTCCGTCAGGCAGGGCCGTGGGCGGGGCCAGGCGGCGGTGCCGGACGGGGTTGACTCATCATCAAGGGACGTACGTCACGCGGGACGTATGTAAGTCAGGGTAAATCGAGTGAGGTCAAGGGCCCTTTAAGTCTCAATCATCATCCACGCTTTGCAACCTGAGAACAACCTGTAAAACCTGAGCGAAAGCAGCTTCTGCTGGTCCGGCTATGGCCTGGAAGTCTGGAGTTTGCCAGTCCTGAGGTGCTAAATCCGCCTGCTGCGCTGGCGGTTGCTCGACCGCCCCTCGCGCCATTGCTCCCCCGTTAGTCTGTCTGTCCGTCTGTTCACAGTTTGACCTTGCGACATGATACCTGAGTAACCGAGACTAAGTTGAACGACTTAGCTTGGGGCGATGCCATCCGACGTACGTGAGGGCGGGGAGCAGCAGCAGCCATCTTCTCGAGAACTGGACGTTGACGCTCCAGAGCCCCTGAGAGCCCTGGAGACATGAGCAGAAGTCCTAGCACCTTGCCATACCTTTTCCAGTTTTCCAGTGAAATGCGAGGGGCAGTCCCGGTCCGAGGTCGCCAGGTCGCCCTGGCAGTCGTGGTGGCCATCTGCGTGCAGCTCTGGCCAGCGGCAGCAAAAGGCCTCACTGTTGAAGCTCGCACAGGGAGGGAAATGGCATTGGCTTTGGCGAACGACGACGTTACCGCCGTGCGACTGGCTTCAAGCATTGTCCAGACGCCACAGGTGCACGCTCGGCAAGCTGAACCTACAAGGTGTCGAATCGCTGTATCCCCGGAAACCCGTACCCGTTCGATCGAAACCGGCCGTTTCTGTCCTTCCGCTGCCCGCAGGACTGGGAGGGCCTGGCCACCCCCATCATCCTGCGGCGCAATGTCACGCTGGAGAGCAGCGGTCCTGGGCTGGCGGTGCTGGACTTCAAGGAGGACGGACTCGTGAGGGCCAAGGTGGGGCGGGGACCGGGGGGGGGACGCGCGAGGAGGCGTACAGCAAGAGGCGTCAGAAGATGCCGGACGCCCACTTCGGCCGCCGCGCGCCAGGTCCTCCGCCCACTCTAACTCTTATAGGCGTTGTCACGTATTGTGACAGCTGGCTTGACGGCGCAGGGGTGTAGGCTTTTATCACTCTGGCCTCTCCCCCTCCCCAAGCAACCGCCAGGCGGCGGGTTTGCCCTGGTTTGCTGGGCGGTTTCGAGCGAGCTTACGGCCCCGATTGCCTGTCAGCTTTCAGTACCCTCCCCCACCCCCACCCCCACCTGCCTGGGTCCCGGTGCTCCCCCCATACGCACCGCTTAACCGACCAGATGCGGCCGTACAACCTAACCACCGGGGTGGTTACCTTCAGGAACCTGGTCTTCCTGCACGGCCGCCAGGGGTCGACCATGCAGGTGCGGGGGGGGGGGCCCTGCTGCTGCCATGGTGGGAGAATGGGGGATGGACCCGCCGCGGCATGCAGGCAGGCAGCACGCGCCCATGCCTGCAAGCAAGCCAAGGCTTGGGAGAATGGGAGGGACGCAAACGAACCCCGCCGCGCAAGGGGGCATGCTGCTGGACCTGCTGGCCCCCGCCCACCCGCCCCGCCGAGCCCCTACGGCCCCACCCGCCCAACCCCCCAGGCTCCAGGTCTCGACATCATGGCGAGTCTGCAGCCCGGGGAGGACGGTCTGTTCATGATCCAGGATTCTTACCAGTTGCTGCCCAACTGCTACCCGCCCGACCTCGTCAGGTGCGTGCACAGGGGGCCTACAACTGTCTACTAGAGGTACCTAGTAGGTAGCAGGGCTTGACGGTCGGGTCCTAGTTGGGACATCACGAAAGGTGGGGGGGTACGTGTGCGCGTCACGGCCAGGTAGAGCACACACTAACAAAGCAATCACTGGTATGCATGTGTCGCCGGCTCGCCGCATCATCTATCCCCCCTCCCCCCCCCTCACGCAGGGCGGGTCTGGCCACCTTCACGCGGCCCTGGCAGGTGCCCCCCGGCCCCGGCCCCGGAGGCACCAACACGTTCGACCTGTGGCGGGGGCCGCAGATCTTCCCCGGCCCGCCGCCCTGCGTCGACGATACCTCTGCACCGCCGATGCAGAGGTGGGTTGGGGGGAGGGGGGGTTGCATGGCCGTGCGTGTCTACCTCGCCGCGGCCTGTCTAGTTGACATGTCCCTAAGAAGGGTTTACGGCATCACACAGTAGTACAAACGGCTGGCGGCTGGCACCTCCCCCGCTGCGTCATGCCTACAAAGCCGAGGGAGCCGCCATGTGGACCCCACCCAGACCCGAGCGAGCGAGATCCTCCTGCCTCCCTGCCTCCCGCTTACAGGTGCTACCCGGCTGCCGTACACGTCGCCGACTTTGCTCTCTACTCCATGGATGCCGCGGGCGGCTCCAGCAGAAGCGGTCCCGCCGTACGGAACGGATACACGGTGCGGGCGCTGCTGGCTTGCCGTGCACGCACACGCACATGCTCTGCGTGCGTGCACTGCATGGATCTGACCTGTCGGATGCATGCATGCGGCGCATGCCTACCTGCTGGAGCGAGCTCAGCGGTGCTTTCACTGTGGCCTGGACACCACTCGTAGAGGGGGTACACACCTGCTCTGACGCCCGAGCTCTGCATGTGGACACAATGCACTATCATGGGGCTGAGCCCCCGAGGGCCCCTGCCGTCAGGCGGGGGGCGCCCCATGTCACACACAAACATGCGATTCATGCCCAGACCGCGATGCCATAAGCTGTAGCTTGCTTATGCCTATCGTATGTGATTAAAGAGCAGGGAAACGTATCGACCCGGCGCGAACTTAACATGTTGGGAAGGCAGTCGCACCACCTCGCACCCATAGCCCAAGGAGAACTCCCTTTGATACATATCTAGCACTTTGAAGCTATGATCGAAGTAGTTCCAACATGTTCGCACGCAGATGTTGCGAGGATGTTGCGGTGCCGAAACCTCCCCCGCTCAAGCCTGAACCAAGCGCGTTGTTGCTATTCTACAACAAACAACGTCGGCGTTGAATGGTGTTCCGCGGCGTCCATCCTCCGCCCCCTGTCCCCCCGAGGCTCCACGCCAAGCGCACCACACGGCCATTCTAGGGCTCAGCCCATTTTCCAGCTTCAAGGAAGCTGACACGCATCTTGTTCGCCTTTTGAACCTTGAGCCCGCATTCCACCGCTCTGCAGATGTGGAGCCTAAACTCCACCTTGCTGTGCCCTCTCGAGGTCCCCGCGTCGTGCCTCGCCAAGTTCGACCCCCTTGTGTGAGTCAACACGGGGCGACAGATGCGTGGAGCTCACGTCTGCTGGGACACTGACCTGGCTGAGGAGGATACGGTACTAGCTGGGAACTTTGCCGATCTAGGTTTAGGAGCGGTCGCTGCCGTTATCAGTACCCTGGCAGATTGAAGTCCCTGGCCAAACAGGCGCACCACTCCTTATGCAACCCCCCGACGCCCCTGCCGCCCCCGCCCCTCCTCTGCCCTCCCGGGGCCTCTCAGGTGTGGTGTCCTGCAGCGAGCAGCCTCTCCGCCTCCACCGGAAGCGGCGCCGCAGTCTCGGTCGGCAGTGCCAGGCGAGACCCAGGCGGCTGCGGCAGGCGACGAAGGGGGAGGCGGTGGCAGCGACACCCTTGCCATCGCGCTGGGCGTGTCCCTGGGAGGTGAGGGAGGGAGGGCGCAGACGTGGTTTTGTCCTTGGGGGATGCGAGGGGAAGGGCTGAAGGCGTGGGGTTCAGTCCCAGGGCAGCGCGGCGCGCAAAATGGGGTGGCGGCGAAGCCACACAAGGTCCAGACTACCGAGGCCGTTGGGGGCTCTAACTGTCAGGCGCGCATGGCGGCAGCCGCTAAACCAAGAGCACAAGGGCGAGGGTGTGGGGTGTGTGCGAGGCCTGCTTGGGACGGAAGGGTGCATTGGGACTTAGCCAGGAGTCGTCTGCTCTCACATCCCGCCTTCAGTTCTTGCTTGCTTCACGTCCCCCCTCTGTCGGCTTCGTTCACTCTCCCCTTCCATGCCTTGGCTTTTGATTCCACCGCTACGCTTACCTTCTCTCAACCCCTCCATGCAATTCATCAAACGTGCTCCCAACCATGAAACGCAGGCGCTGCGGCTCTCGCTGTGGTGGGGGCCGTGGCCTGGGCCCTGGTGCGCCGGCGGCGGCTGCGGCGTGGTGCGGGGCCGAGCGACGAGCGGGGCAGCGATCACCCGATCGACATTCCAGCCGCCGGGGTGGCGGCAGAGGCGGCAGCTGGAAAGGAGGTGGATGAGTCCGCCAGTGGTCCCGGCTTTGGACTCAGCAGCGACGACAGCGGGGGCCCCGAGGGCCCTCCGGCCGGTTGCTCCGGAGCTGTGCGGCGGGAACCGGAGTGCGGCCCCGAGCAGGACGAGGTGCTGGGCTGCGCCTTGGCGGGCAGGCGCGTGTGGGAGCTGGAGGCGGGGGACATCCGCGAAGACGCCGCCGGTAGCGGGGACGACCGGCCGCAGCGGGCCGCGGAGCAGCGGCAGAGGGGCGGCAATGGCGCGGCGGGTGATGCGGCGGAGGCATCAGGGAGCAGTGGCGGCGGAGGCAGCGACGTGCTGACGCTGCTGCCCCAACTGCTCGGCAGAGGTGAGGGCGGCGGGTGATGGAGCAAGCGAGCGACGCGCAGGAGGCGCTGACCGGAGGTGCCCGCCCACGCCCCTCCCCCGTCACAACTCTCCCGGCCCCACGTCTGCATCCCTCCCTCCCCACTCAGGCGGCTTTGGGCGGGTGGTGGAGGGGCGCTACCAGTCCCTGCCGGTGGCCGTCAAGCTACTGGACTGGGGCGGCGGCCTGGGCCCCGCCCCCACCAGCCCCACCCCCTCGCAGCAGGATCCGCCCGAGCGCCTGCTTCAGGCCTTCCAGGCGGAAGTGGAGGTGCTGGCCCGCTGCAGGCGTGAGTGGACCTGGGTACGGCAGGGAAGGGGGCCCGCTCGGCTCCCAAGAATGGCTCTGCGCCTCTGGTGCCCCTCTGACCCCCTCTATCTCCCCCTCCCCTCCCTCTCCCCCCCCCAGACCCCAACGTCGTATCCCTGCTGGCCGTGTGCGTGCAGCCGCCCCGCCTGTGCTTAGTCATGGAGCGAATGGACTGCTCCCTGCACGCACTGGTGTACGGAGACAGGGACGCGCGGGGGCCGACCGGCCCCAGCCCCGGGGCACCGCCCATACCGCTGCTCAAGGTGGGGGCTCTGCCGCGCGCGCCGACGACTGCTGTGCGCTGAGCCGCGGCTCACCGTGCTCCCAGTCTCCCACCACCACGCACCCCCCCTCCGCCCCCCCCCGCCCCCAGGTCCTGCACATCTCCCACCAGGTGTGCTCCGGCCTGGCCTACCTGCACCCCCACGTGGTGCACCGCGACCTCAAGCCCGCCAACGTGCTGCTCAACCACCCGACCAGCGACCGGCCCTGCGTCAAGCTGGTCGACTTCGGGCTGTCCCGCACGCAGCTAACAACGAAGAGCACGCAGAACCCGGAGGCGGGAACGGTGGGTGTGGGTGGTGGGGTGCGTGGATGGTGACCCCACTTAGGTACCGTGTGGGGCTTGAGTCGGTTGCGTGTGGTGGGTATGGGGATAGATGCAGCAGCCTCAACTCTAGTGCTGCTCCTCGGCTCGATGTCGTACACATGCGGCACCCGTGTCGTACGGCTGGCGGACTGCAGGACAAGCGCCGCCCCTCCCGGCCCTGTCCCCTCGCTTCCCCTCTACCGCCTTAACCCCCAGCCGGGCTACCTCGCACCCGGTGAGAGGGCATCAGGCCAGCAGCTGCGAGGTCGCAATTGCTCGAGAGAACCTCTACTAAACTGCCAGACCGCCCCAAGGCGTCCCACGCCGCCTTGGCTCGACGCCGCCCGCCTGTCACACACCTCCTATCGTCTCTGCTGCTGCCTGTTCCCGCAGAGGCGTACGACACCAACAACCGTGTCGTACGGCACTACGCCGACATGTACAGCCTGGGCGTGCTGATGTGGGCCATGCTGACGGGCAGGGTGCCGTGGGAGGTGAGGCGGCCACACATGAGCTCGGGCCCCCCATGCCCCCATGCCCCCATGCCCCCATGCCCCCATGCCCCCATGCCCATGCCCATGGGTAGCGGCAGCGGGACCCGGAGTCACACGCACTTGCCCCTCACGATCAGCCCTTCATACACATGCCCCTCCCTCCACACGCGTAACGGGTTCGGGAAGGGTGGGATGGGGCGGGCTTCGGGCACCGTACGGACCGGCCGGCTCTTCACCGCGCCTACGCTCCCCTCGGCACAAGCGAGCAGCCCTTTACACATGCCCCTCCATCCCTCCCCGTCAGGGCCACACCGAGTTCGAGGTGGCTGTCTTCATCACCATCCACCGCCGGAAGCTGCGCCTGGACGGCTTGCCCCCGGAGCGCTGCCCCCCCGCCCTCCGCCGGCTGCTCGAGGCGTGCTGGTGCGTGCCGTGGCCCGTGGGGGGGCCGAGGGAGGGAGGGCTTCGAGAGTTCTGATGTGAGGGATATCAAGAGGTATAAGCGCGCATGGCAGGGCGGTGATTCTTGCCCGTGACACTCCTCCTCACTTAGAAGCGGAACATCCTCGTGAGACTCCCTTCCGCTCTGCCAGGTCGGTTACCTGTGCCTTTCACCGGTCAGTGAGTGGGCCCCTCCGGCAGGGAGATTTCGGCAGGGCCTTGATGAGACCAACGGCTGCATTGCGTGCACCCGCCAGATGACCTCTTGTATCGGATATGGGGATCTTCGCTAGGTAGCACTCGGGACGTCACTCCTCGAGGCAGGGGATCACGGTATACGTGTCTGCCGTTCTGCGGCCTTTAAACCGTACGGGGTTGGCCACTCGACGGACTCACGGGCATCAACCCTATGAGAGAAAGGAGGTCACAACCTCTTGGAGCCAGTTCGGGGTATCTACCCCGGGACTTCCCGTGAGGTCATCCTAGCTGCTCGCACCAATGTCAAGAGGTATAAGCGCGCATGGCAGGGCGGTGATTCTTGCCCGTGACAAGGGAGAGTGAGCGAGAGGACGCAGGGGACCCCCGTGGACTCCCAACTTTCAACGGTTGCGGGGTTCGAGGGCGGACCTACCAACCTCACAATCCCCGTGTGGGACTCCCCTTCCTACCCCCCGCCCTCCTGTGCAGGGACCACGATCCGTGCCGGCGCCCCGCCGCTGCCGAGCTGGCCAAGGAGTTCCTGCTGCTCTCGGAGCGGCTGCAGCGGGGGGACGCCTTCTGAGCCAGGGGCATGCAGCAGGGGAGCGCAGAGGGGCGCATCAGAGCTAGCAGTTTGCTTTTCGGTGTCCTTCCCCATGCGCACCGAAGGAAGCGGGAGAGTCTCGTGGAATGCAGGAGGCCCCGCCGGTGACAACTGATTGCAGCACGTGTGATGGCGGCCACGTTACCCCATGCTCCTCATGGCTGGAGCGCACGCAAGCTCTCACCTCGAAGTCCGAGATGCACTGTGTACTGTCTCTGTCCCATGGGCCTATGGAAGTGTCATGCTATGATGAGCGGCCAAGGCTGATGTGTGAGAGAGCGAGGGTCACTATAAGGAGGCATATGGCGGTGTGCGGGTGTGGGCGTCGAGGCAAGCGACCATGTTTCCCAATGTTGAATGGGTGGCTCCGTGCAATACATCCGTTGTGCTTATCCCATTGAAGGAGTTCAGCTTCCGTACAGCCCCAGGCGGAAGGGCAGACCGCGGCCGCTGGGTGTTGCGGCGGGTAATGGATGGAGAGAGAGAGTCTGGACAGAGGGACTTCAGATATCAGCCCTGTTTCACCAAGCTTGATGGGTGGTTCCCATGCTATGTCCACATGCATACCGGTACTCTGGGCGATGTGGGGGCGATTAAGTGCTGCTCGAAGCCAGGGGGGCATGCCTGTCAATCATAGACGCGCGCGTGGTGGCGAGCAGTTGCCGTAGAGGGGTTGAGCACGTGTTAGAGCGTGGAGGTGGGTTGCCAATTGTTGAGGTGGGGCCAGACTCGGGGCCGCTAGGGCCGGCCCCTTTGGGCTTGAGTGGGTGAGGCGTTCGGCGGAATGGATTGCTGGGTGCAGCGTACGGCATGGTGGCCGGTCATGCTGTGATTGCGGGTCGTGCATTGAGGCCGGCGGGGAGATTGCTGCGTTGTGTTGATTGATTGTACGCAGTTGCTGATTCGTAGTGAGACGGGTTAGAAGGGTTAGAAGTGCTGTACGTCAATGCTCGCAATTATTGTTTTGTGGGCGTCTGGACAGGCAGGTGGGAGGTCGGGTGGCGCACGGGTCGGTGGCACATGATGAGCGAGGGGGCGGGATCCATGCACATGGAGGCTGAGTTGGGAGAGCCCACGGGGTGCCTAACGGTTATTCAATCAACGAGGAAGTAGTTCCTAGTAAGGATCTAATCATGCGATAGCGACATGGTGTACATACGTGAAGGACTGATATGTATAGGAGGATGAGCTGTGTCCTGCTTGTGGCCGTGGGGCAGACCGCTGAGGGGGCAAGTCACGCTGTCACGTATGTACGGTAGTTGGGGTCTGGTTACGAGCCATCGTCCGGACTGACCGTGAAAGGCCTCAACAAGTTGCGCCCACAAACAAGCAAGCCTGCTCCCCAAGCGCAGCTGAGTTGCAACAACTAGCAGTACAACAGGACCACACACCCCAAGCGAGAGGGTTTAGCAACCCGAGGCCTGGGGCCGAGGCATTGGGCCCTTCCCCCTTTGACCTGTTGTCCGCACTCTCATCTCCTGTCTACGGTAGCTGCCAGTGGCCCCGGCCATGAAGGGTCCGCCCCTGGAGCGGCCTTGACCTTGGCTCCCCGTTCCCTGCCCAGGCTCAGCCCTTCTCCTGCCTTCGGGCAGCCGCCCCAGTGCCACGCCCATACCATACAAGGCAACTCTGTTGTCCACACCCGCCCGCATGGATGCCCATGCAGCCCCAAGTCCCCGGAACTTGAAAAGCGCCGCTCCGTCCCGTCCTACCCGGTCGATGAGCCGCAGTACTGGTACCGCCCCATTAGGTGCCCCCGAACCTGCACGGCTCCGCCCATGTGCACTGCGGATGCCGTCACGCCGTGCCCTGCTTCGACTATGGCTGGCCTCACCGGCTTATGGCCTCAAGTCCCTGCCGCAACTCGCCCACCCAGGCCCCCTCACTCGCCATCCCCGCTCGCACGCGTCAGCGCCTCTGCCGCCTCCGCCAGCGCCCCGCACTCGCCCCGGTGCCCCTCCCGCCAGTGCGCCCGCTGGCAGCCCGGCCCGCAGTACCGCACCGCCCGGCAGCCGCCGCACTGCCGCAGCGCCAGCCCCGCCTCGCTGCGGCCCCCGAACGAGGCGCAGCCGGGGAAGCCGCACACGTGCAGCTTGGGGAGCGCCCGGCCCTCGGGCGGAGCCGCCAAGGGAGGCGGCAGCGGGATTGTAGAACCGCCGCCGCCGCACGCACGGCCTCCGGGCTGCTCGCGTCGCCGGGACCCTGGACCAGCCCCTCTGATAGCTGCGGGGGCGGCGGGCTGCCTCCGGCCTCCACGCCCTCCGCCCACGCCAGCAGCGCCATAGCTCCACTGCGGAAGGCCGCGTCAGCACCCCCCTCCCCCTCTGCAACCCGCCCGCCCGCCCCTCCGCCCCGGGCCAGACGGAGCAGGGTCAGGGGGGGCGAGAAGAGCGAGCCATCGGCCAACCTCCAGCCGCCGTGCGACCTCCAGCCCTCGCCCCACGCCTGCTCCAGGCACCCTTGCCCCCCCTCTGTCTCAGCCTCCGCAGCCGCCTCCGTCTCCGCCTCTGCCTCTGCCCCTGCCTCCGCCTCAGGCCCTGCCTCCTCCGCCGCCTCCTCCGTCCCTTGCGGCGCGTCGGCGGCTGAGATGGCCCCACCGCCCGCTGCTGCCTCCCCCTGACCGGCGGGCTCCAGCCAGCGCCGCACGCGGGCGGAGAGCGAGGGGTGGGCTGCGAGGCGCAGGGCCGTGAGGCTGAGGGCCGCCTGCAGCAGCCGGCATTCCTCCATCTCCCGTGAGTCCCCACCTCCGGACCGCCAGGCGAGGAGCAGCTTGCAGGCCGCTGCGATGAGGCGGTGCGGCTGGCAGGCCAGCAGCCGAGCCGGGGCGAGGCGGCCGGGGGCGGAGCACAGGGCTGAGCCGTGGGCGAGGCACTCGGTGAGGGCAGCGGCGGCGCCAGTGCGGGTCAGCGCCAGTAGAGCTGACTGCTCTGGGCTGGCGGAGGTCAGCTCGCAGGCGGCCGCGTCCGCCCCCAGCTGAGCCGCCAGCCGGCCTGCAGCCTGAAAGAAGAAGGCCCCGAGCTCCCCCTGAGGGGGAGCGCCGCCGCCCGCTGAGCTGAGGGCGGCGGGGGCGGGCTCGGCCACCGCTCCGCGGCCGCTCTCCGGAGGTCCCTCCCAGCGCCGCCTGAGCAGCGCCCCGCAACGGCCCAGCGCTGCGGCGAGGCATGCGGCGGAGGACTCAACAGGGCCCCGCAGCAGGCAGGCCGGGACCGCGCCTGCCGAGGTTTCCGATGCCTCCGCCGCCTCCAGCCCCCGTGCGATGAGGGATGCGCGCTTGGCGAGGGTCAGCGCCACTCCCCCCACATCGCAGGCAGCCGCAGAGCCGCACGGCAGCGTCAGGGCTGACAGCAGATCGCAAGCGTACGACAGAACGCGGCTCAGGGCCTCCGCCAGCCGCCGGTCTCCCTCCGAGGCCCCCGGTGCCGCGGCCCGGTCGGCGGCGGCGGCGGCGAGGCGCAGGGCGTGGTCCAGGGACGCGGCCAGGCCCGAGCGGCGCAGGCCGGCGGCAAGGGCCTCCCATTGGCTGGCGGTCAGAGGGGCGCTGCCAGTTCCTGTCAAGGGGACAAGGCAGTTGGCACTGTCATGGGGCGGCATTGCCACGCAAAGCCTTGCTGGCTGTCGGAGGAATGCTGCTGATTCAGGTTCTTCCAAGGGAACCTCCGTTATCTCCCAACAGCCCCAGCTGCCGTCGGGGGTGCTGTCGAAGCGTGTCACATTGTGCCCTGTGCTTTGGCTTACGAGGACCCTGAGCCCCCCACGGCCACACCTGCAGCCGCCCTGGCAAGCGCCTGCAGTCCCTCCACCAGCGGCACCGAGCCGACACCAGCTGGGGAGCCCTGCACGCCGCGAAGGGGTGGTCAGGAGTTGCACCGTTGACCGAGGCCCCGCAAGCACACCGCAATGACATGGCCATTAACGAGCAACCCACCCTCGCCTCCTACCTCTTCCTCCTCTCCTGCGTACGCCCGCTCGGCCACTGCCGCCTCCAGCCCCTCACACGCCGCCGCCACCACCCAGGCGGCCGACTCCGCCCAGTGCGGCCGCTCCTGGGGGGTCAGGGGCTGCCGCGGTTGCAGGTAGGGCAGAAGGTACAACAGGTGGGTCTGCGGCCAGAGGGGCGGGGCCGTGTCAGAGGTTTGGGGCCAGGTCAATCGAGATAAAAACATCACTCAAGGTTCATCACCCACGGACAGCTGATCACCGCGCCGGGACTCCATTCTGCTGGACAAGCACAGCAGCCAACACCCTCTGCCGCTCGCCCCAAGCCGGGCAGGCTGAGCAGCAGCCCGCACGCACCTGTTCATAGCGAAACAGCTGCCGCCGCTGCTCCCCCGTGTAGGCCCCCGCCAGCCCCTGGCCCCGGCTGAGGCGGCACAGGGCTTCGGCCGTGCGCGCCGCCGCCCTCGCCAGCTGCAGCCCCGGAGGCACCCCGGGCTCGGGCGGCAGGCGGCCGTCGTCGGGGGCGGTAAAGCAGCCCTGCCGCGCGTTCTGCCAGGTCCCCACCGCCGCACATACCGTGTTGACGTGGTGGTGAAGCAGGTAAGGGCCTTTAAACTTCACGTCATCGCCATCCACATTGCAGGGCCCGTGGGGCCCTGGCCCCACGCCCGCCAGATCCCACAGCGTCTGCAGCAGCGCCAGACGCAGGGAGGCCACGTGGGGGTGGGCCAGGGCGGCACCCAGGGCGCTGCTAGCACGAACCGCAGCGGCCCCTCCGCGGCGCAGGCGGACAGCAGCCCTGCCGAGCATTTTAAGCGCACGGGCAGGGGCATACGCCGCTTCCTTGAAGGTCGAGGGTGCTACCACCGCCTGTACCCTGTCTCCTCCGCTGCCGCCTGCGCCTCCGCCACTCTGTCCCGGCAGGAGGGTGTAGTGGGGGCGGGGGCAGGTCATGACGGCCTTCGCCACCCCCGCCGGGAGCTGGGAGTCCCGCAGGGCCGCCGCCAGCCGTGGCACCAGCGGCGGCAGGGGGCCGGCGCTGAAAACTTCCTCTTGCAGCAAGCTTGATATGCAGTCGAGGCAGTAGCCGGCATGGCCGGCCAAATCGCCGCATGCCACGGCGCTGTTCCCAGCTAGCTCCTGAGGGCTGATGTGAGCCCCCAAGGCCGCCACCTGCGCCTGCATGGCCGGCAGCTGCAGGTGCCGGGCCAGGTCCGCTGCACTGCTCGCCGCCCGGGACAGGGCGGAGAGGAAGTCGGCGGAAGCGAAGGGCGCCGCGTGGGTGCGGATGCGGGGTGCATATGTGTCGTACTCACGCAGCAGGCACGTAAGGGCCTCGATGCAGGGCGTCAGGCACACATTCGCGATGCGGGTGGTGAGCTCGCTGGTGTTCACGGCGGTGAGGAGGGTGTCGAAGCTAGCGGAGGTCCGGCAGGCGGCGGCGACGGGGGCCGGCAGGGCGCGGAGGTGCCCGAGGGTCCACAGCGGCACGCCGGCTGCCGCACAGCCCTCGAGCCACTGCAGACACGCCTCGGGGCTGGCTGCGCTCCAGTCACCCTTACTGTTGCCCAGCCCTTCCCGGCAGTGCTGTTCAAGGGCGCGCTGGGCGGCGTTGAGCTCCTCGCGCCTGCGAAGTCAAGGAGGCCCGGCAACTTTGACGTCTGCCGAGGATGGCGTGGCGGGCTCGGGAAGGAAGCTCGCACGGGCGCGACCCTACCTCCGGCCAAACTTGTTGTTGTTGCCGCTCACGCTGGCTTGCCGCTGGCGCTCTGTGCCCTCTCGAAACTTGCGCCACAGCTTGTGAAGCGTCACCATGGGGTCAGCCATGGGGCCCGCAAAGCGCTCGGCGCTAGAGGTCCTGGCGTGGCAGGCGCTAGGGGAGCTTGGAAAGGCCCGCTAGTCTATCTACAAGCCAGTTATCGCTGGCATCGGAAGCGTTGGAACTTCACCGTAGATCTATGCAACGCGAGAGCGCGGGACGCGGCAGCCAAGCAGCCTGGTCGTAGCGGCCACGGTACACAGCGAGCTGGGTGAGCTGGGCTGGCTCCTTGACAGTCTGGTGTCGTGCTCGGCAAACACAATCCGGCTCCTGCGGGCTCTGGGCAGAGAGGCGTCGTCTGCGGCCACGCGCCCCGCCCCGCCCCGGGTGAACCTGGCGGGTAGGACCAGAGCTCGGCCGCCCGGCGGCACGCATCCCCCCAGAGTGGCCAGTACCGCCGCAAGGCCTGAGCCGAGGGCGTCCTGCAGGTAGCCGCCAGCCGCGGAAGGGCCGGCCGCGGCTGCCGCCTTCCGGCTCCGCGTCCGGAGTGCTGCACGCTTGGCCAGGGTCAGCGCCAGTCCGCCCCCTAGCCCAGACCCTCCCTTGTCCCCTAGAGTTGAGGCCGGCCTCGCACCGAGGCCCTCGGCTCCGCGGCCCGGTCGGCGGCGGCGCAGGGCGTGGTCCAGGGACGCGGCCAGGATCTGGCACCGCGAAGCAGCCGCTCGTGGTGGTTTCGTGGGCAAGCGTGCGCAGTAATCCCCAGGGCCAGGGCCGGATGGGGAAAAGCAGGGTTGAAGGAGGATAAGTGAGGAGCGCCGGTGGGCGGGGGCAAGGCCAGGCGGGGGCAAGGAGGGAGCCCAGCAGGAGGGACTGACCCGTCGTCACTAAGTCGGTCTTCGCTTGATAAGGGCCCCCGTATTTGTGCGCATCGCATCCGCACTAGTCTCGCCCCCAGCGAAGGGTCTTGTCGAGGATGCCCGGGGCCGGAGACTGGCCCCCCGCCAGCCCAAAACTCAGGATAGGAGCCCCCCGAAGCGTCAGCCATAGCCAGTTCAGCCACATGCTTTCCATTTATCGGTTGGCCTGACAGTGCCTGCGGGTGTTCGCGTCGGCACATGCGTGCGTCGACCCCAGACCAGACGCTAGCTCAGCCCCGAGTCAAGTCCCAGCAAAGGTGGTGTTGAGAAACACCGGGTTTGTTGTTGCCGAACCGAGGCAGCGCAGCAGGCAGCCCAGGATGGTCCATCTGCTGCACCGCCCCAGCATGCCAGCTCAGGGCGCTTACGCGCGCTCGCCGCGGATGCGGCGCGCCAGCTGGATGTCCTTGGGCATAATGGTCACGCGCTTGGCGTGGATGGCGCACAGGTTGGTGTCCTCGAACAGGCCCACCAGGTAGGCCTCCGCGGCCTCCTGCAGCGCCAGCACGGCCTGGCTCTGGAAGCGCAGGTCGGTCTTGAAGTCCTGAGCAATCTCACGGACCAGGCGCTGGAACGGCAGCTTGCGGATAAGCAGCTCCGTGGACTTCTGGTACTTGCGAATCTCGCGCAGCGCCACGGTACCGGGCCGGTAGCGATGGGGCTTCTTGACACCGCCGGTAGCAGGCGTCTTACGAGCGGCCTTGGTGGCCAGCTGCTTGCGGGGCGCCTTGCCGCCGGTGGACTTGCGGGCAGTCTGCTTGGTGCGGGCCATCTTTGGTTGCTTTGGGGTGTCTGTGAGTGAGGGGGCTTTCGAGGAGTGTTTGTTTTGACCACTTTACTGGTGTCGGGGCCTTCTTGAGTCGCGTCGGGGGCTTGCATGGGCTCGGCCAACGGCCTGTACGGGCCGTACGGGGACAGGTGGTTGCCCCGCCAAGCAACTCCGCGACACCTTCTCCGCGCCCTTGCCCTCAGGAGTCCCGCTACTTAAGCCCCGCGCGCACCTCATTTCTCCAGCAGCTGCAAGCAACCACACCCTATCCCTTACTCCTCACTCAACAAGCAAAAACCATGTCCGGACGCGGCAAGGGCGGCAAGGGCCTCGGCAAGGGCGGTGCCAAGCGCCATCGCAAGGTGCTCCGCGACAACATCCAGGGCATCACCAAGCCCGCTATTCGCCGTCTGGCTCGTCGTGGCGGTGTCAAGCGTATTAGCGGCCTCATCTACGAGGAGACCCGCACGGTCCTCAAGACCTTCCTCGAGAATGTTATCCGCGACTCGGTCACCTACACCGAGCACGCCCGCCGCAAGACCGTGACGGCAATGGACGTCGTCTACGCCCTCAAGCGCCAGGGCCGCACCCTCTACGGCTTCGGCGGCTAAGCGGGAGCGCTCTGCTCTTCCGGTGCTCGGCGAGGCCTTGTGCCTCCGCGAAGCGCCCAAACAACCCGGTGTTTCTCAACACCACCTATCGCAGTGACCTGTCTAGCGTGGGCTTGGCTTGTGACTCTCGGGCTCTATGTTCCATGCCCGTGTCTCAGTTCCCGAGCCCAGTCGTCTGCTACCTGCTCCAAAGCTCTCCCGGGCGCTGCCGCTCCCGGCCCCTGCCCACCCTGCCCGGCCCCGCCCACCTGGCTCTTAGCCCCGGCTGCGCGGCCTGCCACCGCGACCTGCCGGCCTTCCCGCGCCGTACAGCTGTCTGCTGCTGCTGGCTGCTGCTCTAACTACACGCGCTTCCCTTGTTGGGTCTGCTGAGGTTCGATGCCGCGGCAGGGCCTGTCCTATCGAAGCTGGTCGAAGCCAGACCCTGGTCCCAACTTTGCCCAGCAGCTATGGTGTGCTCCACACCCTCATCACCGCTGTAGGGTCCTCGCAGGCGCCTGGGAATGTCCTGGCCGTGTTCATGCCTGTTAGTTCAGGTCTATCCTGGCGGCCATCAGTGTCTCCTCTCCCTGCCATCAGTGTCCCTCCCCGCCCCCCTCGTCTACCCCCTGAGTCCGCATCATGCAAGCTTTCCCTCACCCCTTCACCTTATCCACCTTCCCAGTCGCTCGAGGTGGTCGCTCACAGTCTTGTCTAAAGCGACACGCATCCCCATACACAACACGGCGAGTTGGGTCCAACTTGAAGTCCAACACTAAACGATATCAGCTCTCTCTTGTCTTGTCACATCACAGCTCGCTGAGTTGGAGTGGAGGAGGAGCAGCGCCAATGGGAGATGACGAGCGGGAGTGAGCGGCCGCGTTGCGCGCGCGCATCCACAGCAGTGCTACTCGTTGAGGCTTTTTCGCGGGTTAGACAGCAATTGCGTGGCCCTGCCGCGCAGGCTCAACGTTGGCGGGCATGGCCCCGACCACGTCTCCCCGCCCCTCGTGGACTCGTCGCTCGGCCCCGGCGCCGCCCCCTCTCCCGTTGCTGACTCCCCAGCTGGCCCGGGGCCCAGCTGCAGCTCCACCGCACCCCCCAGCCCCCTGCTGGCCCCTGGCCCCGGCCCCGCGCCCCCGGCCGCCCCCCTGCTGAGCGAGCTGTCGTACGACCTGTTGGCCCTGGTGCTGGTGCGGCCTGAGCTGGAGGTGCAGGACGTGGTGGGTGGGTGGGGGTGGGTCGAGGGGAGGGAGAAGAAGAGGGCGAGGTGGAAGGCATGCTAGCTACAGGTGACGGGCAGTGAGGGGGCAGGATAGGAGTTCGGGGAAAGCAGGAAAGCCGGGGGCATCAGACCGTGTGAGTCACGGCTTGTCAGCACCTGCGGATCGCAGAGGGGAGGTAGGAGGGTAGCAGAAGGGTTTGCGGCTGAACGCACTCGTAGGCTGGAAGCTACTGGAGGCAATTAGTGAGGCTGTGGCGGGTGATGGGCACATGGAGTCCCCCATACGGCACCATTCCTCCGCCCCTGCCCCTCCTGCCAGGTGCGGGCCTCCCGCAGCTGCCGGGCGCTGGCCTCTGCGGTGCGGCGCTGCGACGACTGCTGGCGCCGCCTCTTTCTGAGGGCCTTCGGGGGGCAGGCTGCGGGGGGGCAGGCGGGCTCCGGCGGGGCCGGGCCCAGCAGTACTGCGGCCGGGGCTGGGCCGGGGGCCGGGGCTGCCGCTGCAGCTGGAGGTGGTGGTGGTGGCGCGGGCCCAGGGGCAGGGTCTAGGACCGTGCCCGTGCCCGTCCCCGCCACTGCCGAGGCAGGGGGTGAGGCGGCCGCGCCCTCCCGCCTGCCTCCGCCCGCGCCCCTGCCGCCTCTGGGCCTCTCCGTGGGGCTGAGCCGGCAGGCCAGCATGCTGCCCGGCCCCAGCGGCCAGGGGCCGGGGCCACGACCGGGGCCAGGGCCGGGACGGGGTGGAGGAGGGAAAGCGGGCGCCGTTGCTACTGCCCTGCCGTCGCCCAATGCTACTTCTGGGGCGGCCGGGCCCTCTGGCAGCAGCGCGGTGGCAGCCCCAGGGCGGCCCGGCGTTGCAGGCGGAGCCTCCGGCACGGGGCGGCGAGCGGAGGGCGCGGCGAGGTCCAGCGGGCCCGGGCGGGGGCAGGGGCCGGGCGGGCGGGGGCCAGGCGGCGGCGGCGCTGGCGGCGGGGCGGCGGGGGGCGGCAGCGGCAGCTGGCGGGAGCGGTTCAGGGAGAGGTGCGTGGGGCGCGGGGGCTGCGTTCGGGGCTGCAGAGGGTGGGGGGGGGCTGCACAGTAGCCTTAACTGTGCTCTTGCGACGGGTACTGCGGGCACAACCTCTCCTCGCGACCTCCCGCTGCACCCTCCTCCGCCCATGGGATTCGCCAATCCCGCTTTGCCTCACCCCCCTGCAGGTTCGTGCGGCAGTCTGCGGAGCGGCGGCACCAGCGGCGTGTGGCTCTGTACCGACTGCAGGGGGCGGTGCAGGTGGGGAGGGGGGGGGGCGCCCGGCCAGGGCTGACGCGCCGGGCCAGGGCGCTTCACTCGGGAGGTGAGCGTGGCGGGAAGAGAGCTTAGCCTCATGGGGGTGGCTGCCGGGAGGAGTACCGTATGGAAGCCAGACGGGGGTAAGCCGAGAGATGTGAAGAGGTTAGGAAGGAGGCAGAGCTAAACGGCGGGATGTGGGACGGGTTGGGTCGGCCTGCGTTCTAGCATGACCCTCTTGAACACGCGGCACCCGCGTACCTCCTCAACCGCGCTGCCCCCCAAGATCCCCAGAGGCCGTTAGGACGGATGCCAGGATAACGCTTAGGCTGGAGCGCTTGGTAATTCGAGGGAGAAGCAAAGGGCGGGGGATGGGGGCCCAACGTCGACTCAGCTCTCCACCCCGCTCCCCCTCTCCCGCCCCGCCCCTCGCGCCACTCCCCAGGAGGCTCGCTCCGAGGTGGCCCGCACGCGGCGGCGCATCAGCCAGGAGGCGGAGCGGCTGCAGGGGCTGGTGGCGCAGGTGGGGCCAAGGGGTTTGTACGGGGCGACTGCGGGCGGCTGCCGGGGTATTGAGAGGAGGAGAGGTGAAGGGACGAGGAGGAGAGGTTGCAGGAAGGAGCCCCACCGAGCTGATGACCCTGACTCCAAAGCGCATTGCTGGCGGCCCCCCAAGGCCTCGTCCCAACGAGCCCCGCCCTACCCCTGGGCCCCACCCTCCCTCCCTCCCTCCCTCCCTCAGGCCCAGGATCTAGAGCGGGCCAGGTGGGGACCGACAGGGGCCCACGTGGACCGTCGGGGCGGGCGGGGTGCTGAGGGCAAGGGTGCAGTCCGGGCGAGGGCGGTGCCGCTGTGCGTTCAGCCTCTACCACAGCCGTCCCTGCTTCCGGCCTCCCTTCCCCGCCCCCTTCCCCCATCCTGCCACCCGCCCCACCCGCGCCACCCGCAGGCAGGCGGGCGCCGCCAGCTCCGTGTGGGTCCCGGCGGCCGTGCAGCAGCACTTCAGCCGCATCCTCACGCAGGGGCCGCCGCTGGACGTGAGCGGGCGGAGAGGGGGAAGCGGGGAAGGGGCAGAGGCAGGCGCGGCGAGCATGGGCAGGTGCCTGCGCCCCGTGACGCTCCAGGTGTCCATGCGCTCCGTGACCCGGTCGGCATCACCCTCAATCGCCCTCCCCTCTTCGCTCCTCGCCCACCGCCCCCAGGCCGGCACTCGGCTGCAGTCTCTGCGGCAGGAGATCCAGGTGGCTCGGCAGGTGGGGCACGGGGGAAGGTGGGGGAAGTCCGGAGGTGCCGGGTGAGCGTGGCCGCTGCCTCCGCGCCCCTTCACGACCGCCTGGCCTGAGCTCCTGCGCCGCTCGCTCATTTCGGTGCGGCCACCCCATATGCGGCTCCCTTCCCTCTCACCTACCAACCTCACTTTCTCGGCCTTCTTCTCTCCTGCGCCCCTCCCACCCCCTCCGCCCCAGACCCTGGCCACGCTGCAGCGGGCGCTCCCCGGGCGGCAGCGGCGGCTGGAGGCGGCGGAGCGGGACCTGAGGGCCATGCAGGGGGAGTGACGGGGCAAGGGGTGCTGCGGCGACAGCGGTTCGAGTGGGCGTTGTCCCGGGAGCGCCTGCGCGCTCGTGCTGCTGCTGGCAGCTGCTGGCTGGCTAGAGGGTTTGCAGCGCGCAGATTGCGGGGGTGGGGGCCGGCTGCTGCAGTTGGGGTGGGCCAGTGGCGCCTGTGAGGCAGCGGCGTATGGCTGTCGTGCGGTGTGTGGTGCAAGGTGCTGGAGCGGCGTGGGGCGGCATGCGGCCATGCGGGGCTGGCAGCTCGCGGAGTGGCAGTTAAGCGGCATCGTCGGATTTGTAGCAAGCCCAGCAGTGTGGCCAAGGGTGCGCATGAGGGGGCATAGGTGTGGGCAATGGTGCCGTGAGGGGTCAGAGGGGGCGGTGTGCTGAGTACTGCCGCCCCGCTGCAGGGAAAGGTCCAGGACGCGGGACGCTGTAAACCCCGGCTGCCCCGCCGTTAAGCGAGAGCCTCCTGCCAGCGCTGCCTACCCCAATCAGGCCCTCATGCCTGCAATCATAACTCATAGGGCTCCCCACTTCATCCCGCTTGGGGGCAGTCAGCATGGCAAGGATAAGCCTGGCGGAGTGCCTGGGAGAGCACTGGCGACCTGCCCGGCCACTTGCAGAAACGGTGGACCCGCAGCTGCCCTCCACTTCCGAGAGCCTCCCAGAACTCCACTGCTGCCAGCTGCGTGCTCCCCCCTCACCCCGTGGTTGTCGTCGTGGAAGTCAGCTGAAGTCCGGGCTCCCTGCACGATACCCCGACCCCGGTACCCCTCCCAGTCCCTCCCTCCGCAAGACCCCGTCCGTATTCAGGGTGGTGTTGAGAAACACCGAGTTAGTGGGTTGTCGGCAGCAGCAGACCAGGGTGGTGGCCCGCCGCTGGGGTCAGCGCGGGGGCGGGGCACTTAGCCGGAGGTGAACTTGGTGACGGCCTTGGTGCCCTCCGACACCGCGTGCTTGGCCAGCTCGCCGGGCAGCACCAGGCGCACGGCGGTCTGGATCTCGCGGGAGGTGACGGTGGGCTTCTTGTTGTAGCGGCTCAGCTTGGAGGCCTCGGTGGCGACCTTCTCAAAGATGTCGTTAATGAAGCTGTTCATAATCGACATGGCCTTGGAGCTGATACCGGTGTCGGGGTGCACCTGCTTCAGCACCTTGTAGATGTACAGCTTGTAGGTCTCCACCTTGCTGACCTTCTTCTTGCCCTTCTTCTTCTCGCCCTCGGCGCCCTCGCCAGCGGGCTTCTCCTTCTTGGCCTTCTTCTCCTTCTTGGGGGCGGCCGCCTTCTTGGCCTTCTTCTCGGCCTTAGGCTTGGCCTCGGCCTTGGGGGCGTCGCCAGCCTCAGCGGCGACGGGCTTCTCCTCCTTCTTGTCCTTGGGGGCCATGGTGAGCGAGCTGTGCTTGAAGCGGAACGAGTCCGAGTGACGTGATGGGGTGTGTGGAGATCGTAAGGGGAAAGCTTGCGAAACTAGGAGAGGCTCAGCAGCTAAAAGCCGTGGCTGGGCGGGGCGATTGGGGCTCGGCGACACCGCTCGTCCAGGGTCGCCGTACCAACCACCCCAGACCGTTGCCCCGGTGAGCGCGGCCGTATTCTGCGCCACGGCCACATTTAGCTCTGGCCTTCGCATTCTAGCCTCATTCGAGCTCTCACGCATACGTCGCACCCCACCCCATCTACGTTCTCGCTCTCTCACCAACTCTTCGAAATGGCTGGTCGCGGCAAGGGCAAGACCGCTGGCAAGAAGGCCGTGAGCCGCAGCTCCAAGGCCGGCCTGCAGTTCCCCGTGGGCCGCATTGCCCGTTACCTGAAGAAGGGCAAGTACGCCGAGCGCATCGGTGCCGGTGCCCCGGTCTACCTGGCCGCTGTGCTCGAGTACCTGACCGCTGAGGTGCTGGAGCTGGCGGGCAACGCCGCTCGCGACAACAAGAAGAACCGCATCGTGCCCCGCCACATCCAGCTCGCCATCCGCAACGATGAGGAGCTGGGCAAGCTGCTGGGCGAGGTGACCATTGCCTCTGGCGGTGTGCTGCCCAACATCCACGCCGTGCTGCTGCCCAAGAAGTCCAAGGGCGGCAAGGCTGAGGACGGCTCGGCCCCCGTGTAAGGGACCTGCCCCCCCCTCCCCTGACGGCAGCGGCGCCACCCCGCCGCGGCCCCTGACGCCTCCACAACCCGGTGTTTCTCAACACCACCCTCGCACGAGACTGGGATTCGGGGACGGCTTGATAAGCATGTTGACCGTGTTTCGCATGGGGCATCAGCCTTGACGGGCGGGACAGGGGCGTGGGTACCGACTACTCAGCCTCTGGGAGGGGGGTAGCATGCTGGGTTCTGCGTGACGGCAGCCTGGGAAGTCGGGCCGTCCTGGGTCGGGATGGGGTGGTGCTCGGGTCAAGGGCCCCCTTAAAGGCCCCCCTTCGCACTTAGGTGACAACGCCCGGCCCTGCTCCCGAGAACAGGCTTGCCCTGGGTCACGTGCACCCGCTCGTGCCCCATCCGCTCCAACCACAGGATGTGAGGCAGGACCCCGGCGCACGCCCCAAGCACGCGTCTGCCCCCGCCTCAAGCCCCCCCGCCAAACAACAGCACTCAGCAACAGCACAGGGGGCTGGCAACAGCACTCAGTCGGTCCCTTGCCGGGTTGGTTGAGGGATTGGGCCTTCGTTCTTTGGGGCGTATTGCGAGGGACGGGGGCTTACACGCTGCCATGCTGCACGGTGCACACAGCCTGCCGGCCTTCCTAAGCCCCCCCCCTTTGCACCCACCAACAAAACAGACGAGGCAGGGCCAGGGGCTGGCTCAACCCCCGGGGCACGCCCCATGCATCAGCCTGCTCCACACTAAGCCAAGCCCCCACGTCCGTCATGTGCCACAGCCATACCCGCTCGCTCGCGCCCACCTGCTCCCGAGTCAGGGGTCCTGACCACGATCGGGTCCCCAGCGCCGCACGCCCGATGCGTTAACCCTTCCCCGCCTTCACACACCCACGGCCTGCCCCACTTCCCCCGCTTCCCCCACCGCCTGCCCCTCTTCCCCGACCGCCTTCCCCGCCCCCGCCGCCGCGTTGAGCGGCGACACCGCGTCCGCCCTCGCGATGGCCTCCAGCAGCAGCCCCCAGAACCCCTCGGCCTCCACCCGCAGCGCCACCGTGGCGTTGGGCGGCGCCTGGGCCTGCCCCCACACGTCGCATACGGTCTGCCCCGCCGACAGGGGCGAGGCCACCTCGACGTCCACCCGCATGGCCCGGGCGGTGAAGAGGGCGGGCGCCAGCACGTAGGCCACCGCCACGGGGTCCTGACAGGGGGGAGGCAGGAGGGCGTACGAAAAGAGGGAGGTGGAGGCACGGGATGGTTGAGAGCCGCGGCTCCCATTGACCTTCCCACAGTAGTGGCATCATCGGGTGAGTCTATTGGGCGAGGCTTCGTGTCCTTGCGTGCCGCTGGCCTCCCACGCCCCCGCCTTCGGCCCGCCGCCATTCCCCTCCCCCCACCAGCCCCCCGCCAGCCCGCCACCACCCTCACGTGCAGCGGCGGGTGCTGGAAGTGGAACACGCGGCGGTATGTGGCGGCGAAGAACAGCAGCAGCTGCTGCACGGCGGAGCGGAAGGGGGAGGCGGCGGGGGGCGGGGGAGGGGGCGCGGGGGAGGCGGGGAGGGGCTCGGGGGCGGCGGGGGAGGGGCCGTGCAGGCCCGGCCCGGGGGCCCCCGAGGCGGGGTGGTGCGGGGGGCCCGGGTCCAGGGCGGTGGCACCGCTGCCGATGGCGGCCAGGACCTCGGGGGTGGCCAGCACGGTGTGGGTCACCTGGGGGTGGGGGGATGAGGTTGGGGGGGGTGGAAGGATGAGGAGGAGGGCCCAGTCCTTTGCGGGCACATGTACGGGTAACTCCCCCGGGTTCGCTGTTGACACCCCACCACTTCCGGCAGCTCTCGCCAGGCCGTGCCAGTGGATGCGCTGCCCCGCCCCGCGCGCTCACTGCTGGGGCTGTGCTGCCCCGCGGCCCGTGCGTTGCAGCACAGCCCCCCTGCACCCCCCCCCCTGCACCCCCCCCTGCACCCGCCTCCAGGGGCACCATGGTGAGGGGCACTCCCGACTCGAACACGATCTTGGCGGCCTCGGGCTGAGGGGGGGGAGGGGGGGAGGGAGTTGGTTATGGGGGGTGTTGGGACTGGGGGCTGGTAGGTGGAAGGGGGGAGGGGTTAAGGTAAGGAAACTCCGGGGGGGTGATGTTGGGTCAGGCGAGTGCGGTGAGGACAGCTGCACTGGGCCCGCCTCGAGGTGGATGCGGGGGCAGGCGGTGGGCTCATGTGAGGGCGCATCAGCCCACACAGGCCCCCGCAGCCCTTCCTTCGCCCCCTTGCAGGCGGAACCTTGACGGCTGCCTCCTGCGCAGTATGCAGTGCATGCACCCCTGGCCCCTGGCCCCGTCCCTCCCTCCCCGCCTCACGTCCGTCTGGATGTTGAACTCCATGACGGGGCCTGGGGAGGGAGAGGGAGGGTGCACATACTGTGAGAGCGGGTGGGTACGAGCAAGGCCCCCGCATGGCCTGCAAACCCTCCACCCGCCGCTCGCTCGCACCGACCCCTGCCGCCTGCACCCCCCTCCCCACCTCCCCCCCCGCACCCACCCGTGTTGCCCACACCCATGGCCCCGCCCATGATGACCACCTCCACCCAGTCAATGACCTTGAGGGGGGGGGAGGGGAGGGGGGCGAGGGGGGGCAGCAGGTTGCAGTTGCCGAGGCCGGACATGGCCCCCGCCTGCCCCTTGGCCCCCGAGCAACCCTCGTCCCCGGCCCTGTTGACCCGGAGACCATTGGCCCTGGCGCCCAATGTCCTGAGGCACTTCCTCCTCGCCTGACTTGCCCGAACCCCAGCCACCAACCCCCTTCCCCCCTCAGCCAACCCCCGCACCCCGTCCCCTCCTCTCCCATGCCCTTTCAGCCACCTCGCTCGGTCCAAGACGTATCCTTCCACCCCCACCCTCTTCCACCCCCCCGCACCCCCACCCCCCACCTCGGGGTAGATGGTGAGGAGCAGCGCGGCGTTGGTGAGCGCCCCCGTGCACACCAGCCTGGGGGGGGTTGGAGCGAGGTGGGGGCTATCGGGCGTGAGGAGGGGTCAGGACAGGGCGAGGAGAAAGCTTACCGGTACCACACCCTCGGCTGCTGCCCCACGTCCCCCTCCCGACGGTCCAGGAATCCCGTCGACCCGCCCTGCATCCCACCAACCCTCGTCAGCCGCCGCCGCCGCCTTGCGGCCACCCGCCTCCCCCGCGCACCCCCAGCTCCAACCCACCTGACGCGCTCACGCCTCCGCGGCCCCTCCGCCGCTGCCCCCTCTTCCCCCGGCTCCTGCCCCCCCTCCCCGAACCCCTCCTCCACGGCCGCCGCCCGTATGGCCCCGAACATGACGTTGACCGCCCGCCCGGGCAGCGGCCGCCGGGGGCTGCGCGGCAGCAGGCGCCCCCCCCCGGGGCCGTCCAGCCCCGAGTCGCCGTGGATCTCGGGGCACAGCTTGGGCGCCCGCATCAGGGGCCGAGCCTGGCCCGCCACCACGTCTTTGGGGGAGGGCGCGGGGGGAGGTCATGAGGAAGGAGGGGGAGCAGGGGGTAGGGCAGGCCTGTTGGGCAGGCATGCTTCGCGTTTCCTGTGCCTTGCGCAGTGGGTGGGCAGGGTGGGCGGGGTTGCGGTGCGTGCACTCACTACTGAAACACATGAGTCGTAGCCCCCTACCCCTTGTCGCATGCCTCCCTCTCCACCCACCCCCTCCCCCCCACCTATGTGGCTCAGCCCGATGGCGTCCAGCACGTCCAGGGCGTTGTGGGTCACCTGGGGGGGTGGGGGTGGGGGGTAGGGAAGGGGGGGTAGGGGCGGGAGCGCGTGTGCACGAGGAAGAACAAGGGGGAGTGGTTCATGTGAAGATGTGAAGAGAGGAATGGGTCAAGAGGTTGGGGCGGCAAGAGGGCGAAGGGGCTAGACGCGGCGACACTGCGAGAGGGTGTGGTTGCGTCGACACAAGGCAAAGGGCACGCCACGGGAGGGTGGTCGGGGCAGCGGCAGCCGCACGGCCGCCATGGCGCAGGCTGGGGACTCTCGACGTCTCGACCCGCCGCCGCCCCTGCTCTCGCGCGATCCCACGGGCGCTAGCTTCGAACAGGGACTCCCCCACGCCGGGCTGCTGTGAGCCTCGGAGCGGTACCCCCTGTGCCGACCGCACTGGCCCCCGACGCATGGGGTAGGGTGCATGCAACTCCGGCCGTGGCATGGTCTGTCGCAAGCCCCCTCCGGCTACGCCCCCTCCCGTCACAACAAGCACGGGCAACGCGCACGCGCACGCGCCTTGTCCAGTGTCTGGTTGCCGCCAATGGCGCTGACGCCCAGCAGGCGCAGGCGGGGGCTGTGGCCTGGGGCGGCGGGGGCAGGCCGAGGAGGCAGGAGTTTGTGGCAAGGGGGGATGGGGACAGGCGTGCAGGGAGGGGGGAGCGCGTGCTGAGCCCGCCCAAGTACAGGCAGCGTGGCCCGAGGCACGTAAGGCGCTTGGTACGGTGGGGGGCGGGGGGTGGAGGTAGGGCTGTGGCAGCCAATTCCGTGCCCCGCGCACCCGCGAGCAGGATGGCCGTGGCATCGTCGTGCCCCGGGTCGCAGTCGAGCCACAAAGGAATAGGTTTATCGCTGTTCTCTGCCATGAGTGCAAAGTTGGCAGCTGTGAATAGAAGGCTCGTGCAAGCGCGATTCCGGCTAAGCCTTGCAGACGAGCAGATGTTGAGGCTAGACGCTGCACGGAGGCTCTACTACTGTATGAGCAGCCTGTGAAGCATTGGGTGGCCCTAGTAGTGTATGAGTGTGCGCCGGCGAGGGGACGCGTCGACGCATACACGCAAGACACGCTTTCCCCCATGGCGTTCCCCCGGCCTTGCCCCCCATTCCCCCGCCTTCCAGGGACCCCTTGCCCCCGAAACCCCGGCCCCCGCCACACGCAGCATCAGCATGTGAAGCGTGAAGGAGTCAGACAGCGCTCCCAGGGTGCACGGGGCGAGAGGCGAGGGCTCACAGTAATGCCCACATGCCTCGACTTGAGTCTGCGGTGTTCAACGCGACGCAGGCCCCAGGTGTAGAAAGATATCTCACGTCCGTACAGTGGCGCATGGGGCTGCTCGTCACCTGCGCTCTCGTATTCAGCCGGTCCGCTGAACCCGCCGTCGGACCTCGCGGGCCCAGACATAACACGCACAGGCCCAAGGCCCAGCGCATGTCCCGAGCAGCCGAGTGCTGGGCGTTACACAGGTGCCCAGGATGCCCTCCTCCGCTGGTGTTCGCAGACATCACCTTTGCCCCGACGCCGAAGCGGCCTGACATGCCCACGCATGCCGACGCATGCTTGGCGGCAGGCATGCCCAGCGCAGGTGCCCACCTGCGGCTTGAGCACAGAGGCATCCCCCCTCCTACCAACAAGCCCTCTACTGCGAACCCGCACTGCACGGTGCCAGTCCTTCGCCTGTACTCCGGTGCGCGTGCCCAGGTCTCCCACTCGCTGGGCCGACCGACAAAGCGCACGTGTACGATCAACCGCTCAAGGCCCGTCACGTCCCCCCATAATAACCCCGCCTGCCCCCGCCAGAGTCGCTGTCTTGCTAGCCTTCACTGTCACTACACATCACAAAGCCATGGCCCAGACACGGGCCCGCGGGGGCTGGACCCCCGCTTGTGCGGTGGCGCTTCTCGTCGCCATGTGCGTTGCGGTCGCCCCCGCCCAGGCGAAGCGCGAGCTGCGCGACGCAGAGCCATCTGGGCCGCGCCCCGACTTCGTGTACCTCATCGTCGGAGACAGCCTCTCGGACACGGGTGAGCGCGAGTACCGCCATGGCTGATGATCACCTGCGAACGGTCCCAGGACAGCGTCGCGGCGTCGCGCCTGCGGGGCCCAATCGCTCTGGGACAGGGAGCCTGAGCGTCGCTCGTCAGCGCGCGGCGCCTCAAGCTTGGCAGTCGGACTGCGCTTGACGAATCCCCTCCGATCCCCACGCGCAGGCCGGTGCTTCGCCGCCGGAGGAGTGCCCGACTCCCGGCTCTACTACGACGGCAGGTGGGGCTCGCTTCTGCGCAGTGCGGCGAGGGAAGAGGGAAGTCGGGCGCCCCCGTGGTGTGGGAACGGTTGAGTTGGGGTCTGATGCGGCCGGGTCTGCGGAGGCCTGGCGCCGGGCCGCCCGCGCCGCCAAACCCATCCACGAGTACCACGACCCCAGCCACCCCGCCCCTCGTGCCCCCTCCACCCGCCGCCCCAGGTTCTCCAACGGCCCCGTGTGGGTGGACGTGCTCAAGGCCAACCTCAGCGCCCCTCAGGGCCGGCAGGGGGGCAGGAAGCGGGTGCAGGTGAGGGCGGGTTGGGTAAAGCAATCGCCACGCGGTTTTGAACCCAGCCACCTTTCACCCCTGCTCGCCTCCCTTTGCCGGTGTCGGTACATACTCTCCCTCTGCAGCGGCCATCCCATCACCCACCACTACTCAATTCCCCACCCTCGACCCCCTTTCCTGCAGTTCCTCAACTACGCCTTCGGTGCCGCCACCGCCTGCCCCGTGCCGGGCCACATCGCGCGCTACCCCTTTGTGCAGCACCTGCAGGCGCAGACCGCAGCGGCGGTGGCGGACCTGGCGGCGGGGCGCGTGCTTCGGGGCCGGGGCACCCGGGTGGTGGCGGTGCAGTGGGTCGGGGCCAACGACCTGCAGGTGGGGGGGTGGGGGAGGATGAAAAAGGGGGGTGGGGGGCTCGGCACTCGGGTGACCCCCGCCAACCCCCATGCATGCGCTTGGCGGCCCGCCCCTGGCTGTCGCCTCCCCCCGTGCCGCCTCCCCACGCCCCGCCCTGCCCTGCCTCCGCCCCTGTCCCCTGCGCTCACCTCCCCCCCCCTTCTACCCCCCCCTGCCCCCCCTCAGCTGGCCCTGGAGGCCGGCTCCCTGACCGACCCGCAGGCGGTGGCCGCCGCCGCCGCCGCCGTGGCGGGCTGCCGGCTGGCGGCGGTGCAGGCGCTGCTGGCGGCGGGGGTGCGGGACGTGGTGCTGGGGCCGCTGCCGCCGCTGCACCTGGCGCCCATTGTGCCGGGGCCGCTCAAGGAGAAGGTGGGGGCGGGGCGGGGGCGGGGGTGCGGGGGCAGGCACGGGGAAAGGAGGCAGCGGCCGGCGAGCCCAATGTGCATCGAGGCCCAGAGCTTCAGGTCCATCCGTCTCCGATGCCAGTAGCCGGGCCGTGGGCGAGCTGTGCTGACATGGGATTGGGGGCACGCACGAGGGAGGGGGGTCACGGGGTCACGGGGTCGAGGGTCAGGGGGTCAGGGGGGAGGGGCCGGCAGGTTTCAGTCCCACCAGTTCCTCCTCCAGCACCCCCTGCCTCCAGCACCAAGGCCCCATCCCTTCTGTCTCCTCCCCCTTCCAACTCCCCTCCCCCTCCCCCCCAGGTTGCGGCCATGGTCCGCGGCTTCAACGCCGCCCTGGCCGCGGGGGTGGGGGCGCTGCAGGCGGGGCTGGACGGCGCGGGGGCGGGGGCGCGGGTGGCGCTGCTGGGTGACGCGGACAACGCCTGGGTGGAGGGGGACCGGGCGGGGGCGGCAAGGGACGGACTGGTGCTGGACGGTGAGCGCGGGGGAGGGGTGAGGGGTGAGGGGGGCGGTCGGGGGAACGGGGAGGGCGGAGGATGTACGCTGTGCCCCTACCGTTGCCTGGCAATGCAGCCCCCTCGAGCCCCCATGCCCGTGCTCCACTCCCCTTTGCAGTCCTCGCTCTCCATACCACACCCACTGTCCTTTACAAACATGCTCATTGCCTCTTCCCCCATTCTCCTCCCCCCCCCTGCCCGCCCCCCCCCCCCAGAGCCGTGTGTGGCCACGGACGCCATGGAGCTGAGGGCGCCCACGCTGCGGCCCCCGGTGTGCCCCGACCCGTCTAAGCACATCTTCTACGGTGGGCCCGCGGGGGGCAGGGGGTGGGGGGAGGGGCTGAGAGCGACGGATCCCCAGCCAGAGCCTCTCGTGACCCCGTTCAGTGCCAGGGGCGGGGCCGCACCGACAGTGACTGGCGGGGCTTGTAGGAACGGGCGGGTGGGGAGGAGGCCAGACCCACATCGCACCCAGCAGGGTCCCGAGTTCAGCCTTATGTCCTTGTGTCGTCAACCTTGCCCCGCCTTTCCGGCGGAGCTACCACGCCACATACGCAAGCCTGTTGTGGGCTGGAAACCCTCGCTATTCATTCCCCACCCCTCTGCTTCCCCCCTGCTTCCCTCCCCCTGCTTCCCCCCTCGCCCCTCCCTCCCCCCCAGACCCCCGCCACCCGGGCGCTGCCTACCACGCCTGGTTCGCCCTCGAGGGGCTGCTGCCGCGGCTCAGGGCGCTGGGGCTGGCGCCGCCCGCGCCGCCGTGCCCCGGAGACGACTGAGGATCGATGAGCGGCGCCCGCTCCTGCGCCCCTGGGAGACCAGGGGTTACTGCGTCGTACGTGTGATAGGCAAAACTGCATAATTGCATGGGCATCCCAGGCAGCTGTGCACCTGCAAGCACTAGCATCTAATTAAGGCTAGCATCCTGTCGCCTCTGGACAAATGGGCAGGCTTGATTCATACATCGGAACTGAAACCCCATGCGTCTATCGTTTGATCCCATACAACACTGCCCTGGATTGCTTGATGGGTGGTTGCTTGGCGGGCATTCTATGTACCGGTACCCGGCTCCCCCTACACGCACGAACCCCGCGCGGGCTGACAGAGCAGACTTCTCTGTGCACGTTGTCGTAGCTCAGGGGTTCGCTGGAAGCTCCCACGCACCCTAGTGCTGTCCCACGGCCCGGTCAAGCAGGCCACGTACCACACGTACCACGCTGCGAAGGCCCTCCTTTCAGGGGCCGCGTCTGCTGTAATCAACGCATTCTCGATGGTGCCATTCTCGATGGTGCCATTCTCGATGGTGCCCCTGACTGTGTCGCTGCCGGGGGTGCGTAAAGTAGCCGGCTCAGCGCAACAGTGCGCTGCCAGCGCACTCCAGTGGAGGGCTGGAGGGCCGGCACCTCAGGGCGCAGCCTGACAAGCGAGGACAAGGGACAGGGCGGGCCGCCCCACATCCAGGGCATCCAGCCTGTCACTTGCGAACTAGGTGCCGCGAGCCTTTGCACTTTCCCGAACTCGTGCAACACTGCGCGGAAGGTCGAGGGCAGGACGGCGGAGGGCTCCCGCCTGGCGGCGGCGGGGCGTGGGCGCGGGGACCCAGGTGGCCCACACCGCCACACGTGCCCGCCCCGGGGCCCTGCACCACCGGAGGAGCAGACAGGCCCCGCACTAGGCTCCCCATTCCATCAAGCGCCTTGTACATACCAGGCACGGCTTGAACTGGGTGCAGCCATGGCCCTCCCCAGGCCTCCCCCCAGCCCAAACTGGTCAAGCCCCCCGCCCCCGCCGGCGGCAAGGCCCAGGCCGGGGGCTTACCCTCAGGTAACACTGGTGGTCCGCCTTCAGTAACCCCAACGCCCCCCCACGGCGCACCCACCCATCCGTACAGGTCACGTGACCCGGCCGTCCCCTCACAGCGGGGGGGCGGGGTGGGTGGGCACTGCCCGGCAGGTGACACCCAGCAGTCGGGGCACGGTGCGCGAAAAAGGGGCGCGGTGACGGGGCGGCCACACATCTCATCCTTTTCCCTTCTCACTCTTCCAACTCATGCACTTATGCTGCCGATGAGAAAGCATTATATCGCGGGAGAGGGGGCGTTGATGATGCGGAGGGCTGGAGGGCGGAGGGCACCGGCCTGGCACGGCCTGGCAGCGGCAGGGCCGCAGCGCGGGGACCACACGTGCGCGCCCCGGGGCCCTGCACCTGCAATGAGCCACAGCGAGCAGTCCGACTCATGTCCACACCATGCATGAGCACACGCGGCGACCGGCGACGTCGCCTTGGAACCGTAAGTCTGCGTTCTTCGCAGCTCCCCGGAGCGTAACGGCCGCAGCAGGGCACGCTTTACGAACGCGAGCGCGTCCGGGCGCGCGCGCGGCGAGACCGCACACGCATACCATTAGTCGCTTGCTCATGTGTGTCGGTCACCGCGGTAGCGTTGGAGTCGGGCTCAGCGCCCGTCCTTCGGCCCCAACCCACCATGCGCGAAGACGGAGGGTCGCGCGGTCACGAACCCGCCCGCGATAGCGTTTCGAGGTAAGCAAGCAAGTGCAATGGAACGCATAGCGATGTGAGCTGGTGGCGGGCCGCCGGGCGCACGGGAGTGCGAACTCGGCAGCGACCGCTGTGGCTGTCGCTGTTGCAACAACCCCCGTACAGGCGCCCGTCGGCACTCCTGGCCTGGCACTTCAGGCGCGGCCCCATAACCTCCGTTATATATGCCGCTTGCTGGACAGGACAGGCACTTATCATTACTTGCGACCTCGCGGCTTACCTCGCGGCGGGTGCGCACAGTGTCGCGCCGCACGCCAAATAGCATAGAACCAGCGACACCCCTATACGCGACTAGATAACGTGTGCCCATCACATCTAGAAGCTATAGAGAGTCACCGAAGACAAAGCCTGAAGACCCCGCCAGCCGGCCGTGTGCATTCCGGGTCACTACTACGCCCAGTACAACCCACCTCAGCGGCCCGGTCGAGTACCACAAGCGCCAATTAGCCTTGCTGATAGTCAATCGCGATGGGTGCGATGCCGCTTCGGCGAGGAGCTTTGTGGGTCGCCATGTTGGTGGTCGCTGCCATGTCTGGGTGCCGCGCGAACCTGGACAGCGACGGCAACAAGCAGAGCAGGCGCGGGCTCAAGCAGTGGATGATTGACTTCCCGTCGGCGGCTTCCTCTCCTCCACCTCGCCGCTCTCCACCGATGGGCTCGCGCCAATCGCCACCTCCGCCTCCCCTCAAGGAGTCGCCGCCGCCGCCTCGTCGCTCTCCTCCGCCTCCCCTCAAGCAGTCACCACCTCCCCCGCAGCGGGAGTCCCCACCGCCGCCGCTGCGTCAATCCCCACCTCCCCGGCGGTCCCCACCTCCCCCCACGCAGTCCCCACCTCGCCCCACGCAGTCCCCGCCGCCCCCCGCGATCAAGCAGTCCCCGCCGCCCCCGCCCACCAAGCAGCCCCCGCCTCCGCGCTCTCCTCGGCGCGTGAGGTCGCCTCCGCCTGAGCAGTCGCCGCCTCCGCCCCCCATGCAGCCCAGCAAGCAGTCGCCCCCGCCCCCACTCAAGCAATCGCCCCCGCCCCCGCTCAAGCAATCGCCCCCGCCCCCCGTCAGGCAGTCGCCCCCGCCCCCTAACAAGCAGTCATCCCCGCCGCCGCCCAAGACCAGTTCGGGCGGCGGACCCTCCTCCACCGGCGGGGACCCCTCCCCCACCTTTGGCCGAGTGCGCTCACGCGTCCCCCGGGCCCCCTACAGCCCCTTCTCCCCTCGCACCCCCACCGCCCCCAACCCGCCGCCCCCGCCGCCGCCCCGCAAGATCAACCGCCCGCCCGTCGACCCCCGCTCCAAGCCCAAGCCCAACTTCATCGTCATCATCACGGACGACCAGGATGACGTAATGAACACCACGCACCCGTACTACATGCCCGCGCTCAACCGCCACCTGGCCCAGGGCGGCACGCGGCTGCCCAACTTCCTGGTGTCCACGGGCGTGTGCTGCCCCGCCCGCGTCAGCGCCTTCACGGGCCGATACGCGCACTGCACGTGAGGGTGGCCGTGGGGGGGGGGGCTGGGTGGGGTGGGGTGCAGGGCTGATTGGCTGGGGGTGGGGGTGGGGGTGGGGGTGGGGGTGGGAGGCGGGGCTGCCTTTCCTCTGGGTCTGCGGCCCTGCCCTGCCCGACCAGCCCACTCAACGCCCTCCGTGGAACCCCCGCCCCATCTTCCCCCCCCCCCAGCAACATCACGGGCAACTCGTACCCCAGCGGCGGCTTCCGCAAGTTCTACGAGCAGCGCACGGACCGGGAGGGCTGGATGCCCAAGTGGCTGCAGGGGGCGGGGTACCGCACCGCCCTGGTCGGCAAGGTGGGAGGGGAGGGGCGGGGCCGGGAGGGGCCGTGGAGGGAAACAGCTCTGGGACCGTCCCCTGTCACGTGCCTCCGTACTAGCAACTCTCCTGGTCTTCCCTCGCCCCCAACGCAACGCATGCCTCAATCACCATTCCCTCTCCCCCCCCCCCCCCAGTTCCTGAACGCCTACTTCCCCTCCACGGGCTACATGAACGAGACCACGGGCTTCGTGCCCGAGGGCTGGGACACCTTTGACGCCACCACCACCGGCACCTACGACTTCTGGGCCACCTGCTTCGCGCTCAACGGGGGCCCCGACACCTGCTACAACGGGCAGTACCAGACAGACGTCATCAGCGCCAAGGCAGCCAAGCTCATCAAGTGGGTTGAGGGGTTTGGGTAGAAAGGGGCGGTGGAAACCGTGGGGGTGGCGGGTGGCCGTTGCTGCGATGGAGCGGGCCCTGCTGCTACCTGATCCGCACGGCCTAACATCTGCCTTCCGCCCCCCCCCCCCCCCCCCCGCTGCTCCCCCCCCCCAGGGAGATGAGTGCGCAGGGCGACCCCTTCCTCCTCTACCTGGCCCCCGCCGCCCCCCACGTGGAACAGCAGACCGGCCGCCGCTTCGGACCCCCCTCCGCCGCCGCGCGCCACCGCAACCTGTATGCGAACGACAAGGTGCGGCCGACGGTCCGGGCGTGGGGTAGCCATGCTCGAGGGGGCGGGGGGGGACTCTAGTTGCGAGCCTCGCTTTCCGCCGCTGGATCCCTCTAGTGAGGAGCCTCGCTTTCGCAGTCACAGCCCTCGTCCCAAATCAACCCTAAATCCATCCCGCCCCCTGCCGCCCGCAGATCTCCATCCCCAAGGGTGCCAACTGGGACCTGGAGAACCCCAACATCCCCTTTGGGGACTACGACTACCACCAGGGCGCAGAGTACATGGTGGGGGGGCGGGGGGAGGGGGGCGGGCGGAGCGAATGAAAGGGCGGAAGGGCGGGATGGAGGACCGGGTGGGTGGAGGCCTGGTCGGGGGCGGGCGCCGGGGGTGGGCTCAGGCGGGCTGGGGCTGACGCCTGGATCAGGGGGGCTGGGGCCGACGGCTCTCTGATTCGCCCACTGATAGGGACCCCTCCCGCTCCTGCTCATCCTGAAGTCCCCCCCCCCTCCCGTCCCCCCCACCCCCCACCCGCCCCCCAGATGGAGAAGGACCGGGACCTGGAGGCGCACTACCTGGCTCGCCTGCGGGCGCTGCGGGCGGTGGACGACATGGTGGACGCCATCGGTGAGCCTTGAGAGGAGAGGGGAGTGGGGGGGGTGCATGGGCTGCGCACCTGCGCCCGGCACGCGTCTTGCGAGTGGGCCGCCGCCCCTCTTCACGCCACACCTCCAGCTCACGCCTCCATTCCCCCCCACCCCGCCTTCATCCCCCAGTCGCCCAACTGGCCGCCTCGGGGCAGCTGGACAACACCTACGTGCTCTACACCTCGGACAATGGGCTGCACCTGGGGCAGTTCGGGCTGACGGACGGGAAGGCCACGTCCATCGAGGAGGACGTGCGGGTGGGTGGGCTAAGAGGGGCGGGGGTGCGTGTTTGTGTACGGTATGGGATCAAAGCGGGGTGGGCTGGGCGCGCTTCGAGCTACCGCCTCACGGCCTCAGCGCTGACCCTCCTCCCGCCCGCGTGCCCCCCCCCCCCCCCCCGCCCCCGCCCCCGCCCCCAGGTGCCGTTCTTCATCCGCGGCCCCGGCATCCCCGGCGGCACCGAGCTGCCGTACCAGGGCAACCTCATCGACATCGTGCCCACCCTGCTCAGCCTGGCGGGTGAGGCGCAGGGGGTGGGAAGGAGAGAGGGAGGGGGTGGGGAGCGCCCGGGTCCCCAGCTGCCCCGTGCACTGCGTGCTGTGAGGGTCCACCCGCTCGACCAGCTACGTAGGCTCGTGCTGTTCCCCTTTCGCACCCACCCACCTCTTTCCTTCCTCCTCCCCCTCCCCCCCCCCACACACACAGGCGTGCCCATCCCCGACGTTGTGGACGGCCTGCCCCTGCCCGTGTCCTCCGAGCTCACGCTGGCGCACGTCACGGGGCTGCGCGACGCCACGGACGCGGGCTTCGGCAACCTCCTGGCGCTCACGCCGCAGCACTACAGCTGGATGCGGCGGGACGCGTGAGTGCGGGGAGGGGGACACCCGTAGGGGCACTTGCGGGGGGCGCTCGCTTGCCCTTGAGCGCCAGCGCCGCAGCTCACACCCTCCTCAACCCTTCCCTTCACCCTTCCCCCCCTGCCCCCCTAACCCCCAGCATGATCCTGGAGGCCTGGGACAGCGACGGCTCGGCCCGCACACAGGACGTGGTGTTCAAGGTGCTGCGCGTCTGCACCGACTTCCGCGTCTTCGCCGACTCGGCCTCGGGCCGCGGCGTGGACACCGCCCCCGGCTGGGCCGCGCGCTTCGTGCCGGCGCCCGGGCTGGCCTGCTACAAGTACACCATCTGGTGCGAGGGCAGCCGTGAGTTCTACGACCTGTCCACCGACCCCTACGAGACGCGCAACAGGTGCGCGCGTGGGCGGCTGAGGACTTGGGGGCGGATGGGGGGTAGGGTGAAGGGATGGTGAGGTCTGGGGGTAGTGACTGGGGCTGGGCTTGGGCGGCGGCACGGCCGCATCAGCCATTGCCATCCCGCACCTCCCACCCGACGCTCGTAAGGACGCCCTCCCTCCCTTCCCTCCCTTTCCCCCCCATCCCCCTCTTCTCCCCCCCCCAGGATCAAGGACGTGCCCCCCCGCGTGATGGACCGCATCGACGGAGTGCTGTCGGCGCTCATCCACTGCCGCGGCGCCTCCTGCCGCTCGCCCTACGGCCTGCTGCACCCGGGGGCCAACGTGGTCAACTTCACGCAGGTGGGGGGGGGGGCGGGTGGAGAGGGAGCTGGGCGCCGTTGGTTGGGGCATGGGGCCTTGGCCAGCGGGCCTGCGCTCTGTGGCGTTCCCCGGTTGAAGCACCAACGCGCATTGCTGACAGCCCCGCGTGCACCTCTCCTCATCCCCCCCAGACCATGAACTCCGCCTACGACACCATGTACTCGCGGCTGTTCAAGTTTGCGTACCGCCGCTGCAAGAGCGTGTACCAGACCTCGAACGAGCCCACCTGGACGCAGGGCATCGGGCCGCAGCCCTAGGAGGGAGCGGGCACACGCCCCACCGCCTCCTTGGGCACCACTCCTGGCGGGTCCGGAGGAGCTGCGCCCCTCTTCCCTCCCTCAAAGTGCGTGGTGTGCGCCAGGCTTGGTAACGCGATGAGGCTTCCCGGGGACCCAGCCCCCTGCCTGCGCGCTGCAACCAAAGGGCGCCTGCGTAAGGTGCTAATGTTGAGTGACCTGATGACGGCAGCGGGAATTTTGTCTGGTAAGGATGGCATGAGTTGAGTTGAGCAGCACTGGGGCATTGGGTGGGCGGATGTTGCATGCATGACTGAGCATTGCTGCGGTTGACCCCATCGAAAGGGCAGGAGCGTGAGGCCAATTGATTGCGACTGCACTGCGGCTACTAGATCGATTCCATAGGATGTGTCAGGCGGCTGGGGGGGCAACGTGTGCCGCCCAGCCGCCTAGCAGCAGCGTGCGCTGGGGTGGGCAGAGCGCATTATCAGGCGCCGGGGTACCTTGCTGAATGACCGAAATGCGTTGGCTGGTGAGTGCTTGTGCAAAAGACTGTTGCATGTACGTATATGTGCGGTGCGGTTATGCATGGCGTGTTGCTCTCTCTAGCCGGGCACGCGTCATGAGCTCTAGTGCGATGCCCCGGGTTGTATGTGGGGCATCTCTAGCCACCCCTAGATGCTTAGGAGCAGCGGCTTGGCTGCCGAGCTATTGATTCAAGCTTAGGCCCCTTAGGACTCCAAGCCGATTGTGCTGGAGCGCCCCTAGCGCCTGCCGCACGGCGGCCATAGGCAGGCCCACCCAGGCCCAAGCAATCAAACCTAGTTGACGTGTTGAGTTGAAGCGCTGTGCAGGTGGCATGACACAAGCGCGCCCCGAGTGGGCTCCGTGAGACGGGGGGTTGAAACTAGTTGAGTTGAAGAGCCCGTGTAAGTGAGCACACCCCGCTCTTTCCCCCACGCACCAGCAGAGGCCACCCCCCCCCCCCTGCCCCCCACGCACCCTGCCTTACTCCTCGCGCGTTGCAGTTGTGGCTATGTCGACACGCTCAGCAGTATCCCCCGACATCGTCTGACTACGCTGCATGGCCCCTGCGAGTACAGAACCCCACGCGCCCTGCCTGCACTGATGCACAGGCAGCGGAGCCAGGCTCCCGACCAGCCTCCCTGGGCGTAGCTGGCGGCCTGCATGCATGCGGCTGTGCGCGGGTGAAGCGGTTCCCGGGTCAGCGGCGGCCAATGGCAGAGCACTGGGCGATGGGCGCCCTTGCATTACACGGCAGGCCGGCAGCCGGCAGCGCCCCTCGCTCCGCCGCCCCAACTGCGCCATGCCCCGGCAACCCCAGCACTCCCGCCCCACATGCTCTATCCCACAAGGACGGGGCTCTCTCCAAAGGAAGACCCCATGGCAACACCCCGCCGTCCGACGGTCCGAGCGAGACAGCCGCCGCATGACCCCCCCTCCGTGCGCGGCCATACCGCCCACGTGCGGCCCATGTACGACCTGAGACCACCGAGCGCATTGCATGTTCTGTGTATGTGTGAGTCGATGTGGGTCACGAGCCGTGTCACGAGCCGCCCGCACGCTCTCTCGCCCCCACCCCGAGCCACTCAGCGAGCTCGCTCCCCACGGGCTGGGCCCCCCTCGCCCCTCCCCCTCCTCACCCAGGGGGTCACCTCGCACGCGCAGGGGGGGCCCACGCGCAGCACTCTGCCCGCATCCCCACGCCCCAAAACGCTCCAGACTGCACTCCGACATCCCTTATTCCCTGGCCCCTACCCCATTACTGCACTAATGGCGCCGGCCCGCTTTGCGAGCACTGCACCCTCTGTCACTCGGACACCGGCCAGCCCGGCAGGGGCCAGGCGCAGCGTCCATCATTCGTGCCACCGCTGACCAGCCCCTGCCCCTGCCCCGGCAGCCTGGTCCGGTTCAGGCCCCACCCCGCCTCGCGCCACCCGCGGCGGGGCCGACTAGGTTCAGCCGCGCTTGGCCCCTGCCAGCTCGCCACTCAGCGCCGGCCCCGCCTTGCGACACGCGCCCGGCCTGTGCCTTTAGGCTGTGCCCTCCGCTTAGGCCGCCGCGCCCGCCGCCGCGTTGACCTTCTCCAGCAGCTCCTTGTCGAAGACGTAGGTGCCCAGGCCCTTGCCCACGCGGCGGAGCATGGACACGTACTCGGACACGGCCTTGACGGCCTCAACCTGGGGGGGGGGTAGGGGTGTAGGGGGTAAGGGGTGTAGGGGGTAATGGGGGGGGGGGGGTGTCCATGCTCAGCCTCGGCGCCGTCAAGTGCCCCCCTTTGCAGCTCCAAGCCCCTTGGCACCCGACCTTCTGTCCACCCTCGTCCACACGGTTCGCGTCCTTGCCATCAAGCCACCCGCCTCCCCTCCCCCCTCCCCTCCCCTCCCCCCCTCCCCTCCCCTCCCCCCCTTCCACCCTCCCCCTCCCCCCCACCTGCTCTGCCAGCAGGTCCCCCTCCACGAAGTCCGCCATGGAGGCGTCCCCGTGCTCGTCAGCCACCGCGTGCAGCCCCCGCAGCTTCTGGAAGTTGAGCTTCTCAAGGGACAGGGCCAGCTCCATGGCGTACAGGGCGTCGCCCTGGGGGGGGGGAGGGGGGGTACGCAGAGGTGGGGGGAGGAGGGGCGTCGGGACGGAAGCAGGGGCGTCCGTAGAGGGCCTTGCACGGCTCCCTGCGTGGTCCGAAGGTGCCTGAAACCCATCCTACCCAGGCCCGGCCTGCCTGGCTGCGCAGGGCACCACACGCCCCAGCCACTTGAGCGGCCAAGCGCCCCCCTTGACGGGCCCTCCCCCTCCCTCTGACGTCCCCGTTCTCCCCACCTCTTCTCTCTCCTGCGCCCCCCTCAACCCCCAGCCCCATCGCTCCCGTTGTGTGCGTCAAGTGGCCCACCCACTTGCCCTTCACCAGCCTCCCATTTCTGCCCCCCCCCCCCTCACCTTGTCGCTGGAGGCCAGGTCCAGGTCGGGCACGGTGAGGGCGCCCAGCACCACCCGCCCGCCGCGGCGGTTCTGGTAGTCCTGGGGGGGACGTGGAGGGGGGGGGGAGCAGGGGTGTTGGCGCGGACAGGAGCAACACGGGCGGGGTATGACCCCGGCACTGCCTGGGGCTCCAAGGCCCCGCCCCTCAACGGGGCTCCATGCCCGGCTGCTCCGCCCCTCGCCCAGGAGGCGGCTGAGCCCTGGCCCTCTCTGGCCTCCTGCCGTGCCCCGACTGCTGCATCCCACGGGGGCCTCAGGAGGAGGGGGCAACTGCGCTGGTTCTGTGGGCCCGACACCCGCGCTGGCCGGGTGGCAGGGCGGGAGGGGTCCGACAAGGCAACCGCTCCCCGACCCACCCTCCTGGTCTCTTCATGGTCACCCTACGCACCGGACCCCCACCTTACCCCCCCTCCCCCCCACCTTTGACCTGCCCACTCCCCAAGAACCCCCCCAGCCTGCCCCCCCCCCTCCCCCCACCATTCCCCCCCCCAGCCTCCCCTCCCCCCCCACCATGAGCAGCTCCGCGTGCTCGCGCTCCTCCTCGCTGCCCGCCTTGAAGTAGGCCGCCAGCCCCGGCAGCGCGATGTTGTCGCGGGAGAAGTACGAGTAGAGCGCGTGGTAGATGTAGCTCACCGTGTACTCCACGCTGGGGGGGAGGAAGGGCGGAGGAGGCGGAGTCAAGGGGGGCGGGCGGGTGGGCGGGCGGGCAGGAGAGGGCGAGGCACGCAGAGAGGGTGGAGGCGTGGGCAGGCTGGGAAGGCGATGCGAAGGGGGGGCGGGGACGGAGCGGAGGCTGCGAGGCGTGGAGGGGCGGGGGCCACGGAGGGTGGCCGAGGGCTGCGAGGCAGACACGCTGCCGGCCCAGCCCTCGAGGCACGTGGTATGAGGGGTGCACGGCTCCCGAGCACGAAAGGAGGAGGTGGGAGGGCGCGGGGGCCCGGCAAGGCAGCGAGCCGCCCTGCCGGGAAACCCCCCCGCGCCACGCGTGTGCCGGGGTCGTGTGTCGCGCGCGCCTGTACGTCTCAGTGCAACGCACATGGGAGCAAAAGAGCATCTGCTTCCGTATCGTTTGCTGTGGTCACGGCTGCTGGGGCTGCGGTTGCTGCGTAGCGAGGCGGTCGATCGCCGCATGCTCACTTGATTTGCTCGTTGATGGCAGCCTCGCAAGCCGGGTGGAAGTCGACCCTGTGGAGCGCAAGACGGCGGAGAACAGGCGCTCAGCGCATATGCGCAGTGTTTGGTAATTACGCCACCCACGTTTAGCCGCCGACGCACACGGAACCGACCTCGCGAGGCTTTGAGTTGCAGCATTGGTCTTCTCGACGACTGCGAGCTCCGCCTTCGCCTGCGAGACCCGGGGCAATTCACTCTAGCTTCCGGCGATGCAAGCGGGTCCAGCAGCGGCGTACCTGGTCAAACGACTGTGCGATGACCATTCCCGACAGCGTCTTCTCGGCGGTGGCGCGAGTGCTAACCACCCGCTTGGGCGCTACGAGGCGGGGCGCGACATTCTGCTTGGCGGGGCACAGACGCCCGGTCAGCTGAGCAGCGCAAGTGAGGGCCATGATGCTCAGTTATACGTTGCGTGTGGTGTGGATGGGGAGCAGCGATGGGGAATAGAGGGAAGTCGAGGCATGGACGCGCTGGGGGACATGCCGGACGGTACCGTACTGCAGCGAATCAGGCACGAACCCTGGACATGGACGATATCGGTGTTCGCTCAGCACGGGACAACATGCCCGCTTCATATGCAATGTAGAGAACATGCGCAAAAATGTATGCTTAGCACAGGTGCACAAAGCACGTAGGCAGCTGCAGCATGTGCTCCCGACCCGTCCTGGAATTGTCAAGCGTTAACGAGCCTTACACACAGTTGCACACAGCATTCAGTAACAGCCTTCACACACGGGGGCTCTCTAGTCTGGCCCACAAAGGGCTACCCTGGTCACACGTCAGGCCCCGCCGGCCGCCGCCGCTGGGGAACTTGCGCCAAACCCGCCCGGTCTCGCCCGGTCTCGCCCGGTCTCGCCCCGTCCCCACATCCTCGAGACGCCCTGAGACGACATTTTGGACACACTCTGAACTGGTGCTTCCACTTGTCTAGCGGTCGATCTGGAGCAGCTGCAGGGCCTGCAGCCGGTCCTGCTACCTGCGGTCGGCAAGGACCCGCCGTTGGCACCAGGGGTTGGCACGAACCCGCCCCTGCCATGCCACCCCCTCCCCCGACCCCAGCGCACCCTCCAGGGTATCGTGATCAACAACCTGAGGACCTCCGAACGCACATGCGTAGCAGGGCAGGGCTGCGGGGCCCTCGCGCACGCAGGCGCACGCGTGATGCCGACATGTGTCGGCACCGTGCGGAGTGACTATGCGCCCCCTCACATGACCCCCGGCACGTGTCGGAGTGGGAATGGGCCTCTCCCTAGACCCCCCAGCCCTTCCAGAGAGATTGCATACCACGCAGATTGGTGGTGCGGGGGTGTACGGCTCTGTACGGCAGGGTACTGCTGCCGCGTACGCACTCAATAAGCTTGCGAGACTAGGCTGTGAACACAGCCTTCTCGGGTGGAAAACGCATGGTGACCACAGCATGTTTGCCTCACAAGAACGCCAGTGCACGGTGTCTCCAATGCGCTCCGGCGCTTGTCGTCAACCGCTAGACACTGTTTCAAGGATTCCGTAGCAATGTCCTTAAGAACTCTCAACTCAGTGGCATACGGCTGTCGTGCCAAGCGCTGCGCAAGTTTGCCGACGAGGAATTGCTCGCAGAATTGCTCGAGCTGCAAGTGCACATCTCAACCTTCAAAGCTAGCCAACCAGAGAGCAATAGCACAGACAGCATCAGCTGGCTGTACCCGTGGCCCCGGGTGCGCACGCTCGAGGCCCGTTCCATGGCGCGGTTGATCCTGCTGGCCCCCCTCGCTCCTCGGCCGGGTGGCCCGCCAGCGCATCACCGAGCTACGTGAGGTGCAACGACGGCGAGCCCAGCACGCATGGCGCCCCCTGCAGCGCCGCGCTGGGCTGCCTGCTGCAGCAGCTGCCGGCGCTGCACACGCTGGCGCCGTGCCCCCTCCTCGCCCCCAAGAGTGCCAAGGCCCAGCAGTAGGGGCGGGCGCCGTTCGACCCCTTGGCCTCGGTCCCCCAGCTCCGCCCCCTCACCGTCCGCGGCCTGGACCGGCTCCAGCCGCCGCCGCCCGGGCCCCTCACGGAACGCCTCCTGGGCCAGCTGACGTAGCTGCGGCTGCTCACCACCGATGACCCCGTGGTGACTCCCGCTGAGCTGCTCGCGGGCCCCGCGGCAGAGTTCAGGGTTTGGGGCGCTGGCGCGGGGTGTAGCGGCCACCCAAGGGCCCCTGGATCACATCATGGGGGCATATCATCAGGACATCCCCTCCGCCGGCGCTCTGCAGCTCAGCTGCGATGACAACGCCTCCGTCAGGGTTGCCGCCAAGCTTGCCCGGATGCTGCTAGCGAGGCGGGAGCACGGCGGGGAGGCGTCGTCAAGGCCCCCCACCGCCTCACGCCTGCAAGTCCTATGCTGCGCCCTCGAGTTGCCCAGCGCTCTAACCCAGGTGCGCTCTGGGGCTTGCCGTGTGTGTGTGTGTGTGGGGGGGGGGTCCCGTGCGTCAGCCCGCAATGCCACAGCCCATGGGTTGCTGGTCGGTCTGCGCAACGGTCCTCCGGCCTGGGGGAAAGGAGACACGGGAGACGAGTTACGCGAAAAGCAGGCCAGCAAAGTGCAACGATTGCACTGGTCGGCAACTATCCGCAGCCCTGGGGGAGGCCACGGGGGCGCAGTGTCTGTCTCAGCCGCGGTACGTGTGATCAATGGGGTCAGATTGGTCCACCGCCCCAGGTCCTTCAGGAGCTGTGGGACGGCACGGAGGCAGCGCTGTGGCCTGGGCCCGGCGGGGAAGCTGGCAGGCGAGAAGGGCCGCCCGAGGGAGGTCCCACGGTGCGCACGGCACCAGGGGGCACCTGGAGCGGCTGCGCAGGCTGCTGGAGGCGGCCGCGGGCATGCACGACCCGAGGCGCGGTGCGCGGTGCATGCAGTTCTGCAGAGCCGCAGCGAGGCCCAGCGGCTGTGCTCCGGCTGCCACGTCACCCCCTGTCCCGGGACTGCAGCTGAGCGGCACCCGACTTCCCGGGTCCCGTAGCACCTAAACTGTCAAGGCTGAATGTCCGAAGCACCCAGGCCAAGGCTTAGTATGCCGGGTTTGTGTGGGCGTCCAAGGGTGTGGGGTGGGGGTGATGCGCACCTGGCAGGGTGGGGTGGGGATAAGCCAGCTTCACCTGCGTTGCCTCCGCCCTCTTGCGCTGCTGAAGCGGGATGGCGATGGAGGTCCCTGGGTGCGGCTTGAGAGTGGGAAATGGGCAATCCTGACTGTTGACGGCTTCCACGTGTCCTGGCAGGGCAGGGGCCGCATTTCGTACTTGACTGGCCGCATGATGACGAGAGGTTAGAGCAAGGCATGTGTGAGACCTGGCCTGGATCCCGCGGGAAGCTGGCAATGGGAGGAAGGGCGTTCGGGCGGACTTGCAGTGACTGACATGGCGAGGGGAGGGGCCCGAGGCTGGGTGCCCGCGACCGCATCCATCCCGGGGCCAGGCATGTGGTGCGCGACATGTCCCTACCTCACACGCAAGTTCTGCGACGTACCCGCGCACCGTGTGTACGAGCCTCGCCGGACAGTTATAACAGAAGGTAAAGTGAACGGCCTTGGCCTCGGGAGAATGTGGTGTAAACGGGTGCGGGTCACACCCGTGGCCTCGGCGGCCTGCCTCACCTCCCGGCCTGCTCTGGCCAAAGTGCTTAATTCTGTTCCTATAACAGGGGCCTGCTCTACCGCAATTGTTTCATCGATAGGCGCGATCGTACGCGACCCTACCTTTGACCTTGCGACCGGCTCATCCACCGTCGGCCATCCACGCACCGCGACATCATGCGGCTAGCGGCGATCGTGGCAGCGCTTGCGCTGGCCGCCGCCACTGCGCAGGCGGCCATCAACAGCCCCGTGTCCGAGTGGCTGCTTATCGCGCAGCGCACCGTGGTCGACAACGCGGTGCGTGGGGCGTGTAACTGGGCAGGCGGCGCCCTTTGGCCTGCCCTCGGCCTCACCACGCCTGAGTGCCTTCACTCCTCACCTCAACACCTTCCTGCTTTGCTTCCTCCCGGATTCCAGATTGAGCACCAGCAGGCGGCTCGCCTGTACGGCCTGGTCGGCTCCGTGCAGTACTACGCTATCAAGGTGAGCGGTTCCGGCCGTGTCCGGCCGGGATGAGGGTCCCACTGCTGGTAGAGCTTGCATGGCCCTTGCTATGCGTGGCATCTGGGCCCCTCGGTCAAAGCGGTGAGGCGTTCGTATCCAACATGGTGCAACTCCAATTCCCCTTTACCTCTATCTTGCGTCCAGGCGGTGCGCAACGATCGCAAGCTCAAGGGCATCCCCGAGGGCGCGGCCGTGGGTGAGCGCTGGGGGGCAGACCGAGGGGGGAGGGGGGACATGACACAGCAGGACGGGGCGGAGGCAGGCTGGAACGCACCCTGCTTGGCTGTACACTGAGTCCCGCCGAGCGCCATGCGCCCATGCATCCCACCGCACGCCTCCCAGCCCCCTCGCTGACTCGTTCCCCTCCCGCCCTGCTCCTCCCCCCCCCCCACCCATCCCCCAGCCTACGCCAGCCACTCGGCGCTCTCGCACCTCTTCTACTGGCGCCAGACCTCCACCTACGACCCCGCGCTCTCCCGCCACCTGGCGGCCTTCGGGGTCAGCGACGCGCAGGTGACGGCGCTGCGGGAGGCGCTGGTGCCGTACGTGCAGAAGGAGGTGGTCAAGCGGTGAGGAGGGCTGGCGGGGGGTGGGGCTGCTGCTGGGGAAGCGGGCCGGGGCGGGGTTGCACGGCCACAGGCAGGCAGGCCACATGCCGCTCTGCTGCTGCCCGGTGCCCGCCCCAACACTTGTCGCCCTTCGAGCAGCCACCTCGCACCGAGCGCCCCTTCTGCCCCCGCCCCAACCCCATCCCAGGGTGACCGACGGCGGCTCCCTGTTCGCCAACTTCAAGTTCGCGGGCAACGGCACCGAGAACTGGGGCAAGTACCAGGCCACGCCCAACCAGGTGGCGTGGGGGCTGAGGGCTGGGGGCGGGGGGCGTTCGAGCGGCATGCGCATCCCCCACGCTGTGCGGGCGAGGGGCAACGCCCTGTCACCCTTGCCCCTAGCTGCCTCCACTCTCAATCAACTCCCCACCCCCGCCCCGCTCCGCCCCCCCAGACCACCGCCCGCTACCCCCAGGTCGCCCACGCCAAGGTGGGGCCGGGGCCGGGGCTGGAGCGCGGGGCAAGGCGCAGCCGGGGATAACAGCCGGGTGGCTTCACTGGCACCGCACACCGCAGGGAGCCTCAGCCCCCCAGCCCACACCCTGCCTGCGACTTTCCCCCTCCATCCCCTCCCCCTCCCCCCCCCGCCCCCCCCCCAGGGCTACTACCTGTCCTCTGCGCGCATCGACTCCATCTCCTCCGCCTTCCGCCGCTTCCGCCTGGACGACCCCGAGTACGCCCAGCAGCTGGCGGACGTGCGTGCAGGGGGAGGAGGGGGGAGCGAGGAGGGAAGAAGCGAGGGTGCTGGGGGGAGCGAGGGGGGAAGAAGCGAGGGTGCTGGGGGGAGCGAGGGGGGAAGAAGCGAGGGTGCTGGTTGCTCATGCGGGCCACGGTTCCAATGGTCCATGCGCGCAGGCGGCAGGCCTCACCCGATGCGCTGTCCTCCAACCCTTTGCTCGAACCCTCCGCTCACCCCGCCCCCCCTGCTCCCTCTGCCCCGCAGGTCAAGGCCGCCGGCGCGCTCAACTCCGCCACCCGCTCGCCGTACGACACCGACTCCATCAGCTTCTGGGCTCTGGGCACCGGTGAGGGGGAGGGGGGAGGGAGAGGATGGAGGAAAAGCTTGGAGTGTTGGAGGGCCGAGGGGCAGGGGTCATGAGCGAAGGGGGAGACGAGCGACAGGGTGGCCACCGCAAGTGAGGGACATTTGCCAACAGGCAGCGTCTACTTTGCACCCTGATTCTCCTCCCCCACCTGCCTCCCTCCTCCCCTCCCCCAGGCACGGGCACCATCGCTGGTGTCTGGCTCAACATATCCATCTCCGTCATCCCCGAGGACACGCCCCTCATCCACCAGGTGGGTGGGCGGGGTAGACAGCGTGTGGACGAGGCGGCTGCGTGATGGGCTGCAGGCCCTGAAAGGCGGTGCAGGTTCCGCCTGCCAACTTCCTCTCCCTCCCCCCCTCCCCCCCCTCCCCCCAGGCCCGCTTCTTCAAGCTGCTCGGCTCCTCCTTCTGGGACGCCGCCATCGCCTGGTGGGGCCCTCGGAGGGGGATGGGGGGTGGCGGGCTGGCGGCGTCCGCGTCCCGGGTATTCAGACGAGTCCTCCAACAGATAGGAGGCACACAGCCGCGGCATCGGCTGAGCTGAATCAGTCCACGCACCGCCTGAACCCCGCCCAAACCGGTCCCCCCCGCAGCTGGCGCGTCAAGTACCGGGAGCTCTTCTGGCGCCCCATCACCGCCATCCGGTGAGGGGCCTTGAGGTGGAGGGAGACCTGGGAAATACATACAGGGGCTTCAGCTTGCACCCCGAACTGACCTCCTTCCCTGCCCCTCTCTCCGCCCCCCAGCACCCCCCACGGCGTGGGCGAGTCGGACCCCACCTGGGTGCCCTTCCTGTCCACCCCCGCCCACCCCGAGTACCCCTCCGGCCACCAGTGCAGCAGCGGCGCCGCCTGGGCCCTACTGGAGACCTACCTGGGTGAGCCCCGGTGGAGCGGGGGCCGGGCGCGGGGGAAGTTCAGGGGGAAAGCACGACTCGCTCGGGCCTAGGGAGGGACATACCAGTCCCCCACACACCGAATCAACTCTACCCTCTCCCCCCCCCTCCCCCCGCCCCCTGCCGCTCCCCAGGCGAGGACTTCACCTTCAACGCTACCTCGTACGGCAACCTGGCGGCGGGCGCGCGCACCTACCCCAGCTTTGCCGCCGCCGCCAAGGAGTCGGGCGACAGCCGTTTCTACGCGGGTGAGCGCCGGAGGAGGGGGGGTGCGAGCGTGGGACAGAGGGGGGCGGGAGCCACGCGGCAGTCCCATCAACGCCAGGCTCCGCCCACTCCCCTCTTCAGGCCTGATTCGTGTCCCTCCCCCCCCGCCCCTTCCCCGCACAGGCGTACACTTCCAGAAGGCCAACGTGGATGGCGCGCAGCTGGGCTACACCATTGCCCGCGAGATCCACTCGAAGTACTTTGGCGGCCTCACGTTCAAGGATGCGATCAAGGGCAACCTGTGAGCCGGCCGCAGCAGAGCAGCGGGCGGTGCGTAGCAGGCAGGCGGCTACAGTTGAAGCATCTGGCAGCAGGCTGCGGGGTGGGGGCGGGGGGGCCTGGCAGGATGCGCACCGGAGTGTGCGGTGACGGCCGGCGGGGAGGCGGGCTCGCAGGCAGGTGCTGCATGAGTGTGAGCGACAGGCAGGGGCGTGGGGTGGAGTGGCAGGGTGGCAAGACGGCCTTATGGGGGCCGCGCGGAACGCCGTGAGCCTGTGGGTTATGTAAAGGCACGAAGAATACATGGGAGGCTATGCGGGGTTGTACATGCTGTACTTGAAACGGACGGCTGGGGTGGGGCCCGATTGGTGGCCGTGGGGAAGGGCTTCGCACATAAGGGATATACATGCATTCTTGTCTGTGATCGGATCTCTCGTTTGCTCGTCTCGGACGGAGTTGCTGGTCATGAAGCTGGGGGCAAGGGAGCCATGCGCGGGCACACCGGCTTCGAGGTAGTGTGTGGAACTGGACGTGTGGTGCTCCGTTGCAACACTCGGGTGCCGGGCGACGGAGAGGCTGAAACCATTTTACGCAGAGCAAGCGCCAAAGCCGTGCAACCATGTGTAAGGACCCGTTACCCCGCCAATCAACGTTTCGGGTAGCCCAAAGCCCTCGAGCAGGCTACCGGTATTCATCAAACGCCGGCCATATCGCAGGCAGCCAATCTTGCCCCCAGGAGCCCGGGCGGTCACTAATAGGCCACGAAAGACCTCTAGTCTCGTCCAAAGTTTATGACTACCATGCCGTAAAGAGCCATGTCCCTGGCATTAGGCGCGCCAGCCACCTGCTGCCCTCGTTCGCTTGCGCTCTTCTCTGAACATATCTCACGTGTCCATCCTCGGTCCGTTATCTACCATACTGGTGCTCACCAGGCGAACACAACCCCTCCTCTGGGCCTGACATCACCTCTTCCGTACCACGCATTCCGTATGCCACCCCCCCCGCTTCCCCCGCGGTACACAGGACCCGCGCACCCACACCTCCTGCCCAGCTCACCACGACCACACCGCTGACCGCAAGTCCGCATCACCTGTTGCCGCTGTTCGCGGCACCACAGGGCAGTCAAAAGTCCAAGTCCACACGCAGGGAGACACTCTGCACACCAGTCAGCTACTCACACCCCGCCCCCCTACCCAGGGTGCCAGGCCGCACACGCTCAGTCCCGGGTCCCAGGGCCGCCCTGCTCCCCCGCCAGTCGTTGCTCACGACCAGCGCTGTGCCGAGGGAGCAACCCAGGCGGCCGCCAGCACACGCAGTACCGCACACGCCTCTCGGCATCTCCCCGACCCTACGCCTACGCGCTAACCTGTATGTTACACTCAGCTGCTAACTACCATGCCACAAGTGCCTCCTATCGCCTAGCATGTACCGCCCCGACCCCAGCGCCTGCACCATCGGGTCCCACACCACACCCCTTACTAATACGACGACCTTGGCGCAGGTGCTCCCGCCGGGAGACGTTGAGTTCCGCAGAGCAGCTTGTACGGGAATTCTGCGGATGCAACGGGCAGGCCTCCACGCGGCCGCTCCGCGCAGCGTTTCCCGGCAGGAGCCGTGCCCGCCCCGCAGCACCGCCCTCCAGCACTGTTCCCCCCTCGGCCCCCGCTTGAGGACCCCCCCCCCCCCTAGGACAGTATGCCCCTGAAGCCGTCCGGGTCGGAGCGCAGGCGGTAGTCCACATCGTCCAGGAAGTCCTGGGGGGTGGGTGGAGAGGGGTGAGGGGAGGGGCAGGGTGGGTGGTTGGAGCCGCACCACTGGCACCTCGGGCAAGGGCGTGGCGGGGGCCTGAGGAGGCGCTGCCTTTGCGACCACGCGCGTCACCACGCCGACGAGGACGCCCACCCCACCCGCAGGGGCGATGCAGGTGTGCGCGGTGCCCCTCTCCCGCTGCCCGCCTCCCCGCACCCAGCCCCCCGCGCCCCGGCCATGCCCCCCGCGCCCCCACCTTGCGTATTGAGATCATGGGGTACGACACCAGCTGCACGCGGATGCCCAGGTGCCCGATCACCATGGCGGTGCTCTCGAACTCAATCACCTGAGGCGGAGGGCGGCGGGAGCAAGGGGGGCAGGAGGGGCCCACAGCCTCTGCACGGAACGCATCCCTGCCCTTGCCGCGTATGGCAGGCTGTGGTGGCCCCTGCCTCTGCGCCCTAGGTAGGAGTTCACGCCGTGCAAGCCAACACCTGGACTAACCCTTCCCAACTCCTCTCCCCTCCGTTCCCCCCCGCATTTGGCGTTTCCCAATCAGGCCAATTAGGCCTCCCAAGGCCCGACACGACTCCCGCAGTGCTTGCACGCCACATGGCCCCCCCCGCCTCCGGCCCCGCGCCCGCCCCACCGTGACCAGCAGCGGCGTCTCCCGCTCCTCCGCCCCCTGAGCGGGCTCGATCCGCAGCGGCCGCTCGTACACCACGTACTCCCACCCGTCGTACGACACCACCAGCTTGAGCTGCGTGCGCGCCACATCCGAGGGCAGGCTCAGGCACTCCTGAGGGGGGGCGGGCGGCCGGGGTTGGGGATGGGTTCGGCGGTGCAGTGGGAGCCGGGGGGGCTGGGGCTGGGGTTGCCACTGAGTGGCAGTGAGGTGTCGTCTGCTTGGCTGCCTCACCGTGAGCGCTGTGCGGGGGTGGACGCCCCCCCTGCCCCCCCACCAGCCATACTGCCTTCGTGCTCTGACGGTGTCAGTCCCGGGCATGGCAGGCCCGCCCGAGCCACAGCAGGCTCCGGGGGCCCTGGGGCGTGCTGCTGGCCAGGCCCCTCGGGCCCACCCGGGCCCCCGTGGACGCACCTGTTCCGGCGTGAAGTGGTAGTAGAGGCGTGACGCCCCCGAGGCCAGGTGCAGGGGCGTGGTGTTGCCGGGGAAGGCCCGGGCCATGAGGTCACGGGCCAGGCCCTGCGGGGGCGGGGGCGGGGGCGGGGGCGGGGTTGTGGTCTTGCGCGCACGCGGCCTACCCGGCCGGCTGGCGGTGCTCGCACGGGCCCCGCGACGTCGCCGGGAGCTTTGCCAGCTAGGAGCAATGTACCAGGAAGTCTCCAAGGTGGGTCCCGCCCGCTCGGTGGGTAAGGCGCGCTGGGGCGCGCTGCCTAAACCCCCTCTGGGTCGCATGTCGCTCGCGCCCCACAAACCTGCAGCTCTTCCACGCCCGAGACTCTCCGAAGTGAGAGCGTGTTGTGACGAACCTTTCCAGAGCCTAGCGTATGCCAGGACACTGAGAGCGAGAGCCCCAATGGTCGGGGCAGCGCTTTCTGGGGCGACTGCATTGGGCTGTCACAGAGCAGCCGTTTGACGGCACTCGTTCCAGGCTCGTCATCTATGCTGGGTGCTTGTGAAGCTAGCCGCGAAGGCCCCGCTATAGGGTCCATGCTTGCCCAGCGCGTTTGCTCAAAGCGCTGTCACAATCGGTGTATCGTAGATGGGTGCAATTAGATTCGTTACTGCAAAGACTGTTTGCCCCGAGCTCGGGGTGATGATGAACGCCCGCATGGGGTCGGGTTAAGCAGCTCCTCTTCCCTCCTTGCCTATGCACTGCGCACGCCAGTTAGCTCAAGCAGCAAACTGTAGGGCGCGAGACCAATACGGATACGCCCCAAGCGAGGCCCGAACACCAACTTACCTGGCTCTCCAGATTGAGCTGCTACAAATCACCGCAGTACTTTTGTAGAGCATTGTGTTGCTTACGCATCAGGCTCTATAGCTTGCCCTGCCCTGCGATGCGCAGCGGCTAGTTGTGCTGTGCTGCGTGTTTTGAGCCCGTTTGGCAGCAGCGGGATCTTCTAGGGGAGTCAGCAGCTCCCTTGAAGCTGAACAAGGCGGCTTTGGGCTTGGCGCTCAGCGGCTGCGGAAATGGACCTGCTCGGAGCTTACGGGTATGCCCGCAGTGATGCAGCGTTGCGCTTGCAACCGAAGTGGAGTCCACGGGAGGGCCTAGATGGATGACGGGCGGTCCTGGTCCGCGCAGGGATGAAGAGGAAGATCAGCAAGTGCCGGAGAGTCCCACAGCGGCCGAGGTAGCCGCGTCGCGGCCCCAGCTGAACCTTAGTGTCTCAGCAGCACCGCAGGTACGGGGCGCGGCGGCAGAGGTCGCGCGTATGTGTCGGGAGGGTGGGGGGGCATGGCCCCGTGTCGGCGACAGCCCGCCGCGGTCGTGAGAGCCCTGCCTGCAGAGCTCTTCTGCAGCCGACAGGGCAGCTCAGGGGCCGGGCTGGCACTATGCCACTCATCTGAGTCAAGCACAGGGCCATAGACAGCCCTGATAACGAGAGGGGCTACGGGAGGCCCCGGCGGCGGGACGGCTACTGCCAAACACTGCCGGTGCGCAGGCGACAGCGCCTAGCGCCCGCCCGCCCCGGGTCCCCTTGCCGCGGTCCGGCCTTCGCCCAGGGCAGCCGCCGCACGACTGCGCACTCGCGACTCCGCACAGCGCACAGCAGCGTGTGGGCTCCCGGGGACGGTCAGGGCGCTGGCCGGCTGGCTGGCGCCTGTTGTGGTGCTGCGTGCTTGCACGGCCCCGCCAGGGTGTCCGGGGCATCAGGAAGACGGCGTAACCGGCCGGGGCGCGTTGAGCCCATCTGCCGCGTAGGGGGCACGGGCGTGAGTATCCCTAACCTCCCCTCCCCACCCCCCCAGGTGGACACCACGGGCATGGTACTGTACGGCGACAAGGCGCAGGCGCTGGGGGACGTGCGCAAGCTGCAGGGTGGGGAGGGGCTTTGGGGGCGGGGGACGAGTGGGGGGCCGTTGCGGTCCGCCTACGGACTCCGGTGGCAGGGGGGTCAGGGCCCGAGAGGGGGCCAAAGCAGGCCGGAGCGAGGGGAGCGGCGCAGGGAGGGGCCGCAGCGGCGGTGCAGGGAGCATGTCACGCTGGGGATGGACCTGGGGCCGAGGGCTGGGGCAGGTGTGCAGTTGGGGCTTCCGAGGGGAGCAGGCTACGGGAGTGTGGGGTTGTTTTGGCTGGTACAGCACCGACGGGGGGGCAGGAGCCACGGAGGACGAGTGCATTGGAAGCAGGCTCTCCTTGCCCGCTCGACCTGCCTCTCGCGCCCCCTGACATCCCTGCCCCTGCAGACGCGGGCGCCCGCAAGGTCATGTACAACCTGCCGTACGATGACATGCACGCAGCGGTCATGGGTGAGGCAGTGGGGGGAGGAAGAGGGGGGAGAGCAGGAGCGGACAGGTGGGGTTCTAGAGGGTAAGGCTGAGAGGAGCAAAGGCGAACACACCACAAGGGACCCACCGCCCCCCGTGTCCCCCCTGGAGGACGGCCCAGCTGGGTTAGTGTCGGGATGCCTTTGTGCCCTGCCCCCGCTTACCTCTCCTGTCCTTCGTGAGCCCGCTCCTCGTCCCATTCCCCCCCTCTCTCAGGCCCCGCCCACCCCTACGCCAAGGACGGCCTGGCTGCGGGCTACAAGAACCACTTCGTGGGGCACGTGGAGGTGGGGGTGGGGTGGGGTTTAGGGGAGGGATGGGGTGGCCGGTGTGTGGGAGCGGCCGGGGCCTGGCGCGTGGCGGGGCTGGCGGCTGCGGTCGGCTGCCTGCGTGCGGGCGCTCCCTCCCCCCTCATCCCTCAGCTCCCCGTCCCCAACAAATGCCCCCTCCTCCTGCCCCCAGGACGCGCACATGCACCCCTACCACTTTGAGCGGGAGTACCACAACTTCCACGCCATGGGCTTCGGGGAGGCGCCCAGCGGCATAGGTGGGGGTGGGGTGGGTGAGGGGGTGAGGAGGTGAGGGATGGAGGTGGGGATTGGAGTGGACTGGCAAGAGGCAGGAGATGGGGGGATGGGGGGCGGAGCGTTGGAGCGATGGAGGGAGGGAGCCGGCTGGCGCGTGGCGGAGGTCGGCTTGGCTGTCGGCCTCCGCAGGCGGCCCCATCATGCCACCACCCTGCACCGACCCCGCCCTCGGGGAATGTCCCCCCCCTGCAGGTGTGGTGGGGCGGCCGGTGGACGGTGACGCCCTGGAGCTGGAGGGGGCGGGGGGCCCCAGCGCCTTCAAGCGGCGGAAGACCACGGCGGAGACCAAGGCGGAGAAGGTGGGGGCAGGGGCAGGGGGGACGGAGGAGGCTGTCGGTGGGCTGGGGGGCAGGTAACGAGACGCACGGCTCTGAGGGGCTTGTGACTGGCGTTGCGCGCTCGCTCACGACAGAGGCTGGGCCAGTGCCGGGCTGGCAACAGGGAGGTTGACAGTCTTGCGCAGGTGCCCAGCCGACCCAGCCCCCAGCAGTGCAGTCCTCCCCCTGGCCCAACACGCTCTCCCCAACTCAACGTACCCTCCCCCCCCCCACCTGCAGGAGGCCCGGGAGGCCCGCAAGGCCGCTGAGGCCGCCGCCTTCGACCCCTCGCAGCCCTTCCGCCTGGGGGAGCGCCAGCCCTGGGCCAGCAAGCAGGCGGCGGTGAGGGGGGGGGAGGGGCGTGGGGGGGGGGGGGGGGGCTTTGAAATAGAAGGGGGGATTGCTGACGTTTGGCGAGGGCGGCTTGGGCAGCTGTCCTGCGCGGCCACCACCGGCCCCCCCCTCCCGGGCACCCGCATGCTGCCTGCCGGCGTGCCGACCCTCAGCAGCCTGCACCTCTACGCGCCATTCCTCTCTTAGCTTGCCGTGCGCACAGTGAGGGTCCTCCACATCCTCCTCCCTCCCCCCCCTCCCCAAAACCTTGCTCGAACCTCCCATTAAGCCTCAACCCCCCCCCCCCCCCCAGGCCCCCGCCGACCTCACCGAGGAGCAGAAGGAGTTCATCGCTCAGCGCGAGGCCGCCAAGCTGGAGGCGGCGGCGGGGTCGGTGGACGCCAAGGGGCCCAGCAGCTTCTTCCACGGAAAGGAGGAGAAGGACTACCAGGGCAGGTGGGAGGGGGGGGAGCGGGGCAGGGGGCGGGGTTGGCCGGGGAGGGAAGGGGCAGCCGGGTGAGGTGGGTGGGGATGGGTGGATGGGTGGAGCCGGGGCACAAACAACGGTGCATGGGGCGGGAGAGCGTCGTGACATGGGCGGAAAGGAGGCTCAAGAGGCACGCCTGGACGCGGTGAGGCCGGGGGGAGGGGCTGATGGGACCCGGTGTCACCCTATCTGACCCCGCCTCCTCCCCCTTCCCCCCCAGGTCCTGGGTGCTGCCCCCCCGCGACAAGAAGAAGGAGTCGGACGTGTGCTTCCTGCCCAAGCGCTGGGTGCACACCTGGTCGGGGCACACCAAGGGGGTCAACGCGGTGAGGGGGGCGGGGGAGGGCCGGGGGAAGGGAGGCGGAAGGGCGACTCCAGGGCTTGGCACCGCAGGAGCCCGGCACCAGCGCGCGCTGCTGCTCACAGCCCACCGCATCCCTTGCAAACAGCCCGCAGCCCCGCCCTACCCATCTGTCTTGGGGCGGACGGTGCTCAGCGGGAACCCCGACCCAGCCCCCTAAGGCACGTGCACCTAATGTTCTCACCCTCCACCCTCTCCCCTCCCCCTCCACCCTCCCGTCCCCCCCCCTCAGATCCGCTTCTTCCCCCGCACGGGGCACTTGCTGCTGTCCGCGGGCCTGGACGCCAAGGTCAAGATCTGGGACGTGTACGGCAGCGGCAAGTGCATGCGGTCGTACCTGGGCCACTCGCAGGTGGGGGGGGGGGCGGGGAAAGAGGCGTCATTTAGGAGCAGCCAAAGGCAGGGGGCCAGGGGCCAGGGAGTCTTGGTGGGTCCACCATGGCTCGCGTTATCTGTCCCCTCCCACCCAATTGCCCGCGCTTGCGGTCTCCCCCCATCTACAGCTACCCCCTCCCTCACCTCTTTCGCCCACGTCCTCTGTGTCCATACTCACTTACCCCCTTGCCCCTCTCTCCCCCCCCTTGGCCCCTCCTCCCCAAAGGGCGTCCGCGACGTGTGCTTCTCCAACGACGGCCGCCGCTTCCTGTCCACCGGCTACGACAAGAACATCCGGCTGTGGGACACGGAGACGGGGCAGTGCATCAAGAGCTTCAGCACGGGCAAGGTGCGGGGGGGGGGAAGGGGGCGAGAGGGGGGGCCTGGCGGGTCCAGGTGCTGAGGGCCTCCAACCTCGTGTACAAGCCCCCTTATAAAGCGGGCTCCACCCTGCAGCGGTGCCTCTGAACACCCCCTTCCGTCTCTCACCCCCCCATGCCCCCCCCCCCCAGGTGCACTACTGCGTCAAGTTCCACCCCTCGGACGACCGCCAGAACTGCTTCATGTCGGGCTGCCAGGACAAGAAGATCTACCAGTTCGACACGGACACGGGTGGGGGGGGGGGACAGGAGGGGCTGGTGAGGGAGCAGAGGGAGGAGAGGCATAGGCGGTAGCGGTCGGGGCAGGGCTGCGTATGCCCTGGCGGCCGCCAGCTCCGCTGACCCCATCGACGTCTGTGCTTCCCCCCTCTCGACGCTCTCCACATGCTCAACGCACCGCTCCCCCCTCTCCCTCTGCCCCTCCATCTCTACCCCCCCCCCCAGGCGAGGCGGTCCAGGAGTACAACTACCACCTGGGCCCCGTCAACTCCGTCACCTTCATCGACGAGGGCCGCCAGTTCGTGTCCACCTCGGACGACAAGACCATCCGCGTGTGGGAGTTCGGCATCCCCGTGCAGGTGGGGGGCTTGGGGGTTGGTCCGGGGTTTTGAAGCGGGGAGGAGGGCTGCGCGGAGGTGGTGATGGGTCCTTCCGCCCCATGCCCACGCTCCCTCCCCTCCCCCCTACCTCCCCCCCAGATCAAGTACATCGCCGACCCCTCCATGCACTCCATGCCCGTAGTGGCCACGCACCCCTCCAACAACTACCTGCTCATGCAGAGCCTCGACAACCAGGTGGGCGAGGGGGGGGGGCGGGGAGGGTAGGAGGGTGGGGGGGAGGGGGGAGCCTGCTGGAAGCGCAGCTGCGGGCCCCACTCAGCCGGGAGGGAAGCGTCATGCCCTCACGCGCAGGTCAGCGGGACGTCGCGGTTCGGGGCCGGGCACTGACTGCGCACGCTCGCCCCCGTCCCGCCCCCCCCCCCCCCAGGTGCTGACCTACATGATCAAGGACGGGCGCTTCAAGTCGCAGAAGAACAAGACCTTTAAGGGCCACAACACGGCCGGGTACGCCTGCCAGGTCAACACCTCGCCAGACGGAAAGTGCGTGGGGAAGGCGGGAGCGCACAAGGGGGGGGGGCCTTCAGCATCAGCTCAGAGAGGGCCAAATCCACGCCGTGCACCACAGCTCGCGTTCAACGCTTTTGATGTCCCCCTTTCTTCCCTCCTTTGCGTCCTCCCTCTTCCACTTACCCGCCTTGGGGCCCCCTTTCCCTCCCCCTCTTCCCCCCCCTAGGTACGTCATGTCTGGCGACTCTGAGGGCCGCTGCTTCTTCTGGGAGTGGGGCGCGCCTCAGAAGATCGTGCGCACCATCAAGGCGCACGAGGCGGTGTGCATCGGCGCCGAGTGGAACCCCATGGAGAGCTCCAAGGTGGCCACCTGCGGCTGGGACGGGCTGATCAAGTACTGGGACTGAGGGGGGGTGCGGTGGGTGGGCGTGTGTGGAGGAGGAGGACGGGGATGGGGAGAGGGAGGTAGGAGGAAGGGGGATTGGAAGGGAGGATGCGAATGGGGATGGAGGCATTGGGCTGGACGCGAAAAGGTGTTGAGGGTGCGAGTCATTGTACATGACCGGGGCAGGCTGATGCGGCTTTCCACACTTGAGGGGACGACACAGAGGCATGAGTGCGCGAAAGACGAGATATATATCTATGACGCGTTTCTTGTAAACCTGGCACCAGGTTGCCTCCAGCCTCGGCGGAGCTGCGCCGCTTGGCTGAGGTAAATTTGCCAGAGCTCCGCCCCTGCCGCCGCCGCCGCCTCCCCCCTCCGCCAGCCTCGGCGGAGCTGCGCCGCTTGGCTGAGGTAAATCTGCCAGAGCTCCGCCCCTGCCGCCGCCGCCGCCTCCCCCCTCCGCCAGCCTCGGCGGAGCTGCGCTGCTTGGCTGAGGTAAATCTGCCAGAGCTCCGCCCCTGCCGCCGCCGCCGCCTCCCCCCTCCGCCAGCCTCGGCGGAGCTGCGCCGCTTGGCTGAGGTAAATCTGCCAGAGCTCCGCCCCTGCCGCCGCCGCCGCCTCCCCCTCCGCCAGCCTCGGCGGAGCTGCGCCGCTTGGCTGAGGTAAATCTGCCAGAGCTCCGCCCCTGCCGCCGCCGCCCGCCTCCCCCCTCCGCCAGCCTCGGCGGAGCTGCGCCGCTTGGCTGAGGTAAATCTGCCAGAGCTCCGCCCCTGCCGCCGCCGCCGCCTCCCCCCTCCGCCAGCCTCGGCGGAGCTGCGCCGCTTGGCTGAGGTAAATCTGCCAGAGCTCCGCCCCTGCCGCCGCCGCCGCCTCCCCCCTCCTCCAGCCTCGGCGGAGCTGCGCCGCTTGGCTGAGGTAAATCTGCCAGAGCTCCGCCCCTGCCGCCGCCGCCGCCTCCCCCCTCCTCCAGCCTCGGCGGAGCTGCGCCGCTTGGCTGAGGTAAATCTGCCAGAGCTCCGCCCCTGCCGCCGCCGCCGCCTCCCCCCTCCTCCAGCCTCGGCGGAGCTGCGCCGCTTGGCTGAGGTAAATCTGCCAGAGCTCCGCCCCTGCCGCCGCCGCCGCCTCCCCCCTCCTCCAGCCTCGGCGGAGCTGCGCCGCTTGGCTGAGGTAAATCTGCCAGAGCTCCGCCCCTGCCGCCGCCGCCGCCTCCCCCCTCCGCCAGCCTCGGCGGAGCTGCGCCGCTTGGCTGAGGTAAATCTGCCAGAGCTCCGCCCCTGCCGCCGCCGCCGCCTCCCCCCTCCGCCAGCCTCGGCGGAGCTGCGCCGCTTGGCTGAGGTAAATCTGCCAGAGCTCCGCCCCTGCCGCCGCCGCCGCCTCCCCCCTCCTCCAGCCTCGGCGGAGCTGCGCCGCTTGGCTGAGGTAAATCTGCCAGAGCTCCGCCCCTGCCGCCGCCGCCGCCTCCCCCCTCCTCCAGCCTCGGCGGAGCTGCGCCGCTTGGCTGAGGTAAATCTGCCAGAGCTCCGCCCCTGCCGCCGCCGCCGCCTCCCCCCTCCGCCAGCCTCGGCGGAGCTGCGCCGCTTGGCTGAGGTAAATCTGCCAGAGCTCCGCCCCTGCCGCCGCCGCCGCCTCCCCCCTCCGCCAGCCTCGGCGGAGCTGCGCCGCTTGGCTGAGGTAAATCTGCCAGAGCTCCGCCCCTGCCGCCGCCGCCGCCTCCCCCCTCCGCCAGCCTCGGCGGAGCTGCGCCGCTTGGCTGAGGTAAATCTGCCAGAGCTCCGGCCCTGCCGCCGCCGCCGCCTCCCCCCTCCGCCAGCCTCGGCGGAGCTGCGCCGCTTGGCTGAGGTAAATCTGCCAGAGCTCCGGCCCTGCCGCCGCCGCCGCCTCCCCCCTCCGCCAGCCTCGGCGGAGCTGCGCCGCTTGGCTGAGGTAAATCTGCCAGAGCTCCGCCCCTGCCACCGCCGCCGCCACCCCCCTCCGCCAGCCTCGGCGGAGCTGCGCCGCTTGGCTGAGGTAAATCTGCCAGAGCTCCGCCCCTGCCGCCGCCGCCGCCTCCCCCCTCCTCCAGCCTCGGCGGAGCTGCGCCGCTTGGCTGAGGTAAATCTGCCAGAGCTCCGCCCCTGCCACCGCCGCCGCCTCCCCCCTCCGCCAGCCTCGGCGGAGCTGCGCCGCTTGGCTGAGGTAAATCTGCCAGAGCTCCGCCCCTGCCGCCGCCGCCGCCTCCCCCCCCCCGCCAGCCTCGGCGGAGCTGCGCCGCTTGGCTGAGGTAAATCTGCCAGAGCTCCGCCCCTGCCGCCGCCGCCGCCTCCCCCCTCCTCCAGCCTCGGCGGAGCTGCGCCGCTTGGCTGAGGTAAATCTGCCAGAGCTCCGCCCCTGCCGCCGCCGCCGCCTCCCCCCTCCTCCAGCCTCGGCGGAGCTGCGCCGCTTGGCTGAGGTAAATCTGCCAGAGCTCCGCCCCTGCCGCCGCCGCCGCCTCCCCCCTCCTCCAGCCTCGGCGGAGCTGCGCCGCTTGGCTGAGGTAAATCTGCCAGAGCTCCGGCCCTGCCGCCGCCGCCGCCTCCCCCCTCCGCCAGCCTCGGCGGAGCTGCGCCGCTTGGCTGAGGTAAATCTGCCAGAGCTCCGCCCCTGCCGCCGCCGCCGCCTCCCCCCTCCGCCAGCCTCGGCGGAGCTGCGCCGCTTGGCTGAGGTAAATCTGCCAGAGCTCCGCCCCTGCCGCCGCCGCCGCCTCCCCCCTCCGCCAGCCTCGGCGGAGCTGCGCCGCTTGGCTGAGGTAAATCTGCCAGAGCTCCGGCCCTGCCGCCGCCGCCGCCTCCCCCCTCCGCCAGCCTCGGCGGAGCTGCGCCGCTTGGCTGAGGTAAATCTGCCAGAGCTCCGCCCCTGCCACCGCCGCCGCCACCCCCCTCCGCCAGCCTCGGCGGAGCTGCGCCGCTTGGCTGAGGTAAATCTGCCAGAGCTCCGCCCCTGCCGCCGCCGCCGCCTCCCCCCTCCTCCAGCCTCGGCGGAGCTGCGCCGCTTGGCTGAGGTAAATCTGCCAGAGCTCCGCCCCTGCCACCGCCGCCGCCTCCCCCCTCCGCCAGCCTCGGCGGAGCTGCGCCGCTTGGCTGAGGTAAATCTGCCAGAGCTCCGCCCCTGCCGCCGCCGCCGCCTCCCCCCTCCGCCAGCCTCGGCGGAGCTGCGCCGCTTGGCTGAGGTAAATCTGCCAGAGCTCCGCCCCTGCCACCGCCGCCGCCTCCCCCCTCCGCCAGCCTCGGCGGAGCTGCGCCGCTTGGCTGAGGTAAATCTGCCAGAGCTCCGCCCCTGCCGCCGCCGCCGCCTCCCCCCCCCGCCAGCCTCGGCGGAGCTGCGCCGCTTGGCTGAGGTAAATCTGCCAGAGCTCCGCCCCTGCCGCCGCCGCCGCCTCCCCCCTCTGCTAGCCTCGGCGGAGCTGCGCCGCTTGGCTGAGGTAAATCTGCCAGAGCTCCGCCCCTGCCGCCGCCGCCGCCTCCCCCCTCCGCCAGCCTCGGCGGAGCTGCGCCGCTTGGCTGAGGTAAATCTGCCAGAGCTCCGCCCCTGCCGCCGCCGCCGCCTCCCCCCTCCGCCAGCCTCGGCGGAGCTGCGCCGCTTGGCTGAGGTAAATCTGCCAGAGCTCCGCCCCTGCCGCCGCCGCCGCCTCCCCCCTCCTCCAGCCTCGGCGGAGCTGCGCCGCTTGGCTGAGGTAAATCTGCCAGAGCTCCGGCCCTGCCGCCGCCGCCGCCTCCCCCCTCCGCCAGCCTCGGCGGAGCTGCGCCGCTTGGCTGAGGTAAATCTGCCAGAGCTCCGCCCCTGCCGCCGCCGCCGCCTCCCCCCTCTGCCAGCCTCGGCGGAGCTGCGCCGCTTGGCTGAGGTAAATCTGCCAGAGCTCCGGCCCTGCCGCCGCCGCCGCCTCCCCCCTCCTCCAGCCTCGGCGGAGCTGCGCCGCTTGGCTGAGGTAAATCTGCCAGAGCTCCGCCCCTGCCGCCGCCGCCGCCTCCCCCCTCCTCCAGCCTCGGCGGAGCTGCGCCGCTTGGCTGAGGTAAATCTGCCAGAGCTCCGGCCCTGCCGCCGCCGCCGCCTCCCCCCTCCGCCAGCCTCGGCGGAGCTGCGCCGCTTGGCTGAGGTAAATCTGCCAGAGCTCCGCCCCTGCCGCCGCCGCCGCCTCCCCCCTCCTCCAGCCTCGGCGGAGCTGCGCCGCTTGGCTGAGGTAAATCTGCCAGAGCTCCGCCCCTGCCGCCGCCGCCGCCTCCCCCCTCCGCCAGCCTCGGCGGAGCTGCGCCGCTTGGCTGAGGTAAATCTGCCAGAGCTCCGGCCCTGCCGCCGCCGCCGCCTCCCCCCTCCGCCAGCCTCGGCGGAGCTGCGCCGCTTGGCTGAGGTAAATCTGCCAGAGCTCCGCCCCTGCCACCGCCGCCGCCTCCCCCCTCCGCCAGCCTCGGCGGAGCTGCGCCGCTTGGCTGAGGTAAATCTGCCAGAGCTCCGCCCCTGCCGCCGCCGCCGCCTCCCCCCTCCGCCAGCCTCGGCGGAGCTGCGCCGCTTGGCTGAGGTAAATCTGCCAGAGCTCCGCCCCTGCCGCCGCCGCCGCCTCCCCCCTCCTCCAGCCTCGGCGGAGCTGCGCCGCTTGGCTGAGGTAAATCTGCCAGAGCTCCGCCCCTGCCACCGCCGCCGCCACCCCCCCTCCGCCAGCCTCGGCGGAGCTGCGCCGCTTGGCTGAGGTAAATCTGCCAGAGCTCCGCCCCTGCCGCCGCCGCCGCCTCCCCCCTCCTCCAGCCTCGGCGGAGCTGCGCCGCTTGGCTGAGGTAAATCTGCCAGAGCTCCGCCCCTGCCGCCGCCGCCGCCTCCCCCCTCCTCCAGCCTCGGCGGAGCTGCGCCGCTTGGCTGAGGTAAATCTGCCAGAGCTCCGCCCCTGCCGCCGCCGCCGCCTCCCCCCTCCTCCAGCCTCGGCGGAGCTGCGCCGCTTGGCTGAGGTAAATCTGCCAGAGCTCCGCCCCTGCCACCGCCGCCGCCTCCCCCCTCCGCCAGCCTCGGCGGAGCTGCGCCGCTTGGCTGAGGTAAATCTGCCAGAGCTCCGGCCCTGCCGCCGCCGCCGCCTCCCCCCTCCTCCAGCCTCGGCGGAGCTGCGCCGCTTGGCTGAGGTAAATCTGCCAGAGCTCCGCCCCTGCCGCCGCCGCCGCCTCCCCCCTCCGCCAGCCTCGGCGGAGCTGCGCCGCTTGGCTGAGGTAAATCTGCCAGAGCTCCGCCCCTGCCGCCGCCGCCGCCTCCCCCCTCCTCCAGCCTCGGCGGAGCTGCGCCGCTTGGCTGAGGTAAATCTGCCAGAGCTCCGCCCCTGCCACCGCCGCCGCCACCCCCCTCCGCCAGCCTCGGCGGAGCTGCGCCGCTTGGCTGAGGTAAATCTGCCAGAGCTCCGCCCCTGCCACCGCCGCCGCCACCCCCCTCCGCCAGCCTCGGCGGAGCTGCGCCGCTTGGCTGAGGTAAATCTGCCAGAGCTCCGCCCCTGCCGCCGCCGCCGCCTCCCCCCTCCTCCAGCCTCGGCGGAGCTGCGCCGCTTGGCTGAGGTAAATCTGCCAGAGCTCCGCCCCTGCCACCGCCGCCGCCTCCCCCCTCCGCCAGCCTCGGCGGAGCTGCGCCGCTTGGCTGAGGTAAATCTGCCAGAGCTCCGCCCCTGCCGCCGCCGCCGCCTCCCCCCTCCGCCAGCCTCGGCGGAGCTGCGCCGCTTGGCTGAGGTAAATCTGCCAGAGCTCCGCCCCTGCCGCCGCCGCCGCCTCCCCCCTCCGCCAGCCTCGGCGGAGCTGCGCCGCTTGGCTGAGGTAAATCTGCCAGAGCTCCGCCCCTGCCGCCGCCGCCGCCTCCCCCCTCCGCCAGCCTCGGCGGAGCTGCGCCGCTTGGCTGAGGTAAATCTGCCAGAGCTCCGGCCCTGCCGCCGCCGCCGCCTCCCCCCTCCGCCAGCCTCGGCGGAGCTGCGCCGCTTGGCTGAGGTAAATCTGCCAGAGCTCCGCCCCTGCCACCGCCGCCGCCACCCCCCTCCTCCAGCCTCGGCGGAGCTGCGCCGCTTGGCTGAGGTAAATCTGCCAGAGCTCCGCCCCTGCCGCCGCCGCCGCCTCCCCCCTCCTCCAGCCTCGGCGGAGCTGCGCCGCTTGGCTGAGGTAAATCTGCCAGAGCTCCGCCCCTGCCGCCGCCGCCGCCTCCCCCCTCCGCCAGCCTCGGCGGAGCTGCGCCGCTTGGCTGAGGTAAATCTGCCAGAGCTCCGCCCCTGCCGCCGCCGCCGCCTCCCCCCTCCGCCAGCCTCGGCGGAGCTGCGCCGCTTGGCTGAGGTAAATCTGCCAGAGCTCCGGCCCTGCCGCCGCCGCCGCCTCCCCCCTCCTCCAGCCTCGGCGGAGCTGCGCCGCTTGGCTGAGGTAAATCTGCCAGAGCTCCGCCCCTGCCGCCGCCGCCGCCTCCCCCCTCCGCCAGCCTCGGCGGAGCTGCGCCGCTTGGCTGAGGTAAATCTGCCAGAGCTCCGCCCCTGCCGCCGCCGCCGCCTCCCCCCTCCTCCAGCCTCGGCGGAGCTGCGCCGCTTGGCTGAGGTAAATCTGCCAGAGCTCCGCCCCTGCCACCGCCGCCGCCACCCCCCTCCGCCAGCCTCGGCGGAGCTGCGCCGCTTGGCTGAGGTAAATCTGCCAGAGCTCCGCCCCTGCCGCCGCCGCCGCCTCCCCCCTCCTCCAGCCTCGGCGGAGCTGCGCCGCTTGGCTGAGGTAAATCTGCCAGAGCTCCGCCCCTGCCACCGCCGCCGCCTCCCCCCTCCGCCAGCCTCGGCGGAGCTGCGCCGCTTGGCTGAGGTAAATCTGCCAGAGCTCCGCCCCTGCCGCCGCCGCCGCCTCCCCCCTCCGCCAGCCTCGGCGGAGCTGCGCCGCTTGGCTGAGGTAAATCTGCCAGAGCTCCGCCCCTGCCGCCGCCGCCGCCTCCCCCCTCCGCCAGCCTCGGCGGAGCTGCGCCGCTTGGCTGAGGTAAATCTGCCAGAGCTCCGCCCCTGCCGCCGCCGCCGCCTCCCCCCTCCGCCAGCCTCGGCGGAGCTGCGCCGCTTGGCTGAGGTAAATCTGCCAGAGCTCCGGCCCTGCCGCCGCCGCCGCCTCCCCCCTCCGCCAGCCTCGGCGGAGCTGCGCCGCTTGGCTGAGGTAAATCTGCCAGAGCTCCGCCCCTGCCACCGCCGCCGCCACCCCCCTCCTCCAGCCTCGGCGGAGCTGCGCCGCTTGGCTGAGGTAAATCTGCCAGAGCTCCGCCCCTGCCGCCGCCGCCGCCTCCCCCCTCCTCCAGCCTCGGCGGAGCTGCGCCGCTTGGCTGAGGTAAATCTGCCAGAGCTCCGGCCCTGCCGCCGCCGCCGCCTCCCCCCTCCGCCAGCCTCGGCGGAGCTGCGCCGCTTGGCTGAGGTAAATCTGCCAGAGCTCCGGCCCTGCCGCCGCCGCCGCCTCCCCCCTCCGCCAGCCTCGGCGGAGCTGCGCCGCTTGGCTGAGGTAAATCTGCCAGAGCTCCGCCCCTGCCGCCGCCGCCGCCTCCCCCCTCCGCCAGCCTCGGCGGAGCTGCGCCGCTTGGCTGAGGTAAATCTGCCAGAGCTCCGCCCCTGCCGCCGCCGCCGCCACCCCCCTCCTCCAGCCTCGGCGGAGCTGCGCCGCTTGGCTGAGGTAAATCTGCCAGAGCTCCGCCCCTGCCGCCGCCGCCGCCTCCCCCCTCCGCCAGCCTCGGCGGAGCTGCGCCGCTTGGCTGAGGTAAATCTGCCAGAGCTCCGCCCCTGCCGCCGCCGCCGCCTCCCCCCTCCGCCAGCCTCGGCGGAGCTGCGCCGCTTGGCTGAGGTAAATCTGCCAGAGCTCCGCCCCTGCCGCCGCCGCCGCCACCCCCCTCCTCCAGCCTCGGCGGAGCTGCGCCGCTTGGCTGAGGTAAATCTGCCAGAGCTCCGCCCCTGCCGCCGCCGCCGCCTCCCCCCTCCTCCAGCCTCGGCGGAGCTGCGCCGCTTGGCTGAGGTAAATCTGCCAGAGCTCCGCCCCTGCCACCGCCGCCGCCACCCCCCTCCGCCAGCCTCGGCGGAGCTGCGCCGCTTGGCTGAGGTAAATCTGCCAGAGCTCCGCCCCTGCCGCCGCCGCCGCCTCCCCCCTCCTCCAGCCTCGGCGGAGCTGCGCCGCTTGGCTGAGGTAAATCTGCCAGAGCTCCGCCCCTGCCGCCGCCGCCGCCTCCCCCCTCCTCCAGCCTCGGCGGAGCTGCGCCGCTTGGCTGAGGTAAATCTGCCAGAGCTCCGCCCCTGCCGCCGCCGCCGCCTCCCCCCTCCTCCAGCCTCGGCGGAGCTGCGCCGCTTGGCTGAGGTAAATCTGCCAGAGCTCCGCCCCTGCCACCGCCGCCGCCACCCCCCTCCGCCAGCCTCGGCGGAGCTGCGCCGCTTGGCTGAGGTAAATCTGCCAGAGCTCCGGCCCTGCCGCCGCCGCCGCCTCCCCCCTCCTCCAGCCTCGGCGGAGCTGCGCCGCTTGGCTGAGGTAAATCTGCCAGAGCTCCGGCCCTGCCGCCGCCGCCGCCTCCCCCCTCCTCCAGCCTCGGCGGAGCTGCGCCGCTTGGCTGAGGTAAATCTGCCAGAGCTCCGCCCCTGCCGCCGCCGCCGCCTCCCCCCTCCGCCAGCCTCGGCGGAGCTGCGCCGCTTGGCTGAGGTAAATCTGCCAGAGCTCCGCCCCTGCCGCCGCCGCCGCCTCCCCCCTCCTCCAGCCTCGGCGGAGCTGCGCCGCTTGGCTGAGGTAAATCTGCCAGAGCTCCGCCCCTGCCACCGCCGCCGCCACCCCCCTCCGCCAGCCTCGGCGGAGCTGCGCCGCTTGGCTGAGGTAAATCTGCCAGAGCTCCGCCCCTGCCGCCGCCGCCGCCTCCCCCCTCCTCCAGCCTCGGCGGAGCTGCGCCGCTTGGCTGAGGTAAATCTGCCAGAGCTCCGCCCCTGCCACCGCCGCCGCCTCCCCCCTCCGCCAGCCTCGGCGGAGCTGCGCCGCTTGGCTGAGGTAAATCTGCCAGAGCTCCGCCCCTGCCGCCGCCGCCGCCTCCCCCCTCCGCCAGCCTCGGCGGAGCTGCGCCGCTTGGCTGAGGTAAATCTGCCAGAGCTCCGCCCCTGCCGCCGCCGCCGCCTCCCCCCTCCGCCAGCCTCGGCGGAGCTGCGCCGCTTGGCTGAGGTAAATCTGCCAGAGCTCCGCCCCTGCCGCCGCCGCCGCCTCCCCCCTCCGCCAGCCTCGGCGGAGCTGCGCCGCTTGGCTGAGGTAAATCTGCCAGAGCTCCGGCCCTGCCGCCGCCGCCGCCTCCCCCCTCCGCCAGCCTCGGCGGAGCTGCGCCGCTTGGCTGAGGTAAATCTGCCAGAGCTCCGCCCCTGCCACCGCCGCCGCCACCCCCCTCCTCCAGCCTCGGCGGAGCTGCGCCGCTTGGCTGAGGTAAATCTGCCAGAGCTCCGCCCCTGCCGCCGCCGCCACCTCCCCCCTCCTCCAGCCTCGGCGGAGCTGCGCCGCTTGGCTGAGGTAAATCTGCCAGAGCTCCGGCCCTGCCGCCGCCGCCGCCTCCCCCCTCCGCCAGCCTCGGCGGAGCTGCGCCGCTTGGCTGAGGTAAATCTGCCAGAGCTCCGCCCCTGCCGCCGCCGCCGCCTCCCCCCTCCGCCAGCCTCGGCGGAGCTGCGCCGCTTGGCTGAGGTAAATCTGCCAGAGCTCCGCCCCTGCCGCCGCCGCCGCCTCCCCCCTCCTCCAGCCTCGGCGGAGCTGCGCCGCTTGGCTGAGGTAAATCTGCCAGAGCTCCGCCCCTGCCGCCGCCGCCGCCTCCCCCCTCCTCCAGCCTCGGCGGAGCTGCGCCGCTTGGCTGAGGTAAATCTGCCAGAGCTCCGCCCCTGCCGCCGCCGCCGCCTCCCCCCTCCGCCAGCCTCGGCGGAGCTGCGCCGCTTGGCTGAGGTAAATCTGCCAGAGCTCCGCCCCTGCCGCCGCCGCCGCCTCCCCCCTCCTCCAGCCTCGGCGGAGCTGCGCCGCTTGGCTGAGGTAAATCTGCCAGAGCTCCGCCCCTGCCGCCGCCGCCGCCTCCCCCCTCCTCCAGCCTCGGCGGAGCTGCGCCGCTTGGCTGAGGTAAATCTGCCAGAGCTCCGCCCCTGCCGCCGCCGCCGCCTCCCCCCTCCGCCAGCCTCGGCGGAGCTGCGCCGCTTGGCTGAGGTAAATCTGCCAGAGCTCCGCCCCTGCCGCCGCCGCCGCCTCCCCCCTCCTCCAGCCTCGGCGGAGCTGCGCCGCTTGGCTGAGGTAAATCTGCCAGAGCTCCGCCCCTGCCGCCGCCGCCGCCTCCCCCCTCCTCCAGCCTCGGCGGAGCTGCGCCGCTTGGCTGAGGTAAATCTGCCAGAGCTCCGCCCCTGCCGCCGCCGCCGCCTCCCCCCTCCTCCAGCCTCGGCGGAGCTGCGCCGCTTGGCTGAGGTAAATCTGCCAGAGCTCCGCCCCTGCCACCGCCGCCGCCACCCCCCTCCGCCAGCCTCGGCGGAGCTGCGCCGCTTGGCTGAGGTAAATCTGCCAGAGCTCCGGCCCTGCCGCCGCCGCCGCCTCCCCCCTCCTCCAGCCTCGGCGGAGCTGCGCCGCTTGGCTGAGGTAAATCTGCCAGAGCTCCGCCCCTGCCGCCGCCGCCGCCTCCCCCCTCCGCCAGCCTCGGCGGAGCTGCGCCGCTTGGCTGAGGTAAATCTGCCAGAGCTCCGCCCCTGCCGCCGCCGCCGCCTCCCCCCTCCTCCAGCCTCGGCGGAGCTGCGCCGCTTGGCTGAGGTAAATCTGCCAGAGCTCCGCCCCTGCCACCGCCACCGCCACCCCCCTCCGCCAGCCTCGGCGGAGCTGCGCCGCTTGGCTGAGGTAAATCTGCCAGAGCTCCGCCCCTGCCGCCGCCGCCGCCTCCCCCCTCCTCCAGCCTCGGCGGAGCTGCGCCGCTTGGCTGAGGTAAATCTGCCAGAGCTCCGCCCCTGCCGCCGCCGCCGCCTCCCCCCTCCGCCAGCCTCGGCGGAGCTGCGCCGCTTGGCTGAGGTAAATCTGCCAGAGCTCCGCCCCTGCCGCCGCCGCCGCCTCCCCCCTCCGCCAGCCTCGGCGGAGCTGCGCCGCTTGGCTGAGGTAAATCTGCCAGAGCTCCGCCCCTGCCACCGCCGCCGCCACCCCCCTCCGCCAGCCTCGGCGGAGCTGCGCCGCTTGGCTGAGGTAAATCTGCCAGAGCTCCGGCCCTGCCGCCGCCGCCGCCTCCCCCCTCCGCCAGCCTCGGCGGAGCTGCGCCGCTTGGCTGAGGTAAATCTGCCAGAGCTCCGCCCCTGCCGCCGCCGCCGCCTCCCCCCTCCTCCAGCCTCGGCGGAGCTGCGCCGCTTGGCTGAGGTAAATCTGCCAGAGCTCCGCCCCTGCCGCCGCCGCCGCCTCCCCCCTCCGCCAGCCTCGGCGGAGCTGCGCCGCTTGGCTGAGGTAAATCTGCCAGAGCTCCGCCCCTGCCACCGCCGCCGCCACCCCCCTCCGCCAGCCTCGGCGGAGCTGCGCCGCTTGGCTGAGGTAAATCTGCCAGAGCTCCGCCCCTGCCGCCGCCGCCGCCTCCCCCCTCCTCCAGCCTCGGCGGAGCTGCGCCGCTTGGCTGAGGTAAATCTGCCAGAGCTCCGCCCCTGCCGCCGCCGCCGCCTCCCCCCTCCTCCAGCCTCGGCGGAGCTGCGCCGCTTGGCTGAGGTAAATCTGCCAGAGCTCCGCCCCTGCCACCGCCGCCGCCTCCCCCCTCCGCCAGCCTCGGCGGAGCTGCGCCGCTTGGCTGAGGTAAATCTGCCAGAGCTCCGCCCCTGCCGCCGCCGCCGCCTCCCCCCCCCCGCCAGCCTCGGCGGAGCTGCGCCGCTTGGCTGAGGTAAATCTGCCAGAGCTCCGCCCCTGCCGCCGCCGCCGCCTCCCCCCTCCGCCAGCCTCGGCGGAGCTGCGCCGCTTGGCTGAGGTAAATCTGCCAGAGCTCCGCCCCTGCCGCCGCCGCCGCCTCCCCCCTCCGCCAGCCTCGGCGGAGCTGCGCCGCTTGGCTGAGGTAAATCTGCCAGAGCTCCGGCCCTGCCGCCGCCGCCGCCTCCCCCCTCCGCCAGCCTCGGCGGAGCTGCGCCGCTTGGCTGAGGTAAATCTGCCAGAGCTCCGCCCCTGCCGCCGCCGCCGCCTCCCCCCTCCTCCAGCCTCGGCGGAGCTGCGCCGCTTGGCGAGGTAAATCTGCCAGAGCTCCGGCCCTGCCGCCGCCGCCGCCTCCCCCCTCCGCCAGCCTCGGCGGAGCTGCGCCGCTTGGCTGAGGTAAATCTGCCAGAGCTCCGCCCCTGCCGCCGCCGCCGCCTCCCCCCTCCTCCAGCCTCGGCGGAGCTGCGCCGCTTGGCTGAGGTAAATCTGCCAGAGCTCCGCCCCTGCCGCCGCCGCCGCCGCCCCCCCCCGCCAGCCTCGGCGGAGCTGCGCCGCTTGGCTGAGGTAAATCTGCCAGAGCTCCGGCCCTGCCGCCGCCGCCGCCTCCCCCCTCCGCCAGCCTCGGCGGAGCTGCGCCGCTTGGCTGAGGTAAATCTGCCAGAGCTCCGCCCCTGCCACCGCCGCCGCCACCCCCCTCCGCCAGCCTCGGCGGAGCTGCGCCGCTTGGCTGAGGTAAATCTGCCAGAGCTCCGCCCCTGCCGCCGCCGCCGCCTCCCCCCTCCTCCAGCCTCGGCGGAGCTGCGCCGCTTGGCTGAGGTAAATCTGCCAGAGCTCCGCCCCTGCCACCGCCGCCGCCTCCCCCCTCCGCCAGCCTCGGCGGAGCTGCGCCGCTTGGCTGAGGTAAATCTGCCAGAGCTCCGCCCCTGCCGCCGCCGCCGCCTCCCCCCCCCCGCCAGCCTCGGCGGAGCTGCGCCGCTTGGCTGAGGTAAATCTGCCAGAGCTCCGCCCCTGCCGCCGCCGCCGCCTCCCCCCTCCGCCAGCCTCGGCGGAGCTGCGCCGCTTGGCTGAGGTAAATCTGCCAGAGCTCCGCCCCTGCCGCCGCCGCCGCCTCCCCCCTCCGCCAGCCTCGGCGGAGCTGCGCCGCTTGGCTGAGGTAAATCTGCCAGAGCTCCGCCCCTGCCGCCGCCGCCGCCACCCCCCTCCTCCAGCCTCGGCGGAGCTGCGCCGCTTGGCTGAGGTAAATCTGCCAGAGCTCCGCCCCTGCCGCCGCCGCCGCCTCCCCCCTCCGCCAGCCTCGGCGGAGCTGCGCCGCTTGGCTGAGGTAAATCTGCCAGAGCTCCGCCCCTGCCGCCGCCGCCGCCTCCCCCCTCCTCCAGCCTCGGCGGAGCTGCGCCGCTTGGCTGAGGTAAATCTGCCAGAGCTCCGCCCCTGCCACCGCCGCCGCCACCCCCCTCCGCCAGCCTCGGCGGAGCTGCGCCGCTTGGCTGAGGTAAATCTGCCAGAGCTCCGCCCCTGCCGCCGCCGCCGCCTCCCCCCTCCTCCAGCCTCGGCGGAGCTGCGCCGCTTGGCTGAGGTAAATCTGCCAGAGCTCCGCCCCTGCCGCCGCCGCCGCCTCCCCCCTCCTCCAGCCTCGGCGGAGCTGCGCCGCTTGGCTGAGGTAAATCTGCCAGAGCTCCGCCCCTGCCGCCGCCGCCGCCTCCCCCCTCCTCCAGCCTCGGCGGAGCTGCGC